>VZSE01014783.1:1752764-1806164 GCA_013398275.1 Promerops cafer | reverse complement strand
AAAAAAAAGAGTCTGCCATAATCTTTCCTCACTCTGCTGAACATCACCAAGACCCAGCAGGTAACTTTTACAGCCCTATCCATCACTGGGATAACAGGATCTCCTTCTATCATTAGTTTTCAGTTCAAGTGGTAGTAGTCTCTGCTGAAATGCTTAAGGAGATGGATGAAAATCCTATAGGTGACAGGGAAAAGGTAATTCATAGCATCATACAGTACTCAGTTTAACTGGTTTTCTTTAAAGAAGTCCTGGTTTAAAACTAATGCTTTGCTTTTTAAAGTGATGTTCTGGTTTTAAAACAATGTTTTCTGATTCAAGCACTATGAAATATTATTTCTTCCAGAAATGCATCCCCATATAGTACACTTAAGGGACACAGTCTTGGACTAGCATTTCTCCACAGAAACCTGTCTCAGTCAATGTACATATTGAAAAATTAAAATCAGAGCAGCAACTAAAGCCTTCTTCAATAAAGGATGACTGGGTTTTGAATGTAAAATTAGCAATGATATGTAATTAAGAAAAAAAAATCAGAACACCCAGCAGTTTTCTACAAAGGAAGTCAATTTCGTTTAGTTATTCTTATAAATGTTTTCCCCAAAAAGAAATGAACAGGTGGGTACAGACTGACCTTCAAGTGTTACACCATTATCTTTTGTGATATCCAGCAGAAAAAAACCCCCACAAATTATTTTATAGGCACCTGGCTCATTATGTCTTACAAATTAAATCCTCATTTATCTATATGCACCTAACAGTACCTATTCATCGCCTTCACTTAAAAACACATTGCCCTTCTTTCTAGCCTTGTTAATTTCCAGATGCTAATTAAATTTAAACTCATAAGTGTATCTGTTTAGCATGCATGACTAGATCATCCCTCAATATCCATTATCCATTGTACATTCCAACATGTTTACCTACTGCTTTTGTTTTGGTTTGTTTTGTTGGATCCATTTCCATCAGTTTAAAGGAGGGAGCTTATGAATTTAAGTTTCCTATTTTGATGCTGGGTGGCTGGATTCTCAGGTTTAGTGCTTTTGTAAACACCTTTGTCTCAACCTACTGCGAGGCAGAGGTATTTTCAGATTATAGCATCAGAATATGGAAGAGCAGAATTGGAAAAAAAAAATCCCTCTGCAAAGCAGCATACGGAGCATTTCAGCAAAGGTAGAAATTCTTTTTTCCCCAGTCCTGCCCTGCCCATTGCAAAGACTGGCTAAATATGTTTTCTGTATTCCCTGGTCCACTCAGTGCAAGCAGCACAGCCCAAACTCATGAGGAAGGGACAGGGACTGTCATGATGGCAAACAGCACCTGAGTTCCACCCGACTCCTCTCGCAGGTTTGCAGGATCTGGTCAGGAGGATGACCTTGGAGCACAGCTGAGCACTTCCCTGGTGACCTGACAAGCAGGTAGGTGACTACCTTCGACTTCTGTACCTGACCAAGCACAGAGCCTCGGAGAGAAACCTCAAATGGAGAAAACCTGAAAGGTCTCTAGAGCCCTGCCCCTGCTCTTGTCCCACACGCTGCCACTGCATCTGCCCAGACTTGCAGCACTGGGCAGCAGCACCCTGGCCTTCACTGGCTGTCCTTGCAGCTGGTTCCCAGACTTCCCCAGCCACCAGCTGGCTCTTAGGGGAGGGACAACAAAAGACAGCTATTTCTTCTTCTTTCTTTCTGAGCCTGTACCAACTCCCTGGTCTCAGAGCCTGGTCCACTCCACACTCTCCATTTTTGTGTGTTTTGCACTTTTTTGGCATCAACTAATGCCATCAGCTTTGGTCTGCAACTTAGTGACTGGGATTTGTTGTCACAAAGAACACTTGTTCTATAAAAAATCCTAAGATTTCAACAAAAGTTTCTATTTCAAAATAGGATTAAAAATCTGCTTTTTAGCAGTGGAGAGCATTTTGGAAAAAAATCTGCAAGTTTTGTTCCTCTTCCCTCTCCCTTACTAATATTCCTTACTGAAATCTGATTTTTTTTTATACTGAATTACATCAGCCAGGGTGGAGTTCAACCCAGTTTGATGCTTCACAGAGCAGACTGCATATCAACATAGCATTGCCTGCCCTTCACTGGAATTAAACCTCAGGTCTGTCTTAGACTCCTAAGCATCTCATTCCAGGCTGCTCCTTCTCCCCTACCATGCTCTGTCCCCCAGCATGACCACAAAAACCATTACTTCCAGTGGCTCTTTCAGTCATAAAGTTCTGTGTAGATGGAAAATGCACCTGTCCAGGTAGTCTAGGGTCAGAGGAGCAGTGGGGCTCAATGTCCACAAACTTCCACTAGCAGTAGCCATTGCAGCACTTTTTAGGACACAGATGAATGTTGACTGAATCCAAAAGCTACCCGATTTGATTGAACGCAAGTACATGCTGGATTACACCAGCTCAACGCAAAACAGAACCTACCTTCCATTTTCTCTGTGAAAAACATGACTGTGCAAAGCCTATTTTTCTCTGTTAAGAAAATGTAAGTGAAACATTCCCAGTGCAGAACTGGTACATGTGAAACTTGTACATGTTATGTTTACTTAGGGAGAACTCAAAAACTTGGTTTTAGCATGCCCCTAGTGCATGTCCCCAAAACTACCAAAATACATCACTGCTCACCAATTTAATGAAGAAGATTCTTCAAAAAAATTCGGAAATATTCCAAGAGGGATGGTTGGACCGATGCATTTGGCTTTGAAGATTACAGAAATGGCCTAGTAGGAAGAGAAGAGCAAACACGGTTCTTGTCTCATGGGCTGGTTTGACTGCCGGTGAAGCGAGGAGACTCCTGCTGTAAGACATAGCTGAGACTCAGATTGCTGCAAAAGCAGAGGCAAACAGTGAAGGCTACTGGCTCACTTACACGCCACCAATTCAGTGATTTGCTTCGGCACAGGATCTGCAGTGATATTTCACTCACTCTAACACAGACAATCATTACCGGCGTGTGGGTGCTGAGAGGACAAGGCGCGAGCGTGGAAATCAAGGTCAAGGAAGCAAGAACGCCCTAGTTTATCCCAGGGAACAGTTATTCCACTCTGCAATAACGCAGGTTAACAAATAATGTAATAAAGATTGGCGTGCTGCCAGGATGACTGAATTGATTCCTACACAGCACAGCACAAATCTTTTGATCTCCCCATAAAGAATGGGAAATTATAGCCACAGTGTGTACCTTGCAGGGAAAGCAAATAAAAATGAAATGAACATTTCTAGCAGTTTTGACCTTGCTTTGGGGAATACTGCTTTAAATTTGATTGCCCTGCCCACTTATTATTTCACAAGAAGACACAAGCAAGTCACAAAGACAGTTTTAAGTATTCCCTTTGATGAGGTAAAAAACTGGATTGTCTTCTCCCACCCACTTTTTTTTTTCCCTTCATTCTTACGCTCAACAGAAAAGATTTTATCCAGGCTTTGATTTGATTTTCAGGATTTCTGGTGGGAAATTCTTACAGCAGATATTTTGCTTCCATTGGGGTTTATGGTGCTATTCTGTCTAATTATTTCTGGCATTTTGCCCATCAAATTGTGAGTTTCTTCAAAGGAACGAAATGACAGGAGGCCTCCTTTAGAGCAATCATGGATCGGGTTTGAATTTTGTTGTCTTGGAAACAAGCTAGTTCTTGTCATTGAATATATTCATAAAATAATGGTTGAAACATCACTGATAATAATGGGCTCTTTCCTTGTCAAAATTCATGTTCTGGGGACTTTGCTGCAAGAGGCTCTGTCAAAGAGTTTTTGCAGATGTTGAAGATAATTTCAGCACTTCTTTTTAAAATCTCTGGCTCAGGATTCCTATCTCCCCACACCTGCGGCCAGCTCTGCTCATGGGAGGAGTCAGCAGGGGTTAGGAAATCCCCAGCATCCCTTCACAGCCCAAGGAGCACCACCTGACTGCATCCCTACAGCTGAGACATGGAGACATGCACCCTCTTGTCAGCAACAGATCCAAATCGGGGGGTGAGCACCCAGCATGGATAACTTAGACTGCATTTATACCATTGCATAGGTAGAAAAATGTATTTTTCCCCTTGCTTGCTGATATAAGTCCCCAGGTTCAGGGTATTTATACTCTCTGCCAGGGGTCTTACCAGATTTCCATCATGCTCTTCACTTTTCAAACAGATGGATATTGACTGATGAGTTAAACCCAGAGACCCAGAGAGGTGTTGTTTTTCAGGCAGACTATTCAAATCAGGACCCCCCTGTCTCTGATCTTCTGTATCAGTTAATCTGCCTTTGGTTTCAGTTTGTCATATTTCCCTTGGTTTTAAAACCAAAGGGAAAAAAGCTCCTGCATCAAGATGCTGATGGTTTCTGAACAGCGTGAATTAAGCTGAGAACTGTGCAGGACTTGACAAACTTGAGACTTTTTTTGTGTGTGTCTGTGTGGATGTGCATGCGCATGTGCATGAGTGTGGCACACAAATATGGAGCAAGAGGGGGTGAAGCTTTAAAAGCCACCAGTGGGGACAGGTCATAAAAAGCTTCCATTCTGCTAACTTGTCCGTGAAGCATTTGGCTGGATATAGTAAACCTGTGGGACGCTTGAGAAAATTAAAACTCTAAATTATTACGAGTGAGACTAGCTATAATAGATCTGCTGTGAGAATCTTACTAGCAGTTTTATGATTTTTTTCTGTCCTTCTCAAATCACTACATAATGACACTCAATACTCAAATGTCTAACAAGGCCATTTAATGTAGCCTGCAGAAGAGGATTCTCCTGTGAAATTTTACTACAGCCTCTTTAGCACAAAGCTTTCTCAGATTATTAGTAATTTGCATTAGGTCTATTTAATTTTGAGGAGTGCCAGTTCAGTGACCACATGCATATTAGAGCTTAGCAAGTGCATGTGTCTAAAAAGTTACCAAAAGGTCATAGGAATTCTAGAAGGCATTTGGGATTTTCAAATTTTCTCTTCATTACAGCAAGGGAAACCAGCACAAACCTTTTCATGAGGCCAGAGTGTCTCATCTGAGACATGATGAGTTACAATGCTATGCAATGCTCATGTCCCTGCGGCAGAATCCTTTTCCACTATATATATTGGTCTTTTAGCAACATTTTCCCGTTTCACTGTGGAAGAATAGCCTGATGATGGGGAAAATTCCTTCCAAGAACTTTGAAGGAAAAGCACAGCTTTCCTTGCAAAAACTGGTAAGATCCCCCTCTTTCCAAGAAAGAATCACATGAGCTGCTGGTGTGACACATGGGCGGTCATGGAGCTAGGGGTCACTAGAGAAACTCCATGGCACTTGAAGAGAAGGGCTAACAGAACAATCAAATAACAAGGGATAGCAGCAAATAGCAGCAATATAAAGAAAAGCCAGTTTTCTTTCACAAAGGCATTCCTACTTTCTCCTTTCAAAATATCCAACTTCATGCTTTAAGTTGCTCCCGAAGCCGATGAGAAGTGTAACACCCAAATGAACAGGCATGATATACTTTTTTTGAGAACCCAGTTGCTTGGTAGCTGTGTTTCAGCAGAAAGGCCACATCCTGCACCCAGCTATAAGGTTACACCTCAGTGGATGTAACAACCAGTCTCAGAGCCATGTAGTCTCCTGACACAAACACCGGATGGTGACTGCTTCTTCACCTCGGTAAGATGGAAAAACAGCCCTCAGTCTGCTGTCCTGTGCACCAAGGGCACATAAGCTGTACATAACCTCACCACTTTGTGAGGATATTTTTATGCCTTGACTATTTTACACACATGCAATATTTCAGTCTCCTATCACAACCACCTGAACACCAGAAAAAATATGATTATTCTGGCTCAAGAAAGCAGGAACTTGCCAACAAAATTAGCTCATCCTTATGAGTCAGACACTCCAATCAAGGTTATAGAGTCTCCTACAGTAGGTCTGAGAGAAACACAGCTTTACAAGGACAGAGAATTTCAGGCTGTCCCACATCAGGATTCAAAATGGATTGGTGTTATGTGTTCTACAATTGCATTAGTCTGAATGCACATTCAAGCCCGGGAAGGTGAGGAGCAGACTGAAAGGAGAAAACTCTGCAATCTGTTCTTCGTAAGTCAATGATTATGAATCAGTTATCTAATGAAGCAGTAATAGGAAAGATGACTAAGTAAAGTAGCTAATAAAGCTAATTTATGGGAAGTTGAAATTTTTAGTACTGTGCATTAAAATAAGCATGATGTCTCAGCATAGTAGGGACAATATTAGTGCTATATATACCAAGCGCTTGCAATGCTTCACGATGGTAATACAACTAGATATGCTGAGCTTCTGCATTTCTGATTAAATCTTGGTTCTTCAGCACAGACCAACCTACTGGCCTTTCAATGCCACCTACACGTTTGCTGCAAAACACACCCCATTCAGAAATCCTGTGTGCCAGCATATCTTCTCAGCCCCACTGGGAAAGAGAATAAACAAATGAAGGACCTGATAAGGCTGATGTTTTTTCCTATTACCAGTGTCTCCATTTACTTTGCTTTTTTAAAAAAAAAAGGTGAAACCAAACACGAGCATCTTACTAACCTTGAGTGGAATGAACCTGATATTCTGCAACACATATATTGGGCAATAAACTATGGCACATATAGCATCCCAATACTGCATTTCCATTTTAACTGCTCAGCTATGAGAGTATTTCACTCATACGCTAACTCAAATGATTACAGATTACTTTAATGCAATTTGCTCTTTTTTTGCTTTCATGGACTTTGGAAAATTAATAGACACAAGCAAGCTTGCCAGGAAGTTTGAAGGCAGAAACAAATGAAGGTCTTGGGAGCCCAAAACACAAGCTACTTAGCTACTCAAACTATACCCTTCTGAGAGAGGAAATGTGTAGTGTGATATATTTGTTTGCTGTCACCGGCAGGAAGGCCTGCCAGGATAGCCTCACTGCTCTGGCACATGGTCAAATTCTCTTCCCACACACAAAGTCAAACTGAAGCCAGGGGCACAAGGACACCCCAGGGCTCTCACTGCCTTTTGCTGAGAAAACTTTTCCCAGAGAAAAGATAGCTGAGATGGATCAAAAATTAATATTTGGGATAAGACTTCACAGTTCAAGTTCCCAAGCGAAGAATTTGAATGCACCCATCAAGCCATCGGTTCATCCCAGCACAGAGGTGGAGGGCTTGGCTGTGGGTGCACAGAGAGATTGCTTTCTTGGGACCCCAGAGAGGCACAGCAGCTCCCCAGTATGGAGGAGCATGTCCAAGAGCCCTGGCCAGACAAAACAGCCCTTTTCATCACTAGAGCACACTTTGCATCGTCTGCCCCAGAGGGACCAGTGCTTACCACACAGGATTGCCATGATGTGGGACACACCAAGGTGCTCGTGCACAGCTGCCTGCAACCCCATGTCCTCACCACCCTGAAATCACAGCAGGAACTTCAAAAGTTGATTTTTTTGTATTGCTATCAAAAGACAGACAATACTTATTAAGATGTAATTTGAGGGCAAGAACGATCTACCAAAGTCAGTAGCCAAAGGGCCAATATTTCTGAACACAGGCATTTTACTGCTTATCATTTCTCCTAAGCATTCTCTCTCCCTCTCTGAGCCTCCGCCCATGAAATTGAAAGATTTCTAGTAGAAATGCCTTTGTTGTATCAGCTTTGGAAATATGGATTACACTATTCTGTGAAAAACATTTATTACTCTGAACTGTGACTTGGACATTGTTGCATTTCTAGGGTTATAGATTTTCTTTCAGCTAAACTAAGGCTGTAAGTCACAGTGACAGTTGTAATGTGTGTAATACCACAGTACCAGATTCTATTACATACATATTTTTGCTAGAGGTTTATGATGTTAAAAGTATTTCTTTTTTTTCCCCAATACCTTTCCCTACCTGTTGTGTAAATATATTGGAACCTATAACACTGAAGTCAATTTCCAGATGAAATGTGCATGGGAACAAGTAGTTTTTCCTTTTTGAAGAAAAAAAAACAAGGATGGGGGGAAGGGTATACTGCATAAAACCTAATTATATTCAAGCACAATATTGAATTGTAATAAAAGATGAATGAGAGAAAGTGCGTGTCATTGTGAGGAATGAGGAAGGTTACAGAAAACTGAGACTAGGGAAGGATTTATCATGTGTGATGCTTCAGGCATTGTGTTGAAAGATCTGCAGACTTATTTGCAAGAGTGTTTTACGGGAAAAATAGAGCAGTCTGCATAGGAAAGGATTACTATAGATTTTCATCCTTTATACAAGACAAAGATACAAAGATAAAACACTGTTTCTGTTAAAAAAAAAAAAAAAAAGAGAGAGAATCTATGGAAGAAGTCCCAGTTGCAATACAGAGGGGGAAACCTTTCAAACTGAGCTCTGAGGCCATCAACTGCATAAATTCAGGGAACAGACAGTTGTTAAAATACAGCTGATCCATAATTTTTAATGTAAGCACAAAAGTGTGCTGGGTTTAAAAAAAAAAAACACAACTGCAACAACTAGAAAGCTTTCCAGTTTTGCTTGCAAAATCTCAGTGCACATATACATGCAAACAAACCTTTTGGCTGGTTGTTAGAATTCAGCTCTAGTACAGTCATAACACAGCTGTGGAAGCTGGAAAAATAATGGCATTCGGGTTGTATTAGTATGCAAACGGGCATGCCAACGCTTCCACTTCGCTTCCAGAATTCATCCAGTCTGCACATGTCATGTTTCAAACCAAACAGGTCTGGAAACCAGGAGGGTCAAGTACACCTAACATTCCTCTTCAGCCATGCCTCCTTAACCTAGCACCCAGCTGGGGCAGTGCAAGGCTGCTCCACCGCCTCTCCAAGCAGAGGTGGGATTAAGATGTTCTAACACCATTCCTAGCAAGCATGAACCTCCTGTTGGCTTTATGTTTAATGGCTAGAGAAAGGCTCTGGTTGGGCTGGCCTGTGCACCAGACCCACAGAGTGCATTGGGAGATTAAACTCCATACCAAGAAGCATGTTTTGCTCTTCCATCGTGCTTCCAACCACACAGTTCAAAGGCCTCTAAAACAGGCATATCTAAATTAAGCTTCAGGAGGTGTTTACCCAGCTCACAAGGGTATTCTGCTTTCTATTTTACAAATGGAAAAGCTGGGTCACTGAGAGGTTAAGTAACTTGCCCAAGGTCATTGTGCTGAATCAATTTCAAAACTAGGATTAGACGGAAATTCATTCTGAGCATCTGATCACAGAAACACAGACAGCGTCGACTTTTTTTTTTCCAAAAGAAGCTACTTATATGCTAAGCTATTTAGGGTTGAAAGGCAAAAGTAAAGAGCTTATTTGAGAAGTGAAAGGATTTGTTTTTAAGGAGTTTAAATTCGAGGAAGAAAGAAACAGGAAGCCACTGTACCACATTCCCTTCAGAGCTGGAGCCTCCCCTTGGGTACCCACCAGCCAGCCAATGCAGTCCTTAACCCTGAGGGCTGCACAGCCCGTCCACATGTCAAAGTCCAAACCATAGCACCCCAAAAAGAGCCAATGTAGCAGGAAGGACAGGTTCCAAACCCCAGGGCTCTGCATCCTCACGCACCCCAGTGAAGGGAAGAATGGGACCATGATCTCTAGCCTGCACCTTCAGCTCCCACACAGCAGCTTCCCTGATAGCACTGGGCAGCTTGGGGCAATGCCAGCAGCCTCCTAGCCCATGACAGCTAAGAGCCAGGATGGAGCATCTGCCCTCACCCTCTCTGCCCACCCCATCAAAGCTGTTTGAATGGCATGGGGGCATTGACATTTCAGTCCCCTTCTGTAAACTCCACTGCATTCTGATTTCTCTGTGTGGAATTAAAAATAACATTAGGAAAGAAGGCTTACCAACCACAGAAACTCAATTAATGGGGCTGTCAAAACTCTGGCAGACTTCAGTGCCACCAGGATTTCAGATGCAATCCCCATGACAACTTTAGCTTGACCCTTCCGTACATATGAGCCATGATAATGGCTACACAGCTTTAAAAATACTTCCTTTTTTTGAGCACAGGCAAGTGCATCTGGGCCGATTCCCACGATGGATCACATTAAAGGGGATATAGCACACCCTTCTGAGCTGCTACACAGAGTTTTATCTCGTCTGCAGTCTCAGAGAATCCAAAGCTTCAGCTGGGATTGAATGAGTTGCATGAGCTATTAGGGGAAGAGAAGACAAGGGTCACTAGAACAACAAATGCCCAGGATGTTCTGCTGCTAGTAAATTCATGTCTATTAATTGCAATAAAGTATCAGGTTATATGAGCAAAGTGACACATAAGAAGTTCTCAGAAAAACAGGTAATGACAGGAAAAACAATCAGGCTACAGGCTTTGTTTGCCACTCCCCCAGAGACTATGTAAATTGAAGCATTTTTTCTTATGCAAAGAGTGGCACCATGTAAAGAATTCGCAAAACTGCTGAGAGTCATATGGAGTATGAATACGCATTACAATCACAGAACCAACTTTTAACTGCCAGCAACAGGAGTGACTCCAACAGCAACACTAGCAAATGCAGTGATGCCTTGAGGCCTGGCTGGGACCAGCATCCCGTCATAACCATTCATGTGTGACCACAGAAGGACATTCTTAATCTAAACAGCATCTCGTCCAAATATACATTCAGAGATCTACCTCATTCTGCTGGAGGACTTTGAGAAATACTAGTGTGATCAAACCCCTAACAGACAAGAGCTGGCTTTATGTATTCTGGAAAATGTGAGGACTTTTTCAAAACTTTAGTCCCTAACATGAACTTCCCATGTATTTAATTTGGTTTTAGGCAAACTTTACTGTGCGTTTTGCAAAACTCTTTTGGAATTACAGAAAAGCAAAGTACCTTACCTGTGCAAGTAGTGTTTTAGACACTAGCCTATGCACAGTTCAAAAACGGGCTGTGAGATTACAGGCTGAGCTCCACAGGTTAACTAACAGGTTTAATAGCTCAGCTGTAATGTTACATTAACATTGATTTTTGTACTTAACAGCCTACTGAAGTCTAGAGCACTGGCACAAATTAATTCAATTTTCCTTTTGTCACAGAAAACCTCCCAGTTTCACCCCTTCCACTGGATTTGCCTATGTGGCCATCACCACCACTATGCCTGTTCCAAGAGAGAAATCCATGCACATCATGCTTCAGCTGTGCTGCTAGCAGCATTGTCCAGGCTGGTGCAATGGAGGTGTTTCCCCAGTGACAGCAGCATAAATGCTGTCTGAGAGCACGATTTAGAGTTGTGTTACATCCTTTGTGCAGCTCTTGACCATGGCACATAGGAACAGACCAAATGATGTGCTCAAGGTCACACTAGGAAGCAGTGACTGACCCTAATACAGAGCTTCAGGGGTTCCCCCAAAAGCCTAGACCACCTTCATGCACCCTTCAAAGTGCCCACACAGGCCAAGCTCCTCCTTCACCCATTCATTTGGAGAACAAACACCAGAGAGGAGGTTTTCTAAACCAGGTGCCTTGAAAAGTGCTTTTTTCTGGATCCTAAGAGCCAGCCACAGGAGTCAATCCAGATCAATAAGCCTAACAAGCTTCTGGAAGTCCTTTCTTCCAACAAAAAGCTTTCGGGAAGGGAGGAGACACGACACACACAAAAACAACACAGAAGTCATACATGCTTAAGAGAAAAGAGCAGAAAGAAATTGCACAGCACTAGACAAGAGAGACCAACTGTTCAGAGAGCAGAGTGTGCCATGGTGCTCCCCAGCAGTCATGGGGAGCTGGACTGGTTAAATTCACTTTCTGTAACAGGGTGTTATTTGTGAGAGCTTTCAGCAGGGAGTGATCTGCAGACACCTTATTATAAACTTCTGCAGAGGTGAAGTCAGTGTTGAAAAGCACTTCTCATTCTGTCTTCTTCCTGCCTGGCTTGTTCCTCACATATCATTTTCTTTTATCAAAATGGATGGCAGTATCAAAATTGAAAGGAAGTAGAAGCTGTGAAAATAACAGACCCAGGAAAAGAATTTTT
This sequence comes from Promerops cafer, assembly GCA_013398275.1. Taxonomy (NCBI): domain Eukaryota; kingdom Metazoa; phylum Chordata; class Aves; order Passeriformes; family Nectariniidae; genus Promerops; species Promerops cafer. The sequence goes on along the minus strand of VZSE01014783.1, from coordinate 1,794,224 downwards.
AATTTTGCCTCAATTTCTTTGATGATGAAACCAGTGCTGAATATTAAACAAGTCCTGAGAGTTGAACATCAAGAATAGCTGAAAGTTTTGCTTCTGTCAGAAATGTGAGCAGAATTCTTCTATGGCCCGCTTCAGCTTGTTATCCAGATACAGATAAAACTCTCCTCAATTTCCCTGGACAGATCCTGCTGTGCTGTGTCCACACCATCCTTGGACTTCCCTGTGACATCAGAGTTTGTGTTTTAACCAGAAAGGGTAGGGGGACTTTCCTCCATTTAAAACCAGGGTAGATTTTTATTTCAATACTTCAAAATAATTTTGAGACGTTTATTCAGTAAATGAAAAAACTTTTTAAAAATACTATGATAATGATTATTCTATCATTCTGTTTGGTTTATAAGAACGTAAATTACACTTTAAGGCCTAAGGGCAAGGGAAAACAAATAACATTTTTCTTTTTGACAAAACCCAAAACCACAGTGGAAGACGTTTTCCAAACTAGATTACGGTAATGGTCTCTTCTAGCCCTAAAAACCACTGAGCCTCCCTTGATGTGATTAATAATAAAATTGTATCTAGGGCAAACAAAACAGAGAGCTCCACTTTGCCAGCCCTGTGCAGGGACAGCAGCAATTTATAAAACCTGAAGCGGAAACACTACCAGAGGCAAAGTGACTGCTTCCCAGGAGGAGCACTGCAGAATCCTGCTGGAGGGGCAAGCTGCTCCTCCCAGCATGGAGCAGGGGCAGCAAGGGGAGACAGGGACATCGCTTGGTCCTGAGACAGGTACGGAGACACTCACTGATGGTGGGAGAAGAGAGGACTTAGCTGGACAAGATGTCCCACATGCTTCCCAAAACAAGGGGTTTGAAATTACAGAACCTTTCTAAAAGTCTTTCTTTTTTTCTGTGTCTTTTTTTTTCTTTTTAAGTTAGGAGGTTTAAAGTAACATCAATGTCTCATTACTGAATCTAAATTCGGAAATTTAATCCTTTCTCCTTTATAGGCACTTCCAAAGACTTGAGAAAAGTTTAGATGAGAACAGTGGGCTCCTCACAGATTGTGTCAGTGCAGCCTGGCTTGCCTATGGATGATAAACTCTAGTTTACTCTAGTTCTAATGGTCTTACTTTTTTTTTTTTTATCTTTCCACACACAAGAAACAGATACAACTATTTCCTCTGGTTTAAAAATACAATAGTGTTTCTTTGTTGTTCAATAGACAAGCTCTTTGTCATAAAAAAACTGCACAAATCTTTTCTGCATTGCTTGATTATTGCAAATAACCAGAGAAAAACCTACTGGCCTCCTATCTCCTTGAACATTAGGTTTCATCTTTGCCAATATTTTGAGTTGCATTGCATTGTTAAGGGTCTTTATAAAAACATCACTTACTCATTTTTAATCCAACTTCCTGAAGCAATGCAGTTGATATGACTGCACTGCCTGAATTTCCAAGTTCTACTTCTTTCCAGTAATGTCAAAGCTGTTTTCCAGTTTTAACCAAATCTGACAAGAGCGTAACGCTTCTGCTAAAACAAATATCATATGATGCCAGAAAATCTACACTGGAGATATTTTATACATGCTGTAACCACAGGACAAGTTTTGATCAACCTCTGCACTCTGTTGGGCAAGAGAGAGCCTCACCATGAGATGCAAATGAAGTGCAGTAAATTCCAGTGCTCTCTGACCTCACAGCACAAGGGCTGCTATGGGGGAGTTCCCCTCCACTCCCCCCATGCAGGTGGGAAGCACCCGGGAGGCACCGAGCCCTCCTCACCATCCAACTTGTTCAGGTTCAGGTTCAGAAGACCCTTCTTACCAACATTCTCTCCACTGCCATCAGAAAGGCTCTTTAGTCTCATGCAGAGCTTTTCTGGTGTCACTGTTAGGAAATATGAAGACTGTACAGGGACTTCTATGGACAATTCAAATCTGACCACTTTTGCTTGTGTCCACCAGCAGAAGTGATGGTGAGCTGTGTGCCCAGCACTCACCAGAAACACCTGCAGCACTCAGGAGCAAAGGCAAGTGAAACAAATGACCCAAGGACCATGCTGCCAAGTGGGCAACAGCTCAGGAGAAAGTGCCTGCAATCTGCGTGCAGAGGCAGAAACGGAACAAGTGAGAAGGCTCTCCACAAGCCTGCACAAGGGAATTAGAGGAGGAGGAGGATCTCAGCAAGTCTCCTGTCTAATTCCATTTCAATTTCTGGAGAGCGCTGGGATGGCGTCATGGTTTAACCCCAGCCAGCAACCAAGCCCTGTGCAGCCACTTGCTTACTCCCCCACCTGCAAGAACAGGGAGAGAATTGGAAGGGGAAAAGCTAGGAAACTTGTGGATTGAGATGAAGACAGTTTAACAGGAAGAGCAAAAGCCGTTCAGCCAAGCAAAGGAAAACAAGGAACTTATTCACTACTTCCCACAGGTGTGGGCAGGCAGAGGTTCAGCCTTTTTCAGGAGAGCAGGGCCCCATCACACATAACATTGAGTTGGGAAGCCAAATTGCATCATTCCAAATGTCTCTCCTTTCCATACTGAGCATGATGTTTTATGCTTTGGAATATCCCTTCGGTCAGCTTGTGTCACCTGTCCCAGCTGTGTCTGCTCCCAGCCTGCCGTGTACACCCAGCCCCTCACCAGCATGGCAGAAAAGGCCTTGGCTTTGTGTTATCTCAGCTCAGCAATAACAGAAACATCTCTGTATTATCAACCCTTTGTTCAGCACAAATCCAAAACAGAGCCACTGTGAAGAAAGTTAACTCTACCCCAGCTGAAACTAGCACAGATGGCTGCCCTGCCTTCGACACTTCACCATCTTGCATCAAGTGTGTTAGGGACTAAAACAGAAACCCAAATGCTGTCACAGCTGCTCCCCCACTTTTCCTCACCAGCTCTCACGCCTTTGCCCTTGCACCAGTGTCCCCCTGTACCAATAGGCTTTGACCACTCTTTGGGACCCAACACAACTGTTCCCAAACTTGTGCTTACTCTAAGTCCATTCGCCAAGTGCATTTCGGCTGTGACTGGAGAAAACAAAACACCAGATGACCAAGACTCCTGATGACACAGCATGGCAGCACCAGCCAGGAGCCCGGCAGGACAGACAGTCTCTACAGCAGCACTTCAGCACCAGCACAGGCGCTCCAGCAAAATAACCAACTGCAGGCGAGGAAACAGCAACTCCAGTGCACGCAGAGGACACACAGGAGCAGCTGATGAAGGGCGTTTTTGCACAATGCATAATCAGAGCACAAAGGAGACTGATCCTTGCGCTAGAACATAGCCTGACGGTCTCCAAGCCGGGAGCACATTTTGGCCTTTGTTGTCAGGAGCAGCTATTTAAAGGGCTGGGGGACCAGCTTGCCTTGTGCTGGATTGCCCCCTGCAGCCCACGGGTTGCATCGTCCCCAGCGCAGGGCTGGCCTCGCACCGCGGCACGCTGCACAAAATCAATCCCCGAGAAAAGGCTCTGCCATCATTTTAATAACTTTTTCCTTCCTGGCTGTAACCAGAGAAAGCTGGTTTGCTTGTTTGTTTCCAGATGGTTCTATCTGATTATAAGGGGAGCTTGGCAAAAGACATTACCTTTTAAGAAACACTGCAGCCTCATGTAGTCTTTTCTTTTGCTTGCGGACAGCAAACATCTTTTCCTAGGTATTTCCTCTCTTTTCACAGTATGAAAAGGTGAAGAAAGAGAGAGGGAAAGAGGAAGGGGACAGAGAATAGGTGATAAAATATTTTCTAATTCTCCCAAATAAATGAAAGCAGCAAAGCAAAGGAGATGTCAAAAGAAGGTGCTTTTCTCCCCTCTCCACACACTTCAAAGATATTTATCCTTGTATAAAAGATACAGCACAGATGGCCAGAAATAACTTTGAAGAGTGCACAGAACACAGATGTGAAGAAAATAGGGTAGGCCCTATTTTGTTTAGCAGCAAAAGCAGTACCAGATAATCAGTTATTTTACTCATGTACTTATGTCTCTGCCTCACCACACTGCTGTGAAACTTTTGAAGTATCATGGTTTACTTGCAAGTAAATGCTGGACTTCAAAGGAATAGGAAATGGATGCTGAATGGTAAAGTGACCTTTTATTACTCCAGCTACAGTTTGTAACCTGGAACGTGACAGAACATTTTTCATTCTGCTTTAACAAAAAAAGGATCATACCTTCAAAGCAACTTCAGCCCAAACATTACAGAGCAGTTTTGACAAGATACTGAAGTATATTTTCTAGTTCTAGTCACGCATGGACCAGGGTGACAGGAGGTTAGAGCTCATTGCAGAAGTCTCTCTCTGGCTTCATTAGCTGTCATTATAGGCTCTTTCCTGGCCTCAGATATTGCCCTCTCACTATCTCCAGATGTTTTCACTGGCAGAAGCAATCTTCAATTTCTATAGGTAAGTGGCTGCCACTGTGCAAGGTGGGTAACTGAGGTCTCCCCAGTGAGCACTCTCTAATTTCAATCTTCACAACCCAGTGGTACATATCAAAATTTGGTGGCCATTTTGGAAATGTATCTACTTGAATGGTTATTTTCTCTTAGGAATTGTCTCACCATGAGAATAGCCACCATATAATAGCTTTTGTTCATGTGTTTCACGAATTTACCTTCAGCAAGTGTAAAGCAAAAAGATTCTGGCAGAGACTCAAGATGAACTATTTATTTGGGGCTTCACAGTCCCACCAAATGAAAGCAAAAGAGTAGCTTTAGGCTGCAAGACAGGGTTCATAAGATATACTACAATATAGTACACAATACTAACATATTTATACTACCTTGGGCACTGATTAGCTTGGAATGTAATATGGGTCTATCAGTGCATCAGTGCAACCCAGGAAGGACAGCGTTGATTTGTGCTGCTACACCCAAACTGTGTTGTTTAAAAAGCACTAACAGTGAAGGTCCCATCACTGCTTCGACTTGGGTTCCTGGCTCTAAGTCTTGGCAGAATTTCTAGTCTGGGCAAAACAAAATGAGCAGATGTGATGCTTGTCACATCACCATCACTCACATGACATTAAAATACAGCACTCTTGCCCTGTTTTGGCATGCTTGGGTGTCCCTAGGCAGCAAGGGCTAAAGACAGGCAGGGAATTCAGCTCCCCCTGTCATACCCAGCACAGTAAATCCTGGCATCTCTCCTTGCAGGTCCCTGCTCACAGAGGCTGGCACTCCCCAAGACCTCCCCCAGGCTCAGACGAGATCTTTGATCCACCCTCACCTCCTACCACCCACCCCCGCTCCAGCCTTTTTTTTTTATCTTTGAGGTAAAGGCTTCAGGGCCTGACCAAATCCTCTTATGCCAGGGATGCAGAAGGGATGAAAATGCATTCAGCAGCAAAGTAAGTGTGGAAGGACTTTGGAGAACATGAAGAGTGAGCTGCAGCATCCATGTGATAACAAGCAAGGTCAAGCTGATGTAACACATTGGCAAAGAGTAGTGAGGACACAGAAAATAAAAGGCAGAGAAAGAGAAAATCCCAAGAAGGAGAAGAGAAAAAATATTATACCTAAAAGGGAAAATATTCAGCTATTTGAAAACGAAGAAGAATCTAACTGGAAAGAAATATATGCTAGGAATAGGTGAGAGAAATAGGAAAAACAGATAAAAGTCAGAAATTCATACAAATTCCATGGCAAAGTAGGAGACAATTAAATGATCAACAAAGCAAAATATTAACAATACTGGCACCATATACTATAAGCACTTCAGGTGTATTATGATGTGACTGAATGAGGGTCCATTTCCTTCTGCTTTTCCAGAAATTGAGAACAATATGTGATAGTGTGTCCAGACCAGGCAGAAAAGAAAACCCAATGGTTAGGAGGATAAGTCAGGACTGGTGACTTACCATGTTCTTTTCCTCATCTGTAACAAATGGATTTAGCACAGAAAAAGAAAAAAGGAAGAAAGTATAATTGGATTAAAGGAAAGGGAGGGGGATCTAGAAAAAGACAAGTATGGCTAAAAGAACAAGGCAAGAACTACTCAGGATAAACATTATGGACTTTAAATCAAATCAACATTTCAATATGGCACTTTAGAAAGAAAGCACTGAGTTTAATAATCCTACCTGTGAATTTCATTTCCCTTAGCTTGAGATGTTCTAAAGTTCCTCAGTCAAAGGTTGTTCTGATGATACCCTTGCTTGACCCTGAAACATCTCAGCTTCCTCCCAGCTGGATTTATGGGTCCCCACCATTCTTGAGAGGGAGGTAGGCATGTACCTACCAACAAAAAAACTTGCATGGGTAGTTTTAAAAAATTCCAGATGAGCTACTCAAAGAGAAGAGCTGGAAAAAAACACCTCCCTGATGCTAAGAAATTAGAGAAGGCCACACTGCTTACACCACCCCAGCTGAAACCAAAGAGTAGAAACTCCACTCCCCACGTAGTCTGTGTTTTTTTAGACAAATAATTTTTAAAGTGTTTCTCTCCACCTGGTGAGGAATAAAGCCAGCATTTTGGCTGAATGTCAGAAAATTTGTAAACACAAGCATGGAGCCTCTATAACCAGCTTAAATCAAGGTTTTCTTCCAAGCATGCTGATACAGAGAGTGTGTGGGAGACAAATTTAGACATCAGACAAGGGCCCGCACAGTAGAAATCCATCTGGCTACACTCAGAAATGGGCATTCACTGACTCAGACGTGCTTTTACATTATATACCAGGCCATTTGGATGACAGTAAAACTGAGCCAGTCAGAAACATCATCATGTTTATATCTGCCAGTTCTGCCAGGATAAAGTTGGTACATCATTTATGAGAGTTCAGCATTCCACAAGGCTCACAATATGGGAAATTTATCTACGGCCTCCTGTACATAAATAAATATTGCATTATCTCCTACGCTGGTACTACTGATATTGTGTGGGAACAGATTTTGTCTTCCATCAGCAGACTGGTAGAATTTAATAACATTTGTGGTCATCCCATCCAACTGGAAAGACACATCACACCCATTACACTGAATGGCTCATCATCAGCTGAATATATAAATCTGAGAGAGCTGCAAACAGCTAGAGAGTGACAGAAGCTTTTATTGAACATGGATACATTTTTCTCTGACAAATGGGAGGGACTTAGAATTTATCAGGTGTGCACCAACAGTGTGCTCAGTATTGCACATGACTCAATGAGAAGATGGGCCTGATGAGTTTGCAACCCAAGGTACTGAATTCTGGAAATGCTCTGGTTGAAATATTCACAGACATAAAATTAATATGAGGTGTCTGGTGGATTGGGTGATGCCTAACATCCATGGAGAAACAAAGCAAGTGGAACACCACATGAAATTCAGAAGAATTACCCTCACAGTTTTGCGGTCTGAAGGTTTCTCCAGTAGCAACTGATACCAGCAGCAGGTAACAAGTTGTCATCAGACACACAGCAGCAGTCAGTGTCTCCAAGGCTTTCTTTCAGTATATATGGAGACTTTTTTTCTCTCAGCAACTAAGTTCTACCTCCACAGGATAAACTATATTGGCCAAAAGACTGCAAACCAGTTCATGGCCCTCTGCCTAGGACTACAGGGCCATAAGACATTTCCTAAAGGTTGTGGCAACTTCCTGCTTCCCAGATGTAGGTTCAAACTGGATTTAGCCCTGGAGCTTCCCTCTAAGCAGTACCTCAGCTGTGGTATTTCCCCACTACTTCCAGGTGACATTTTAAGACATCTCAGATACTCCTGTGATTGCAGATTCTGGTTTAGATGGCAGCTGCCTTCTTTTGCCTTGGCTTACACCATTTCTCTTTGAATGTCTTCCCCAACACTCCTCAGAAGAGGGCAGTACCTGCAGTGTTCCCACCTTCCCTCTCTCTCATCAGGGACTGAATTTGGTCCTAACCCAGATCTGGGATCTTTGGGAAGCCAGAGGGACAGTTACTCTTCCATGAGATCCCACTGAGGTATTCACGTGGGACTTTGGCCAAAGTCTCACCAAACTCCTCCCTTAATATTTTCCTGACTCTAGGTCCACTTTCAGCCATCCAAAGGCTTGTCTTTTGCCTCCTGCTGCTTTGCTGTAAGCCACTGCCTGTAAGATGAAACTCAGAAGCAGAACAAGAGGTAGAGGTTCTGCCACAGAGACTGAGAGATTTGTTCCTGGGGCCAGAAGAACAGTGCCATGGGAACAGCCAAAGCACAGCCAGCAGTTGCCTGGGCACGGGGAGCAGAAACCAGAAAGAGGGAAGGAGACCAGAAGATGTAAAGGTGATGCAGAGCTTTAGGAACACCTAGTCAAAAATCCCTGACCAAGCATCCTTTGAGCTCAGTGGAAGTATGATTTCACTCCCAGTTGCCACTCTGACACATGCAAAAGATATTGTGCTCCCTTTCTCTCCAGTGAGATCTCACCTATTCTAACTAATCTGAAGTGCTGCTCTGTTAACCCTGCTCTGGATGCTGCGCCTTATTTTGATCTCTTTTCTTTGCATGAAGAATAGAGTACAGTACAGTAGAAATAAAATCTGTGTAAAGTCTAAGGCATTACAATAAAAGCAGAGCACATCTCAGGTATAAGAACCTGTTCTTAGCTGATTCAAACTAATAGGAGCCAGGTAAAATTCCAGCGGTTTCCCCACAATCCTCCAACTCTCTTTTTCAGTTATGTGAAGATATCAGAAAGGCTGCTGAAATTCAATAATACAGTAAATCTGTTTTTAAAAGAGGCTGAGTTCTGGGATCCTCCCCATTTCCTTTGGAAATCCCATGTGTTATTTCTGAACCTGCAGACACCATTATGTTTTTTTAATTTAATTAACTTCCAGTAAAGCTTCTTATACTGGAAACAATAAAACTCTTTCTACCATGTCACTCTTCCTTCTTTAACACACATACAAAACAGACAGAAGCCTCAAGAAAGCTCCAGGCACTCTAAGAAAAGAAATAACCAAATACCACCAAATATTTAATTTTCTATGCCGGAAATGAGAAACAGGTGTAATTAAAATAACACTTTTTAAATTAAGTGACCTCTCTTGACCAACCATCTGTGAATAATTCAGATTTTTTTTCCCATTATTACTGCAAAATTAAAACTAGGGCATATAAATGACAAGATCCTCTTTAACTATCTTTAAGCACCAGCAATATATATTTTCCACCAGTTAAAATCCTTAATGATACCAAAAATCTGTCAAGCATAACTCCCCCAATTCATTTGCCTGAAACCATCAATATTTTATCATGCATTTGCAGTTGGCTTTAATTTAACAGTCCAGGTTACTAATCAAACAAAACACCCAAGTCATTAAAAGTTAGCGTGCCATTTAGAAAGTGCATTTCACGTTTATTAAAATATCTTTCATGGAGCCATTAGAAGGCTAAAGTTTTAATTACAATCAGATATTTAGTTCTACTTCAGTTATGCTTTTGGCACTCTCTTGCAACTGCCTTGATTAATCTTCCAGACAGAGCTCATCCATTACCTCCTGAAATTATTTTCCTCTTAACTTCTTCATAATTCATCTTTTTTCTTCCCCCCTCCAAACATGTAAAATGCATTAAAAAGGTGTGCACAATACCTGCCTGAAAGATAAGTCATTAGAAAGATTCCATTTCAAATGCAATTTATTCTCAAAAGTACCAAATAGCCATAATTCAAACAGATGTATTGAAATTGAAATGTAGGTTTTCTTGTCTTTGTTGTCATTTTAACTATTTTCCTACAAATGAGAGACTAATCTGTGCTGCTCTTTCTCCTGTCTCAGGTTTTGGAATATACAGTTCAGCTGAATTTTGCCTGGGTAATTCAGAGGGCACCTCAAGCTCACACAGAGTCTCTGTGATAGAAAATTTCACTTTTTTCCTCCTCTTTAATATAAAGGTTATATTGCAATACGTTTTACCAAAGTTCTTTGCTGAGACCATTTCGGTGGCTCTTTTCTATGCATTTTAACTAATGTCATGTGAAACCTCAGCAGTAATGAGAAAATACTCTCACACTGATTGATGTTTTAGAGCTAAACAGACACCTACACGATGTTTTGCAAAGTTTCACCCTAAATGGATGTAAAATATCAAGGACTGAGGAAACAAAGGAGGAATTTGGAGGAATTAATCTGACCCAGAGATCCCTCTCATTTCCAGCTGAGCTTTGACATTTCCCCTGGATCTGGCATAGACACAGATTCAAATCCTCTAAACTCCACATTTCTCATTCTACATGCTTTTTTGCTGGACAGATTTGGATTACACACACAAAAGCAAAGCCTTGAAGAAACCCAAATGGACAGCTGAAGATCAGGCTTGTCATCCACTGGTTTAGATTCTTAGGCACGTTGTATATTACAGCCCCTTCACCAGTGCTCAGCCTCATCCTTAGACTGAACAGGATCAGAGAATGGGTTTAGACTCTGTTATGCATCATCATCCTTTAATTCATCCATGGCTGCAGTAAGTCTACTGAGAAACTGGAGAGATCTTGCCAGACCTCAGACAGCCCTCTCCTCCCCCCCAGCTGCCCACTGCCTACTTCCAGGGGTCTCCTGGGGAGAACAGCCTGGCCTACGTCCCATGCCCACAGCCAGACCTGGAGCCAGAGAGCACTGGGGAGAGGTTTAGCCATGCTCCCAGCAGAAGGCTCACAACAGCACCACATAAGCCCTTAACGTGCCTCTCCTCCTTCAGCAGCTGGATCCAGGGCCACATCCACCTGCATAAGGAAAACCTCTACGCTCATGTTGGTCTGAGCCAAACACAAGTCAACATCTCTCTCACTACAACACTGAAGCCTGGTATTTCACACCAGCAGAAATCATATGGTGGGAGGCAGGGAATAGAAGGGATTCAAATAAAGGCCTCTACCCTCATTCACATAGTGATCAGAATTGGCTCCAGGCAGACTCGGGAAGAAAGCTGCAGAAGCATTTCAAGACAAATCTCAAGCACTTAGGCAGCAAAATGGGAGATGCTTGAAGAGTCTCTCTACATGGCCCCTGTACAGCACTGTCTGTGTTGTACTGAAAATCCTGCCTTTATTGTCTTCTGTGCTGGAGATTATTGATTTCTTTCTTTTGAACCTATCCAATCCATTTTTTAATTGGAAAATACAGCAAATTGCTTTAAGCAGATCTGTTTAGAGCAGGTTTAAAGGGGTTTTCCGTTATATTCTTAGACAACATTTGAAAATGTAAGTTAAGAAACGGGAGCATATAAGGAGGAGGGAGGGAGGGAGGGAGATGGGGAATTATAGGAACAGATTAGAGATAAATGAGATACGGTGGCTACCAGTCACCAGGTCATCAGGTCTCTGATGCCTGTCACATACTCCACACGGACCAAGAAAATACAGGAGGAGCAGAGCTATTTCTGAAAGAAAAGCAAACAAGTAGGTTGGGCTGAACGATGTCCAGGTTCGGAACAGACCCTGCGCTGACAAAAGCTCATGTTTAGAATTAGGAAAGGTCTTTTTACTGTCCGCGTGTTTCCGCGAGAGACGGACGCGCCGGGGAGAGCAGCGGGGCTCTCGCTGCGGGCGGGCTCCGAAGCGAAGCCCGGTGCTGCAGCGCCATCTAGTGCCGGCGGTGGAAAGCAGGGAGGCGTCACGGCGTTTGCCGAACTGCGCCGAGAGACCCTGCGCTGCCTAAAGCCGCACCCTGCTGAAGAGTGACCACCATAAACATGCGACTTCCCCGCGGCCAGGTGGGCCAAGGAGAATTCTGGCGCAGGATGTAGAGCACGGGGCTGCGGCAAGAGAAACAGGAGAAAATGAGGACTCGTTACAGTTCTTTACAGAAGTGATTTGCAAAAGTTTTGGTTCTGACGCCGATGACACTGAATTCAGCTTGTCTCAGAAAAGGATTTGTATCACTGTGTCACTTCCAAGACACTCGGTTTTTCGAAGGAAAACTTTTCTTTCCTTTAACTTTTTGAAAATGGTGCTCCGATCCTCTTCGATATTTGAGACTTTGTCATCATACAAATTGGTTAGATTTAAACCCCAGCAGAACACTGAGCAATAATAAACCGAAATTGTGTTTAAGATCCTCTCCACATAGGACATAAAAGACAATTTCTGCAAGTGGAACCATTTAAGAGAAGCCAGGGACTTGCCCTTAAAAATACACATCCTGAAATCCTGTCGTCACTGGGGTACAGTGCGTGTTACTGCTGATTTCAATGGGACTGATTTCTTTCAATCCTCCTACATCTCATCATGGCAAGTGCCAGATGCTGATATAACTTAACTGAAGCCTCCTGTCATATGTACTGCACTTCACTAAATTCACAGGTGTGCCAAATAATGCAATCTACTGGAGCTATAGGCAGCATGATAGAGCTGAACATAGGAAGAAAATTGACTGCCTTTCATACAGGGCTTCAGTATTGACAGCTGATTGCTGTACTTCACTTAAGTGAAACAAAATCTTCAGAGAAGCATATTGACTAGTCTATGCATAAAAATCATTCCATAGCTATGAACCTGGAAAACACAGACTTTTCCTGACAGTAATATTCTGCTGTCCCTTAAGGGGGCTAGGGCTCAAGGAGATGATACTTTAATTATTGAAATTTTATTTTCCTCTAAAAAGTATCTTCATTTTCTTGGAAGTAGCATAATAAGGGCTGCTAAACCAACTAGAGGTGAATTTATTCCTCTGCTTGTAGAGCATCCTTCCAATATGGCCCCTATCTCTGCAGACTTTGCACACCATAATAGCAAAAAAAAAAAAATAATTATTGATGGTAATATTTTCAATAATAATAATAATAAATGTTAATTTTAAAAAAACCCTCAAACCTAACATAACAACCAGAGACCAACAAAAATGCCAGTTGCTCTTTTGCCATAGGTGAGATATATTAAAAGGAGTGGAAAGCATTAGTTCTTCTTTCTTTACCTCTTTGGTGGTAAGAGTAAAGGAATATAAGACAAAAACAAGGGAAAAATCTAATGTGGAACTAATGCAACATTTACCACTTATTATCTGATTATTGTTCCTGATGATATTTCCGTTTCTCTAATCTTTAATCTTCTTGTATGTAGATTGAAAGACCTTCAGGGCAAGACTCTTTCTACATGTCTGTGTAGCATCTAACAGTGAGATCCTGATCCTCCCTCTAGCCTCCAGAAATTTATGAAATTAAAATATACAAGTGATAAGAGTCTCCAAGCTTGACTCACCAAAGAATTTGGGAAATACAGTACTTAGTTTCTCAGCACTGCTAGGTACTTTGCCAGCTTGCAGAACTGGGAGTCCTTAATCAGGTGCCCAGGTTCCGCTGGCCTGGGCAGAAGCAATTGCAGCATGGATGACTGACCAGTGCCAACACAAAACCAAGAATATGCTAGTCAGGAACTGGATGATCTTGAAGGTCACTTCCAGCCTTGATGATTCTATGAAGCATTACTAACGGGACCCTGCAGGTCCCCACACCTCCCTGAAAAATCTGCAGCTATTGTAGATGACAGGCTCAACAGAAATATGTGCATGCATGTTACCCCAGAGCACACACAGCCACAGATTTGCCCTGTGTTTTTTATTGCTCAAAGAGTTTTGTCACTAAATGTCAAATTGTGTCTAAAAAGGAAGTACATAGCCCAGGTGCTGCTCAAGCAATGCAGTGCTGTTCCACAGCCCCACAACTTCTGCCTTGTTCAGGGCACAGACATGCAAGTAGGAGTCATGAGGTGGGAGATACAGAAGAGAAGTGCATTGTTAAAGCAGAGACCTGCTGTAAGGAGCATTGCCCCTGTCTGGTCTGGATGTACAACCTTCAGCTCTCCCCTGCATTAAGGGGCTAACCCTTTGTGATGGAACCATGGCGACAAGTCAGACCTACCAAAGAGAGATTTGGTACAACTTCCCTCATGTCCCTTGTGAATTTAAACTCACATAATAGGTGTGCAGCATCCAGGGCCAGGATGGTGTCAAAATCACCAGACTGAAGGTGTTCTATTTTTTCAAGGAATATTTACATATTCTTTGGGCCACAAGAACAAAAGAAAGTCCAGCTACATCCTTAAAGCTTAAACTCAAGAGAAAAGAAGAAATTCTTTTTCTAATGAATACTTTGATGTTCAATTGCAGAGATTCATCAATATTAATTGTTATGTTTAAAGCCAACTGTCTCAGAAGTCTTTCTGGATATTACTTCCTCCCCGTAAGTAAAAAACTAGTCATAAAAATTTTGGTAGCCATCAAATGGATAGATGAGCTGAGGAAATACAGATGCAAGATCTCCACAAAATAATTTGTGTTTTCCAAACAGTTCTAGGAAAGTTTCAGAAACTTTGATTAGGGCATTATTAGTCATTTAGTGCAAGATGCATTGTAGAGAGTTTAAACCATGCTCAAATCAGACACAGGAGCATAACTTTCTTCTTAAGTTTCTAGAACATGCATTTCTTTGAGGGCAGGATATTGCAACTCCTGTGTTTTATGAGCATAGCAGCATACCACTTTCATGCAGGAAATGAAATTTGCCTTCTTCACCTATTAGTATGTGTGTATATGTGGTTACAAGAAGGTACCTGATTAAATTAAATTAACAATGAAAAAGTAGTAATTTTTTTTAAGAGGCAAAAACCAATAACCACCAAGGGAGGTGACTTCTGCGAGTTGGTTAGCCACAAAAACTGTGGAAGATAGAAAGGTGTGAGCCAGAGGACCCCTCCCTGCTGGGCTCCCACCAGTGCTACAGTGGAAAATGAAACCCTGCAAGCCCACAGCAAGCGAGCTGCAGGAGACAAAGCGGAGTTTGGATGAAGAAGAATCAGACAAATCTATACAAAGCTCCAGTGCCCCTGATGGGAGTCCTCCATGGAACTACACAAACTCATTCCAGGAGGGCTGGATGACTGTGTTCATTCAGAGATAGTTCAATGCTCTTCCTAGATTTGGAACAAAAGGTTTGGATATTTTGAGTATTTTGAGAATTGACACATTATAGCAAGAATCATTGCTTCTAAAGCCCAGATAACACACAGAAAAGAAGGTGTCACTATGGGACAGAGAGCAAGGCAGCAGGTCACTGTGACTAGCCCTTACTTCAGCTGCAGCATGAGGAATGGAAACACTCTTTCAGGCCTTTCCCACATCTGATTTTTTTGCTTCCAGCAATGATCTCTCAGAGTCAATTTGTGACAAACAGCTACTCAAATACCTCAGGAGCATTTGCAGCATTCAGAGTAAACACAACAGAAATGTGTGTTTGAAGAAGCAGAGTAACAGCTACCAGCAGGCAGTCCAGCAAATAAAATAATTTAATCTCAGCAATCATCTACTTGAGACTGACAGCTCTCCTTCCTTGGTGCTCTGAGCAGTGGGGAGCACCGGCTGGAGGACTCTGTTAAACTGAGATAATAGAAGATGTTGACTAAATGTCAAAGATTATGTTATTTTACAGGTCACAGTCTACTTTGGAAACACCCAATGAAAATATACGAGCAAGGATAATGAAATTTTTTTTAAAGGCAAAAAAACCAAAACACACTAAAACACTTTCCCTGAAGAGCAGTCAGCAAGAGGTTGTGCAGAAGAGTTGATGGCAGAAAGGAATTCACAGTGAAAGATGGTCAGAAATATTAAGGCTGGTAGGGAGCCAAAGCTTAAGTAAACAGCATAGTAATATGAAATTAGTCTGGAATGCATCTGGTGTACAAAAAAATAAACTCAGGTATATGGACATGCCAGCAATACCATTTTAACTGGCTTATAAATCGTTACTCATAGTTTGCTAATGCCAAGAAGCAAAGCTAGTAATAGTAGTAGACTGGATAATCAAAGTTAACAGTCAGTTAAGGTGATATTAATTGTATTTGACTGATGAGAAGGGGCAGGAGAGTGAATAGCTGGCAGAGGGAAAATGTAAAATTTGATGCCTGCTAAATGAGGCATGATGAATAATGGTTTTTCTTGTCAAAACCCCTGCTAGATTCCCCTCAAGCTGCGAGCGGGTATTCAGGAACATGTGTCTGGTTTTCACCAGGGGTCTGATCGTTCTCCTAATAAAAGCAACAAAAAATATGATAACTGATGCAAAAAGGAGCTGAAAAAGACCAAGATAATGTCCTACAGCCACAAGCTGAAATTCCATCTTATTTCACAAAATGTACATCCAAAGCAACTTAAAAACAATCCAGGGAGGGTACCTATTATCTTGCATGAACAGACAGCAGGTGTTGACAGGAGTTAATAGCATGTCTCAAGAAACTGGGCTTAATCTGGTTTTTGTTGAAACATATTTTTTCCATGTATTTATTAACAATAAGTAGAATTTCTGACAATATACTCTCTGAACAAAGCATTAGAAGTGGATCTCACCTAAATAAAATAATACAGCAGAAACATAAATCATTCAGATCTTAGGATATGGTTATTCAGAGAGTTAATATCAGTGGTTTGTGTTTATCTTACTTGCTAAATCTTTCCAGAAATTGTTCAGCTGTTAGCCTACTCTATTTATATAAGCAGTTGTCCTGTTACAATGTGCATGAGACTGAACTGCACTTTTTTGGAGAGGAAAGCAGAAACAATTGCATCTGTTGACTGCAGTCTGATGTATTCTAAAACTGCTCTCAGTTCTTGTTTTAGAGAATTGGGACATTTCCTATCATAATTATAAAAAAATGGAATTGTGATAGGGCAACTAATAAATCATTACTCTCTTTAGTTTTCTTGTTATGCACAAGACAACTCTGTCCAATTATTGGGTCAAGAGCCCCAGGGGTTATGCACACAGAAACTTACTCCACATAACAAGCCAATAAAGATGCTGAAAGTCATATGCAGAACAGAGATGTGCAATAAAAACAACAATGCCTGAGATTCGTTCCCTCCATAAACTACCTTTCAGACATTTTTGCTCTACTGTTGCTGAAGCAAACTGATGCTAGATGTTTAACAGCAGGCTGCAGAAATAATTTAGGCACAGAACAAGCAAAGCACGTCCTGGGGATGAACTGCTGAGCCAGCATAGCCACAGATCCATCAAGGTCCCACTGATTGCAATGAAGAAAACACTGAGCAGCAAGGGCTGTGTAGCTATGTAGTCTCCACATCCAAACTTTTAAATCAAAGGTCAAAAGGAGACTTAGCCAGCCATTCCATTAAAGAGTTTCTTACATCTTGCCCAAAGCATCTATTACTGACCACCTTGAATGACTGTGAAACAAATAGATCCAGTGATTGCCCAGATTGCCAGGCACACAAAGGAAATCAAAGTTTTGAGAGATAGAGAATTGGGACTCCCAGCCCCCTAAATGACAGGATTGGAAATGAGACCACGTCACCACAGAGTTCAGGCCAAAATTCAAACTTCCCCCAGATTTAGAGGGACTAAAAGTCTGTGTTCTAATTTAGATTAGATTAATTCATAAGCTCAAGGGTCTGCAAAGTGTGTTTTTGAATCATGCTAATGGCATCTATTATACAAGTGTACAGTGCCACCGAGATCAGTGAGGAGGCCTGAGGACCTTACAGAGCCCTTCCAACCATTGCAGGCGACACGAGGCACAAGTAGAGGTCGGGCTGAAAAGCAGAAGGGACTTATCCACAGAGCAGGACTTAAACCCAGCATCCATCTGCAATGTAAATTCAAAGGTGCCACCAGTGATGTGTTTGTACTAATTAACTGATCCCAGGAACCTTACATTTGACAGCTTACTTTCACTATCTTTGCAGCTCTGTGGTTATCCAGTTTTTTCTAGTCCAAGAACTCTGCTGCACTGCTGGAATATTCAGGGTATTACCTCTGCCAAGTTCTTCTCACTGCAGAGGTGGCTCCAGGCTGTCCCTACAATGATTTTGTAACCACAATTCCTTCTCAGACACAAACATGTCTTCATGACTCACACACACCTACAGCCACAAGCACCATCTGAACACTGCACCTTCTCCCTCCCTCAGACACAGCCTGGCAGAGCCTGCCGAGATGCTCCAGCATTTACCCCACCACTGGAAATGCATCAACAGCACTTAGCAGATCACATGGAAGCATCTACCTCCTGACCACCTATACTGGGAGAGGTGGGAGATGAAGCTCTAGCCTGAGTGTGTGTCAGAGGAGGAGTCTGGCTTTGTGGGCAGTGCCCGAGCAACAGAAGAGGCAGAAGTGTGCATGGTCCCCATGCAGCCTGCACACTGCTGCTCAGACCACACTGCCATGCATCATTCAGAGAGAAGACACTGTAGGCTATTACAGCCTTCTATCTAACAAAGCCCATGATGTGGAAAGTACATACTTACTACCTAGGTAGTAAATAATTCAAGGTTCTGATATCCTCTATTTAGCAGAAGTTTTTGTGACAGCCTTTTTTTTTAACTTACACTTTTTTTCTTTGTTTTTAATTGCAATGCTTGTGAAAGTAAAACTACTAGCACTGGAATGACATAAACAAATTCTACATAAACTTGTAAGCAGATTCCTACAAACACTTCTTCAGCCCAGCCTGAAATACCCCTGCTGATCCTATGCAAAACCTTCCAGTTTCACACAACTGCCTGCTGTTTATGTGACCTTTCAAATATGTCAAGTTGAAGTGAATTACAGAATAGTTCAGAACACCTCAAACAGGCACTGGGAAGAAAGCACAGTAGTATGTGTTGTTCAGGAGAGGGGAAAGCACTATTATGTATGTACCTTGCTGGAAACCAGCCATTTCTTTCTAACAACAGGGTCTCCCATTCTGTGCTCATTTCTGCAAGGTTTAATAACATCAATGTAAGCAACACACAAAAAAAATTGAACTTTCCCTCTTTTTTGATTTCGCCCTCCTCCCCCAGCCCTGCGTGTACATGACATTTTCCTCCCCCCCGCCATCACTTTATGTTGATTTTAGCAATATGCCTATTACTCAAAGAGGTGCTGAGGTTGATTGGGACCCTTTGCAGGTCATCTAGTCCATCCCCTGCTTTGCTACACATTTCTAATCTCTGTGTTACAAGCATGCAAAAGCAAAACGTATGCAGGAGGTATTCATCCATGAACTTCTCAAAGGACTCAAAAGCTTTCTATACTATTAACTTATACAGACATCATGCTTTTATATTTTTCCAGCAGAGAGAAAAAAAGGTGTCTTCACATGGCACCATGAGAAACAAGCTACAGCAAATTCCCATAAACACACAGTGGGGATCCCGCCTCGACAGTGAACATGCAGAGGCAGGCTTTGTAAATTCACGTACTTAGCACCGTCTATTGTCAATGGTAAAACTATTGAGAAGGTCGTAGTGCCACTAGGTGTCATCTGCCAGAAACTGCAGCAATTCAAGTCACTTTATCTGTAAAGGGAAATACACCATATGCAGCTCCAGCTCCTTTCCCTGAGTACCTTGAGAGAACCTGTAAAAACAGCCCCCACGTAAGAGCTGTCCTTTGCATGTGCTCACACAAGCGTGGGCTGAGGGTCTCCTTGAGGAGGTTCTTGATGGGGTCAAGCAGGGACAACATTTATCTGTGAAAATTTTGAGAGAATTGATGGATATTTTTTATTTTGAAACCAAGATAAACATTTGTAGCATTGAACTAGTATGCAAACACAATACACCAGCCTGCAGTAAAAAAAGAAAAGTACGTGGGCAACATCCCTAAAAACTGTGTCTGAAAATCTGGCTCATGCAGATGAGCTGAAGCCAGGCTGTGAGGCTTCCCACCCACTCACAGCAGAGGGCTGTGTTGGGCTGAGCAGAGCTGGGACTAACAGCCAGGAGACTTAGACAGCTGCAGGGGAAAACAGAGGTTTTAAGCAGAAACAAATCCTCAGGTCGCTCACGGTAGAACAGGGAAGACTCAGGAAGTACCAGTATGACCTCCTCTCATCTTCCCCCTCAGAGCACTGGAGGTCCTGCCATCACTTCCACTTCATCCCAGTAATTCACAGTATGTTCTGAACTCAGGGCCATGCAACCCATCCACCGCTGAAATAAGCTCACTTTTCCTGTGGTCTCACCCATTTTCAATGCCAAACATTAATTTAATTTGCTACACACATTTATTCCAGGAGAGAGCGGCTCCTTTGCTGCCACTGTATAAATCAATTGTCTGCTCTTTGCCGTAGTCACACACACATTTCTGCTCGCTCCACTACAAAAGGGATACATCAGCACTGACAGTGTTTCTGGGACAAATGTTATGGATGATTAGAAACCCAGGAAGTGTAGAGCAAGTGCAAGGAAATGGAGCTGTTATCTAAGAAAGGAGATGGGTGCTACAACATATCCTTTAAAACACCACTGTACCTGATAGAACACAAAATATTTCATTTCAGTGATATAAGGTGGGATAGTCTGAGATATACAGTATGCACTGTTGCTATAACAACATGTCAGGAGTGCTACCATCACAGCATTAAAACCGCAGATATTTGTGAAGGAGCTTGATTCATAAGCAAAGAGACAGAAGCCTAGAAGGCTATAATGAGCAGAAGACTGAGGTCAGATCACATAAGTTTAGGGGAGGAGGGGGAAATAGAACTGCAGGATTTGAACAAGGCAAAAACAGCATTAGGTGGTTGCAATGACCACTCTGCCCAAACAACTGCCTAGCACCAACGCTGCTTCATAACAGACTCATTTTGCTGTAATGATAAAAGGTGTCCTGTGTCAACATGAGGAAGAGCTGTTTCACCTCTTGTATGACTTATGCACAGGAGGCTGACCTTCAGTGTAAGAGGTGCTCATTTAAGGGCGAGCTCTTCTCTTCCTGGCTTATCTTTGGAAAGATGAGTTCTTATTTCGCTCACTGTGACGTGTCGATACTCTGAAGACATGACAAGTATTGCAGTCTAGATAAATCTATTGGTGAGCAGCTGATTCTCATGTATTTTTGAGAAGTGAGAGTTCTGGTGTCTCCTGGAGTTTTATCAAGGGATCTCTTTCCTGGCAATAACATGAGGCAGAACATCAGCAGAGAGACGTTCAGTCTTTATGGCACTTACTGTTGAGCAGGCTCCATACTCCACTGCTATTTTCATTGTTGAGTCACCCAAGCACTGAGGCACTTCTCACAGGAACAATTTGTATAGAAACCTATTTTGAGAAGGATAAGGTTCACTCTCAGAGGTACAGTGATTGCACATCAGGCAACTTGGGCCATTCTCAAATGAGTCACAAAAAAATCCTCACAAGGGTAAATGTCAAGATATAATGCTATGAGTCACTGCTGCCATCCTCCCTCTGCTTTGAAAGGTTTGAATCCTTATGAACTGTCAGTGAGACTGAGACAGAAGCATGATGCTGCTAAACTTGAAACACTGAAATTAAGCATTTCCACCATCATTTAGATGAGTCTGTCCTGTAGCACTATTTCAGGTGACTGAGTTAGCAACTGGACCAGAAAGGTGAAAATTTATATAAATAGGAAAGAGCAAGACCTGTCAGAAACTCAGCAT
Source organism: Promerops cafer (assembly GCA_013398275.1). Classification (NCBI taxonomy): domain Eukaryota; kingdom Metazoa; phylum Chordata; class Aves; order Passeriformes; family Nectariniidae; genus Promerops; species Promerops cafer. Next base: position 1,772,877 of record VZSE01014783.1, on the reverse strand, counting down.
CCCACAGCAGCAGTATATTTCAAATCTCAAGTCTTATATGAGATAAATGTCCTTTAGAGGTTGTGGATTACTGTCTCCCATTTTATTTTCCTATACACCCAGTACAACCTGGGAATGGGGATTAGTCTGAATATAAACAATCTAATCAAAGCAAAAATTAGGCAGTGTGAGAAATTGACAAAGTGGTGATACATATTTCAAACATCTTGAAAAAATTGTGGGTCTCATTCAAGAGGTACAAATCAACAACCAAAGACAAATTTAGGAAAGTGCTGCTTGTTTATTCAGATAAAACTAGTCTATTCATACCAGCCTGATACATATAACGATATACTCATGCAAACAAACTAATCCCACTGTCACATAGTTTGAGGTTTTGAATAATTTGCAACTAAATTCATTGACAGTTTATAATGAAGCTTAATTGGCTCTAGGTTATTGCATTGTATTTTGTACACCTGGCTTTGTTTTAATTTCAATTAGCGTTGGTGACATTGTAATCCCATTATTGCTATTATGCTGACAAGGAACAAGTGTTTGCACATGTTGTCTATCTGCCTCCAGAACATAAGCTCCATGACAGGCTGCAAGGTTCATCATTACTGACCTGACTATCCCTCAATATTACATTCAGAAAGCAGTAAGCATTTAAAATGATGGGCCAGAGCAGATTCAACCTCCTCTTTTCAGTGCTGACAGCTGTGAGCACCACAGTCAGGCCACCTGCATGCAGCATCAGCACCCATCCCTTGGCGATTGCAGGGTGCACCTACAAGAGATAAGCACTGGCCTGGCACGGCACCACCCACATCTGCTTACCTTCTCCAAGTCCATCATAAAATCCAAGAGGAGGTGACAATGGAGTCACTAACGTTATTAATCAATAACCACTCATTAATTTAATAAATGCACATTCCCCTATGCAGGGGAATAGATGGAGCAGGGATGTTATGAAATCACCAGTACTGGTCATGTCTCAGGTTAGACAGGCGTCAGTCTAGTTCAACAAAGCAGATGCTGCTGATCTGCACGACTGGTCCTGCACTTGGAAGGGTCAAGAGCAAAGCCATGTCCAGCTTTTTAATTTTTTCTGTGGAACTCAGATTTTGCTATCCTAACATGGCCTTGCTCTTTTTCTTTTGTCTGTTCATCAAAACAAACTACTTATTGACTTAAAAACCGACAAATGTGCATAGAAGTAAGAGTTGCCTCCCCCTTACATCAGACTAACTTTGACCCTTAGCAAACCGATCACTACACTGTCAGAAGAAAGGTAATTAAAGGGGACTGGCCAAGGTCACCTCAGCACTGAAAGCACAGGCTGGAACAGCGTCACACACTGGTCCTGTGTGCAATAAATAACGTGGGCGTGTTGCCCAAGAGTAGCTGAAACACTCCAGATCAAGCAGTCAGGTCAAATACCTTCCAGATTCGACATAAAACCACAGTGCAATTAGAGGTGTGGTTAGGAGCACACCCAGGCCAGACCTGCACTGTTGGTGGCCAGCAAATACATCTGACGTAGTAAAACCACCTACTTCTGCCACAGTTCACCATGGAGGCAAGATTTATATGGACTTTTGAAAACTACAAAAGCAGGTATTTGTTCCTTCCCCACACCAAACACTTCTGATAAAATTAGCCAGCAACCTGGTTGTACAAGCCTTCCCTGACAATTCCCAATTATTAATTGAAATTCCCCTCACAATTATTAATTATAATTACTAATACCAATTATTAATAATTAGACCTCTGTTGATATACAGACGCTGTGGCTGGGAGAACGCACTAAGTAATAATCAGGAGTAATTTTATGGCAGACCAAGTCAAAACAACATATGGACCAGGGGAGCTCCTAAATAATCTGTAACTAGAACTCCACACTTCTTTCCTAACCAAAATATCTACAGTTACTATATGAAAATTATTTCAGGAAACAAACACAAGTGTAAATCGAAATGTTGAGAAAGCTAAAAGCCCTGGGCTTTATTTGTTACAGGGTATGCAAAAAATCAGACCAAATAAAACCAGAACAGTAGGGTAATAAATATGGAGAGGATATCCATAAGGTAAGTATTACTATCCTTGCCTCAATAGCCTAAAAACAAGGAAAAGTATAACCAACCAAAGACTTCGAAAACAGGATAAATTAGGAAACAGACTTTCAGTACATTCAGAAAGAGCACAAATTTAAAATAGCATGAAAACTGAAAACAGTGAGCAAAGAGGGGAAAGAGGGCCAACAGCAGAACAAAAGCAGGAGGACAACAGAAAAGAGCAGTCTTGTCAACTTCTGTCTTCATAAAAATAGGAATTCTGTCTCCAAAACATCATTAAATTAAAAACAACAAAACTCAAACAAAAACAAAAAACCTGCAGGATTTCAAGTCTGAAAAGACTTCCCCCCTCCTCCTCCTTTTTCTTCCTTTTTTTTTTTTTTTAATAAAGAACGGACTAAATCTCACTTTGTTTATTAAAGATTTTGACTGTGCAGAGCCTGCACTTGGGTGTGCCTTGTTTGGCACTGAGTTGCAATACAAACAAACTCCAGCTGTGATGCATGAAAAGCTTAGGAACAGCAGAGAGCTTAATGTCTCTAATTAATGTCTGTTTGGACCTAAAATGAGGCAATGGAGACTCCAGATAAACTTTGGCATGTAACACATTTCAAAGGGGAATTAAGAACCAGATAAATAGGAGTTTGTCACTACTGTGGTCTGGATATATTTGCAGATTGGAGATGGTGATGAGATCAGAGTATTTTCTTCTGTGCTGTGCCAAGCCATCGTCATTCTTGTGTCACCCTTTTGCTGCATGGCCGGTCAAGAAAAGGAGAAAGATGTGAAAGAATATCATGTTCAACTTAGCTTCAGACCTACCCTTTAAGCACTGCAGCTATGTCCAGATTTGACTTGAAATATAAACCACCTAAAAGTACAGGTTTGTTCCCCTGTAACAGATTTTCAATGCAGATCTGCTTTTCAAACAAAAAATGACTGAAAGTCAGCTATAAGTGAGGATAAAAAAGACCAGTTTTATCAAAGTTTTCATTAAACCCACAAGCCATAAAATAATCATAACCTTTCTGGTCTCTGTGCGTCACAAAAAAGAAAACACATGGAGTGTGCTTCTGCCACTGCTCAAAAGATGAGTGCATTTGTGGGCACAGGCAATCCTCACTGAGGTCCTCCATCCTCAGAGCACAGACCTTTACTTGGCCCCATATTCTCCTGCTGAGGTTTCACTGGCTGTGATAAAAGCACAGTTAAAGGCAGTGTACAAATACTATCTGCCTGAAGTTACAGTCCAGAAGCCAGGATATTTACTCCTCACATCAATACCCCTCCTTACCAAGCAATGCTACACACTTCCACGCTTTTGTTTCATCACCTAGGTTCTTGTTACTGCCTACTTGCTCAGGCTTGACCACAAATACCTAGAACCATAATAAAAAGAGCCTTAAGCCACCATCCTGTTATGTAACACACCTCCCACCCTTCACGGGTGTCAGGGACACGTAACAACAGGTCTGGCTCTGAGCCCCATCAGTTCTCACCTGCAGTGCTGGCACGGTCACTAACCCCATGCTCCCCAGTCCCCAAAGATCCTCTGAAGCCAATTCTAGAAAACAAAACAGGCGTTGAGGCTGGCCAGGGACAGCAAGGCTAGTGACGGCTAGGGAGTGATGGCTAACTAAGAAGATCCTGTAGAAAAAGGGTTATTTCAGCTTCTTGTGCGTAAGAAGAGACCCAAGACAGCCAGCATGTGGCAGCAAATGTGTGTACAGTTGGATACAGCACAGAAATAACATGCTCACAGAATGCAAAAATTAATTACCATAGTGAGAAACAAAATAGACATGGAGTCTGGGATAAGTCAATATAAAACAAAAAGTCAGTCCCTTCTGTTACCAAAGCAAATCAGACCACTGTGAACAATCTACAAATCCTTCAGCAGAAACTGGCCAGCACAGGGTTGGCTCTAACTCAGCACACCCAGCTAACCAATTTCCTCAGCTACCCATTGGTCACGGCCTGCAGAAGGGGCTTCTAGGAAAAAGGAGTCAGTAATGCCTTCTGGAAGGCTCCACCTCCCCTCAGAAACACTTTGTGAACAGGAACTCTTGACCTCAGACACACATAATCACTGCAATTATCAATGGTGTGTGTATATATATATATATATATATATATAGTGGCTCATAAGGAAAATAGTATTTAATGACCAAAGTTTTGAAACCATTTCCAGTGTTACTGTCATAATTATGAGCTTCCATTCAGGAAGACAGAAGCATTCAATACCAGGCAATCCCATCTTTCAGATTACCACCAGTTTTTCGGTATCATATCATATAAAATGGCCCACACTTCAAATCACGGTTGAATCATCCTATTACCTGACCAGAAGCAGGGCAAGAGGTATGGAATTAATTTGGATTACCCAATTTTTGGCCCTTCGTTATGTCAAAAGAGACTGTGTTTAGCACCACTACAGGTCTGCAGGAATTAAAAATCTGATACTTTTTCTTCTCAGTTATCCCTGATTACCTTCCACTTCCTCAGCTGCTGCCAAGCTCTGTGATAAAACTAGTGCAAATCAATGTGCAGAAGACGAGCAGTAGGAATCTTTGTCCCCAGTTTTCCAGGGCACGCCCCGGTCCCACCCCTCACTCCTGGGTTGCGCTGCAGGGTGCGCATGGGGTAGCACCATCACCAGTGGTGCAGCATGGAGGTGGCACTGCAATAAATGCCCAAGGAAGGGTGAGGCATTAAGTAAGGATAAGGTGGAGTTTCATGACTTTGAGAGGTATCAAACAGTATCATAAAGCTTATGGGAGTAAGCCCTACTTGAATACCATCCCAGGGAAGGCAAGAAGCCTTTTCAACACAACTCCCTAAGCACAGCCTGAAGTGCAATCTAAGTTGAGAGAAGGTTTTTAAGCAGTTTGCCAGAGATATGCTCTTTATGAAGTACAGCAAATGGACTCTCACCAGAAAGCATATTTTAATCTTCACTGAAGTTCAGTGTACCTAACTATAAGAAATAAGGTAAAAAAAATCTCATAGAACTTCTCTGTGCTGCCAAAGACTGAACTATTTGCTGTACTGTAGTCAGCTCAGGCTATCTGAAGTTCTCAGCCCTGTGCCGAGTGGAACTGTTAAGCCAAAGACCTTGCATCAGAAGTTCACAGTTGATTTGCCCTAAGGATAGAGATCTCCAGCTTTAAAGCTCTCCAATTGGCACCCTTCACCAGTGCTACCTTCACTTTACAGAAGCATTTACACTGAGTGCAAGGCAAATGTAAGTGTTAATGCCTTGAGAATAGACTTTCACTTATTTCTCACAAATATTCAGCTTCACTACAACGGATTTAGTTGGCTAAAGGTTTCAATATTAAGTAACCACTTACAAAGGGAGAATAAGTAAGTGCTAAATACACGGCACTCAGCATTCAATACAGCAAGGTAGCACGGTATCTCCAAACAGTCCAGACTCACTGAGATTAAATCCTGGCACTTGGCACATCAGCGATACCAATCCCACTGACTTGAACAGGGCTGGGGTTCCTCGGCATTTCGGCCAAGTTACTTGCTACCCTAACAGCAGAGTTACCTAAGCCCTGCTCTATCTGAAGACACCTAGGAAACTGGGCAGAAAAAGAGAAACAAGAGCATTGGCTCAAGACAACCAGAGGCCCCGTGTTCGACGTGCAGCTCGTTGCTGTGCCACGCCCATTAAGGCACGGGGCTGGCGGAGGTCCCAAGCGGGGCACAGCGGAGCCTGCGGCCAAGGCACCGCACCTGCTGCACCGCGCACGGGGAGCGCGGACACGGAGCCGAGGGCGGCAACGGCTCCACCCTCTCTCAGAAGCACCCGGTGACAGGCTGTACCCCTACCGGCCTCAGCAGAGTTTCAAAACAAGCTACGACGTGTTTTCCCACATAGAATATAAATAAAACCTAAAGAAAAAGAAGAGCCACTAAATTATTATCTGCTGCTATGATCTGTATATCCTACAGTACCGTTTTCTCTGTCTCTACGCAGTTTCCTTTAAGTCACCAAAAGGGGGACTTCCAGCAGGGAGCATCGGAAAACCACCCAGGGTTTCTGTGGAACTTGTTGGCTTTTCAAGTTTTGATGACAATCTGATGATTTTCCCAGCCTCAGTACACAAAGCTCTGCTCTCCATTTCAGATAATGGAGAACCAGCCATGTCACCGTGGGAGGGGAGCACAGCAGGACACAGCCCTGTGGATGGTGATAACAAAAATCCTTTCTGACATGGAAGGTACAGGAACATGAGAAAGCCTTGCTAGATTTGGTGCTAACATGTAAGGAGGGATCACCTGGGAAAGCAAAGCTGACAGCAACCAAGGAATGATAGACTGGCTGATCCTCTGGAAGGCTGAGTAAAAGGAATTAAGAAAATTACCTTCAATAAAAGGTAAATTTAAAGAAAGATGCCTGTTACAAACTCATTCTGGACTTAGGAAATAAAAATAAATAAATAACTGAGGAATTAGGGTGCCAGTTCCTCAAAGAAATTACATAAAAGCTTTTTATTCACCTCACATAAAAACAGGGAAGTATACAGAAAGCAATCTAGGCCTTACTATTAAAGATGAATGTAAAAGAATAGTAGGAGAGCCTAAAGACAATATCAGGAATGGTAAGACAAAGTGAGATGCAACTAAGAAGGAGCACTAACATATACACTTTGGCAGCTAGAAGAATAGGAAATTGAGCTTAGGAATTCAAAAAAGAACAATATTAAAAAATGGCAGAAGTCCACAACACTTAATATCATCACAGAAGAGTCTTCACTAGAAATATCAGCAGTATGCAGATGGTTAAAAGAATTAATATCAAAACCAAAAAAGGCAAAAGATTACATATGGCACTGTTGCTTAAGTATTTCCAAGAAAAATACTTTAAAATAAAGAAGTAAGATCAAAGAAAATTCACAGATTGCTTGAAATTTTAACCCAAAATCCCCAGTAAGAGCAATAGGTTATAGTAACTTGGCCATCCTTTTACATATTGGTAAAGCATGATGTTCTCTGTTCTAGGATAATAATTAAAAAAAAAAAACCCACACACATACAAGCAAACAAAAAAACCCCACCACATACACCAAAATACAAACACCAAAAACCCCCAGAGGAAGTCGGTAGTCATCCTGAAGAACCCATAGGCAGTTTCTAGAAGGCAGAAGATCTACAGCACATCTCTAACAAAAGAAGAAAAAAGGAGGAGCTGGAAATTAAAAACCCGTCATGTTCAATTATCAGAAAACTACTAGAATAAATCATACCATCTGTAAACCCACCAAAGGTACTAAAGCAGATGAATGGTAGGGAACAAATCACACCAAACCAATCTAATTTCCTTCCACAATAGACCAACAGGCCTTGTGGACAGGGAAGAAGAAATCACTGTCAAAGCTTGGTTTCAGTAAAGGCCTTTGACATTACCCAGTATGACAAACTTGTAAGTAAGTAAGCTGCAGAAGCAAAGATTAGATCAAACCACCACAGGATGCCTGCAAAAGTCATAAGACACTATTCCTAAGGACTAATTACCTGTGGTTCCCTTTCAAACAAAGAAAATGCATTGAAGTGGATATTTCATGGACAACTGCACCACTTCAACTTCATTCAGTGCTTTCACTAGCAATTTGGACAATGGAATTAACAACTTTATTAAGTCTGCACATGAGAAAGTAGGAAGAACTGCAAGTACACTGGATGGCAAACAGAATTCAACATAAACAAACCAGAAAGGAGTTGGGACAACACGAAAGGACACAAACCAAGCAGGAATTTATGTCAAGCACTGTATTTTCATAATAACCCCCAATTTAATGACTTTGGGACAGGAAATGGCTGGCAAGGTAACAGCTCTTAGGAGAGGGGAAGGCAGCAGATACCAAGCAAAATGCAAGTCAATATAATGCCATCGTGAAAAGAGAAACATTGGTCGGGGATGTACGAACAGGATTATTTCATGTGGGTTTCAGGATACAATTTGTCTATTTCAGTTGGCGCTGATAAGGCCTCGGGTGAGGTAACATCCAGTTTCAGAAAATACTTGAGGCAATTTAGCTTATGGAAGATTATTAATTCCCTGCCTTGTCCCTCCTGCCTTGAAGTATATAACAACTTGTTGCAAAAGAACAATTGCACATCTTTGCACGTGGTAGACAGGACAGGTTTAAAGAAAAGCAGGATTATGTTTAGAAATAAGGAATATCGTTAAAACTGGAAGAGTAGTGGCCCCACCCCACTAGAGATTACCTGTTTTGTTTCTTTATTTGTACAAGCATATGACACATACAAAAAGCATCCTGAAAAGACACAAAGGGACAGGAACAATCAGACCACTTTTCAGCTTACAAAATTACAGAAGATCCCGCTGATGGTGAAAATAGACTCCCTTCTCTTCAAAACCATGTACTGCATGTTGCTGTGCTAGCAGTCCCCAAAATGAATCTCTAATTGGAACAGAGCTCTGCAAAGGCACACAGCTGGGAGCAGCTGGGGAATCAGCCACTTGCAGACAGACAAGTGCCATTTCCGTTTCACTAGTGTAAACTCCATAGCTCACTTGACAGCATCCTTGTTAAAGAGTAATTCTTGCAGGGTTGTCATTTGCTGATCGCTTTGGGAGAAGGTTGTTTTGACTAGAAACCTTAGACTTACAGCCCATTTAGAAGCATAGCAATTGTTTGATGTTTTTAATCCACTTGACACCCTGGCTTGTTATACCAGTACATCAAGATGGTATGACAAACAGGCTAATTAAATGGAGAGCAGGGACTATTTTCACAAGCTTCACCCCACACTGTAGAGGTGAGCTCTAATTCCTTGAGTGCTGTCATTCAAACCAAGTCACTGAATTTAGAGTTGTTGCCAGAGAAATTGCAGGGATCAGGTGAAGGTGCCCTGAGGTATATCAATTGACTTGTCAATGGAAAATCTGTCTCATTCCCAGAGTAAAATTTTCAATCAAGGTGTAATGAAAAACTGGAAGCTAATGTACTTGAGGCCAAACACACAGTGTAGTCGAGGCATACCTAGCCTGGACACATGCTAAGGAGGATGCTACAGTCTGCCTGATACTTTCCTAAATTTATTTAGATGTGAAAGCAATGACTGGAAGCTGGGTTTCCCCCAGGTGAGTGACCATACTACTGCATTTTAGCTACCTAAGTTAAAGCTAACATTAACTTCAGCTAGAAAGGGTAAAATCCCATACCCATTAGACTGGACACAGAGACAAGAGGAATTCAAGTTACAGGGATCCTCATATTTGCCAAGATCTCAGAGACTTTATAGTCCAAAGAAGCTAAAAATCAGCTCTAGCAAGAAGCTCTGTCTCTTTTCAGCTACTGCAAAAGGCCAAAAAATAAAGGGCTACTCTCTGACAGAAGGTGTTTTTAAAGTGTTCTGACCTTTACAATAAAAAAGTTCTTTACAAGGTGCTTTTTTTCTTGCTAAGGAAGATCCAGAGCTGGGAGACAACAGAGTGTTCTTTTTTAACAATTCTTAACTACATATCATTTGGGAATTCACAAAATAACATTAACAGCAATTCTATAATAACCAAAAGGAAAGAAAAAATTACTCCATAAATACTTACTGCAAAAACAAGCTCGTTTTCCCTGGTTTACAGTTTTGGGCCGTTCATGAGAACAAGCTCCCAAAAATAGGCTATTTTCAAGTTCCACATGGAACAGCCTCAAACTGAATGAGTGGGAATTAGATTCTTCTTTTTGTTCTCTTCCAGAAACAATACTTTACAGAAAATGAGAGGAAATATTTTGATTTCTTAACAGCAGAGTCATTCAAGACTATGACATGTTAAGTCTCAAATATAAAAGTCCTCAAATGTGAGTAAGAACGAATCAACATTTAAGCCCAGAAGACAACTCAGGACACATATTCCAAGGCAAAAATAACAACAAAGTACAGGGCAAGTCCATGAGACACCTGTTCTGGAAACAGAGCTCAAGAGAAGGTAAATAACTGCTCAGCTTGCAAGCTGTTCAGTTTTATAGGAAACATACTTGCAAAATATTGGAGCAGATGCCTCTCTTGATTTTTTTTTTCTCATTTCAAATTCAGAAAATAGTGGGGCTTGTTCTGTTGGTTTCAGTCTTATAATGTTTTATTAACTACAAATAGCATTGAGGGAAATGCAGTGTTGCTGTAAAGATCATATTGGAATCATGTCACCACTGTCATCTCAGCACGTTCCCTATACTTTCACTCTGTCATCCTATGAGTTTCTAACACTGGATTCTGTATCATTCTCCTAATGCCTACTGCTTCAGTTGCTATTATGATCCATGTAAATACTTTTCTCACACTCCTTCACCGGACTTCTTCCTTGGTCTTCAAAGAACAATAGAACAGCTGTTTCAAAAGTGCTTCCTGAGATCACCTAGTCCAGCCTCCCACTGAAAGCAGGACTAATGCCAACATTAGTTCTAACCAAGTTAGCCATGGCTTTGTCCAGAGAAGTCTTGAAAACCTTTCAGGAGAAAGGTTTCACAACTGCTCTAGGAAACCTGTTCCTAACTATCTTTATAGTCTCTTCTGGATAGTTTCTTACCATCCTTCTAGAATCAGAGCCCAAAATCAGACACAGTATTGCAGCAGCTGCTTTAACAGCATGATGGGGACAAAATTTTTCCTCAGTTTGGTGGCCACATTCTCCTACCATAGGCTAGCATGCAAGCTGCCATAATTGTATTGTGAATTCACTGCTGGCTCATGTTCACACACCACTGACTCCAAGGATCTGTCTCAGCAAAGCTGAGAATTTTGCACTTATCCTTGTCAAATAGCTTGAGGTTTCTGTCAGCCAAACTCTGAGCCCAGGCTCTATCTTGCAGCATATTTATTCTTTTCCCCATAGAGGAACATTGACTAATAATTAGGGTCAGCTATGAAGATACTGAACATCAGCCCAAATATCACCTTACAGAGTACTCCACTTTTAGCCACTTCACAAGTTAACATTGAGTAACTGATCTGAGTACAGTGCTCCATCCAGTTCAAACCACCAAAAGTCCATTCATGTTACCCACAGCTCCTCTTGTCCACACACCAACACTGTGGGAGACTGTGCCAGAAGCCATTCTAAAGTCAATGTATGGACTATCCACCACTGCCCTTGATGACATAACAAGTCATTTAATCTTATAAGGCCATCTGTTTGTCTCAGCAATGCTTTTACACGTCTCCTTTATAGCCTGTCCCTACTTATTTCCACTTCATTTTTGGTATTCTAGTTCACTAACAAGCACCTTAAAAGCCTTAAAAAAAATAATTCACCCTCACAGAGCAGACCCTCACCACAGTATCACAACTGATACTTTTCAGGTCTTGTTTTCCTTTGTTAATGTAATTCAGTGCTTTACCCTTGGTAACTCCCGTCTCCAACTATCAAAACACACCTGGTAACTTGGCAGGTGAAATAAAATGGACATGGATGGATTTCTGTTTCTCTTATCCCTGTTTCCACAACATGTCTACTGCCCTGTCTAGGCCTGAAACTACTTAAGAAAGCATACAGTGGTTGAAACCAGTCTAATGCACCATGCAAAGGGTTTATGAGTAGTTTTATGGAGAGTTCCAATGTTGCTGAAGTGTCAAACAAAAGAGGGTTTTCCAGCAAGACTGCTTCTTGCAGCAAGTAGAGATACCCATATCATTGGTATATCATGGGATGTATATCCATTGGTTTTGAAAGGAATGAGTCATCGTCTATCAAATTAGAGATTACCAATCAGTTTAATTGCACCTGCTCCCCAGATTGAAGGCAAAGGAGGAACAAAAGACTTGAACTACACTTGTCACTCTCCTGAACAAGCCCAAAGATTTCTCAAAAGGCACAAGACAGAACATTTGTGCTCACATGTGCACATGAGAGCAGAGGCAGTATGGAAACCCAAGATGTCATGCAGATACCTACCGGCCATCTGCCTCACACCACGCAGCACAAAGCGGAGACCAGAGCTGGCATGCTTTACTTCAACTTCTTCATGATTCCTCACAAACACCTGAAATTTTTTCAATGCAAGCATAGCTTAATATAACTCTCTTTTCAAGGAAATGCAAAGAAGTGGTACAAGTCCTTCTGCAGGGTACTTCTGATCTCAGCATTAGGCACCATCACATTGTGCAGGCAGACCCTGCAGCTGTGTCCTGACCCAGAAAGCCTCACATCCACAGAAGTTGTCACTTACTCTCTGGGTACAGATAGCCCCTTGATCCCTTTCCAGCGAAGTCCACCTTTCCATTTGGTTAGAAAACAAGAGTTCAACGATCCCTCTTTGTGGTCTAAGACAAGCAGACTGCACCTTATATCCTCAGTCACGCCGAGCAGTACTTTTTTGTCCAACCTACTGAAATACTCTACAATACAGAAAGGGTTTTGAAGATTTTCTTTTTCAAACATGTCTAACAACAAAACATACCCCCACTTCATATAATCATCCACTAATTCTATCCTGAGTTTGGGAACTATTTGCTAATTCCGATTAAAATTCAGGAAGTATTACCTAAGTATATAAACTTCTTGGATCCTAGGGTGTGGCATAGGAGGCTTTCTCTCAAAAATGCTTACTTTGTTACTGTTAATATAACATGAGCAAAATAATAAGCTGTAAGTGGTCTAGCAATAGTCAGTAGTCTAATTAGATATTCAGCTTCAGAGGGCATGCATGCCTGTGGATCACTCCTCAGATAGGCTAATAGGATAATCCTGTTACTCCAGCAAGAATATTATTCAAAGACATCTTCCAGACTTTCATAACTTTACCAGTGTCTACTAAGCAGCAACACGGAGCAATGTGTTCTGAGGCTTTCATTTCTTCCCTTTTGAAGTATGCGCAGCAAGAACATCTTGAAGGAAGAGAGGACAACACCAATCATCACAGAGGCAAGAAAGGAACACAAACCTTGGCCAGAAGATTTTTGCTTTAAATTCCAACGTGTTCATAGCTACGTGACACTTCTGCCTCAGTAGGCACAAACAAATTTCACAGAAAAGGCAAATAATATCAATCATTGCCATGATGATTTTTTTCCCAAAGAAGTTCTTTTGGGGGTTATATAATGCATCTTCTTGTTGTCGTAAAATCTGGGCCTGAGATATGCTATCCATCTCAAATTCAGAGAATACGAAATGCATGAGACAACTCCACCTGCAGATACAGGCATAAATAAAAAACATACATCAGACATGATTAGCAAAGTGTTGATCACCTATTAGTTCCAACGATGTGATAGATCTTTTACAAATTGGATCACTGTTTGACTAAGGTTTACATCAAGGCCTGTTCAACTCTTATCCAGCTAAACTCTCAGAAAGACTTCTTCATACCTCCACAACTTCTTAGTATTCCATCATGCAGTGCTAGTTAAGATGGACTGAGGATCTTGTAGTGATGCACTGAGGGTTAGGAAAAGCAGAGGGATTTCTGCCCAAATCCTACACTGGAATCTAGATCAGACCTGGCTATTCATCTCTCTCCATTACAAGGAGAGGGCAGATCCAGCTCTGGACTATGATGCCAGATTTTCTTCTTAAGTCATCACTGCACAAACAAAAGGCAGAAAAGACAGTAGCTGTTGTGTTCAGTGATGACTCCTGTTTAAGGCTGACCTAGCAGATCAAACAGAGAAGCGATGCATAAAGGTTTTGGTTTCCTTTTGTCTGGGAAAAAAAAAAAAGGACAAAAGGACCACACTGGTATCAGCATAAAATGTCAGCAAGTGGGGAAAAACTGTCTCCCTACAATAGCAGTTGTAGAAAACATGAGCAAATAAGCAGGTGCAAGGAACTTCTGGCACTGAAAACCTTTATTGGGGTGCCAATTCCAGAGTGCACAGCTCTGGTAGTTTACAGGACAGCTGCTCTCTCCACACCTTTGTGCACAGCCCATGGTACCCAATTCTCTTCAAGTTGTGTCTATTCACCTCAATATAACCTTTATTTGTTGTTAGTCAATAGCAAGTACCCCTTCTTCAGTATTTATAATGCACACTTCATTTCTTCACCTGAATGGAACAAGGCAATGCTTCACATCACATCAGTTGCACCAGTCTGCAGTAACACAATGCCCATCTATCACCCAAGATTCTCCTTTACAGTGCTATGCTCCTTTCATACCTATTTCTTTTTCATATTGATGGATATACAAAATATATTTCTTGCAAAACTTCATAAAGAAAGTCTCACTTTAGGATTCTCTGGTGTTGTCCTTCATGGGGAAGAAACCAGAAAAGAAACCCCACAGCCTCTGTCTCCAAACGAATTGCTATCATTTTTGATAAGAAATAAACAGTATTTATATATATATTTATACACACACACACATACTTAAAAAGCAGAGTTTGTGCATATATATGTATATAAAAAGATATAACTGATTCAAGCCATACATACACTACACAGGTCCTGGATCTGTTTCTGGCTCCAGCCTGACATCCTGCAATACAATGCCTTTTGGTTAGAGCAGCTCCTTCTGCAAAGGTTTTTAATAAATAATTCTACAGTCCCCAGCCCTGGAGGCAGCCAAGGAGCCTCTGCAGAGCTGGCTGTGGGAGCCCCAGGGCCTCCAGCACAATGGGTTGCCCCAGCTCAGTCTACCTGCCTCACGAACTGGAATTATCAGTTCTGCTATATGACACACCTAATGCATTTTTAAATGCTTACTTCTAATGATGCAATCTGAACCCCAAGAGCTATTACTATTACAAGATTAACATACAGCCATTTGCAGGTCTCCCAAGTCATTTTTTTTCTCATTTCTCACAATTGTTTTTTTCCAATTTTATCTAAATTACTAATGCCTCAATTGTTATCAACATGTTTGAACAAAAGCATAATTGACCAGCTGCCTCCAAATGGTATTTGAACTGCCTTTGACCTCCAGCTTGCACAGAAAAAGCTCATGGTTCTATCATAGAGGATATGATCCCCCAACTGATACAACAATAAGGCAGACTCCAGTGGGGAAACAACTTGGTAGCCTTCTGATTCATTTATTATTATTCAAATGTAATGATTAATTAAATTCCTACCAATACCCCTACTTAAAAAAAGAAATCTCTGCTTTGTAATTATCACCACTTGAACCATCTCTTCACTAGCTCAACCTAAACAAAAGGACACACTGCAAAAACTTTCTTCTAGAAATTTAAACTTCAGTAAATGCATATTTTATTAATGAAATTACTCCATCTAACAAAGTATTCAGAATCTAAAAAGATCTGTCCAAGACTAGTAGATTCTTGATTTATACTAAAAGAAATACTGAAAAAGACTGAACTCAATTAGCAAATTGAATTCAAGTATGATATAAACAAAGCCAACATAAGACAAATAATTGGAAATTAGTGGTTACTCTTTTTTTCTCAGCAAAAAGCAGACATCTAATTAAAGTCAGTATATCAAAGGCCTTTTATAAAACATTTCACTAAAAATCATGCTTAACATTCCTAATGCCACCATACAGAAGGAATTTTCTCACCCTCATACAAATAACATATCTACTGCTGAAAAAGAGGTTATCAATCATGGTAGTAGTTTGCAAAGAAACATCACAATCAAGTATTGATTTAATCCACAGAGATTGGATTTATGCTATGTTACTTCAAAAAGAGTACATTAACTTATTATCTCCATGTACACACTTGAAATGCTCACATACAACTCTGGATACATTTAAATAAAACCACAATAAAACACCACAAAAAATTAAAAAAAAACTACGATCACAGAAACCCACCCATGTTTTGTCAGCCAGTTATTAAGAAGTGAAAGCACTGAATTAGAGGGAAACTCCTACCAATTTCAGTAAAGCTCAGGTTCATCTAAGAAGTTTAAGGCTCAATGTTTTTAGTTCCCAAAACAACAACAGGGTTTTTTATCAAATACATATGAAGATTTTAATACAGGGAAAAGCACTCTCTTCTCATGAGTACACATTTGAGAAAATGAAGTTATCTGAAAGACAGTATCTTTATAGATACTGTACATGTACAATTTCTGATGTCAACAGACGTTGCATAAAAGATGTACCAGTACCTATTATTACTGGGCCATTAAAATCACAGTTCTTTGGTCAAGTATCACTTTTGGAAAGTTCTGAGAAAAGCAAGCAGCACTCGGAAACACATTAACTTCTCCAAGAAAGTTTTGCATCAAAGCTCTGCTTTTTAACTTTTATTTTTTAAACAACAACAACAAAAAAATTGTCCACTTAGGAAAGTTAAGTTGTCACCATCTTACATTTCAGAATACAAAACTGAAAAAAATCCCTATTAAAAAAAAGACAGGACTTCAGCCAAGTATTCAGCTACTTATTGCTGTAGTTGTAACTCAAGTCCCTTGAAATCCCTATGTTTTGGTTGTTTGTAGCGAAAACATGTTTGGAACACTAGCAGCAATAGAAAACCCCTCGAAAACCTAGACATAGTTACACTGTTGAGTGAAAATCAGCAGAAACCATAGCCATTGGAACATAATAAAGCATCCTGTAAAAGTGAACTGGTAGCTAGAAAAACAGGGTTGATTTAAAGTGCTATCCCAAAGCCAGATGCGGGCCAATGCCAGTAAAGAAAAGTCCATTTTCCCCCCCACCCAGATAGAGCCCAGAACCACAGCACTACTTCAAACATAATGAACGCAGTCTTCACTCCGCTTCAATGCCTCATCTCTCCCTCCTCCCACCAACAGGTAGAATACAGAAACTTGAAATAATTGCTAATTCCAAATTTAGGTGATATGCACAAATATACTGTTGAACAAAGTCTGGACAGTGAACAGTACACCTGAGTTCAGTCATACAAACTAACTTTTGTAAATAGCATTAGACTAATATATCCATGTCTCTAATATGAATCTAGATGTATTTTCTTACAAAACGCATTAATAGAAATATCCAGGCAAATACATACCATACAATAGCAAAAGCTTTAAGCCCCATTTAATAAGATGACTTTCTGATTAAAAATAGAAGGCAATTAAGATTTACTCAAAATTACAATTAAGAAAAGCTTTCACAGTGCAATATTGAAACTGTCACAAAGTTAAGAAAATACTGATATCAAAGTACAATCACAATGTTAAAGTAGACAAAACTACTATACAAGGGCTTATCTTGTAAAATTAAAGGGAATGAACACAACATAAGGGACATCTCACGTCCCTGCTCAACATATCTGATTTCCTAATCTTCAGAGTCATAATTGTGTCTTTCGGACATCAGTAGAAATCCTGGTAAAACTAAGAGGTTCATTCTTCTTTGCAGACCAGATTTCAAAGCCCGGTTACTTCTTGAAAATAGGTTCTTCATCACTGCACAATTTCAAAGTAGTGCAATATTGCCATGATGTGCTGAGGCATGAACACATAGCCTGTGTACAGTGCCATTCCAACAATGGAAACTAGCATGGAATCTGAATTAAAGTTGAGGAAAAAAGCATTTGAAATAGAAACCACAGAAGACATCACAAACTATAGCATTAAAACTTTAGTGGTTATTGTCTTACAACATTACGTTTCTGAAACAGACACAATCAAAGCATTCACCAATTATAAGCCACAGAAGAACCTACTGAACACTGAAAACCAGAATGCCAGTACAAGCAATCAGCTGAACTGCAAAGGATGCCTTGCAAGTTATCCACTGCCTTGTCAGTGACATAAGAGGACAGGCCAGAGCATGGGAAGTGTGATGGAAACAGAAAATGGGCACTGAGAAAACACACGTTTTCACATTCATCTTCTCAGATGATGAGCAAGTCTTGCAGAAGCCAGCCCCATTCAGCCAAGCAGAAAAAAGTCAACCACCATAAAAATTCAAAACAAAACAAAACTACAATAATATGAGCAGCTTTACTGAATAACACCATTCTTATTTGTGAACGACCTCCTTTTTAAGCAGACGGCATTAGATGTTTTCTAACTACTTCACTCTCAAAGCCTCAGAGCATCAGCATAGCCTTGAGTCAAGGTGTGTACTTAAACACACTCATTAGTACTTTACTATAGGAGATTGCATTGCAAAATAAACTTCATGTGAAGCTATCGGCTAAAAAATCTGCAGATGACCACTTTATTAGCTGAACTCCTAACAGTGAACTTTTGTAAAACTTATATAGTGAACTGAGACAGTAGCTTATAAAGCACAAGTGCAGTTGGAGTTTTGTCAAGCTCTAGGGATTTTGAAGCTTTATCTAAACAAATTCTGGCATCAGATTACTACAAGATTATGGTTTCAGAAAGCCTAAGGTTTCAGAAATTCAAAAGTACACAAAATTAATAAAAAGCTGTTGATTTCACCTTGACAAGACTCCAACTAGCTGCAGAGATTCAGTAAACTTAGCCCGAGACACTATAAAACACCCTGGAGATTAACAAGCACGATAACGGCAGAGCGCAGTACTCAGTTTGCACAGGTGAAACCAGAGGAGCTGTGCGGGCTCTGCGCTCTCCTGAAATCAAGTCTCCAGAGCGGGGCGCTAACAGGCGCTCCACGACCCACTCGCCCACGGCACAGCAGAGGGATGAGGTGCGCCTATTAGAGCTGCTTGGTGTATTTATAGTCCCAGAGCATTATACAGTACGAGATATTAAAATGAAGGACAACTCATAAATCCACATTTCCATATCAGTGCTCGCTTCTGATACTGGAGCACAGCCACACACCATTA
This sequence comes from Promerops cafer, assembly GCA_013398275.1. Classification (NCBI taxonomy): domain Eukaryota; kingdom Metazoa; phylum Chordata; class Aves; order Passeriformes; family Nectariniidae; genus Promerops; species Promerops cafer. The sequence continues at coordinate 1,754,143 of VZSE01014783.1, read as the reverse complement.
GTTCCCAAGGCCACTGTGTCCGCACTGCATCCATACAGCACCTGACAGACATGACCCACCTACAGCCAAAGCATCCAGTTTGAGGACAAAAAACATTTTTGCTGATCTGAGATCAGAAGTGATGCTTGTGCCACTCTTTACATTTGTAAGTTATGTGGCAATTACAATATGAGCACTTTATGAAAGCAAACATAAACACACTTTCATTTACTTAAATATTTTGCACAAGGCAAAAAGGAAAAAAATACTCATGACTAATAGAATTGCAGGGAAAACAAAAATTAGGTTTCCTCAGTGATACAGGCATGGCATAAAAGGAGGAAGGCACGTTAACAGCGAATACAACATAAGAACCCCTACCTGAACAATTGTGCATAGTAGGTCTATAAAACTTACTACTTCTCTTTTCCAGTAATCTCCATTTCTACTGACTTGACCCAGGAAAAAAAAAAAATTACTGATCACACTGCTGTAACTTTTACGTAACAAATGTGAGTTTCTTTACAAAACTGAGCAGAATCTCAGTAAAAGCAGCCGCTTGCTACTGCTTACACCCTTCTCTATGTTAATGTTTTAATTAGTTTCTCTCTCCACCTCTCAGCACTAACTGGAGATGGCTCAGGGTCACTCGTATTGAGACATCATTTTAAGTCAAGATCAAAACAGTCACGCTTCAGAGAAAAATACTTGTGATGCCACAGCAACACTAAAGAAAATACACTGCCTGTACAAAAGGGCCAGGTAAAGAAGCAAACCTATAAATAGTCTTTAGAGAGATGCCCTTACATGAGCATCTATCACGTTCTTCTGCTCTACAACAGCCAAGCAAACTTACCAGCTCGAGGATTAAATACCCATGTAATAAAAGCCATGTGACAAAGCAGCATGAAAGCCTAGGCTTGCAAGGTTTTGCAGCATGCACATTTACTTTCCTCTAGACAAAATACAAAAGAAATCATTAAAGACACTTATCCTTAACAGAAAGCTCGGAATTTCAGTGCAAAAGACAGAACTATCATAACTCCAAAGATACAAACTTATGCCGGAGGAGAAACGGACTAGGCTGCCGAACGCCCAGACACAGCAGGCGAAACAGCAGAGCAAGGATTACTCCCAGCCCAGGCAGGATGATAGTTTGGAAGGGTGAGGAGCTGAGTCCCCGCCAGCAAGGAGGGGTCAAGCCTCGGTCCCAAGCGAGACTGCCGCTCCTCTGACCGCCGCGGGCTCTGGTCGCGCTCGGCGCCTCAGGCCGGCTGCCCCGGCCCGGCCTGGCCCGACTCGGTCCCGCCCCCCTCCCGGCCCGACTCTCCTCCACCCCCAGCAAGCCCCACCGGCGGCAGCGCCCCCAGCACGACCACGGCCCTGGCGCTCCCCGAGCA
>VZSE01014783.1:1718950-1752694 GCA_013398275.1 Promerops cafer | reverse complement strand
GCCGGGCCCAGGCCGAGCGGAGACAAGGGGCGGGGCAGCCGGGACCGCCCCTCCCGGCCCCGCCCTGTGCCCGGGTGGCCGCTGCCACCAGCAAGGAGGCGCCGCGGCCTGTGGGGCTGGCACGGGGCTGCCGGCGCTGCCAGAGCGGGGGAGAACGGCGGAGCGTGGGGGGAGCACACACCGCTTCCCCGGTTCTCCCCGCTGAACGCCGACATCGGGCCCGATCTGATTAAATTATACGGCTGACCCTGAACCTGGTGACCTCCCGGCCCGAGTCACACCGAGGAGATGGTGCTGCAACCTACTTTCTCTCATCCCGTTCAATCTGAATTGACGTTCTGGGAATCACGGAAGAGCCAAAGCCTGTGCTTGGCAGGGCCTAAGGGAAACATGTTAAAATTTATCTGCATCAGTCTTCAGCTTCGTTCAGTTTCGGAGGGTAAACCCACCCAAAAACGTGGCTCAGATAAATGCGACCTTAAGATGGGCCAGCTCTGGCGAGATTAATTCATATGGATAGGAAAAACAAAGAGGTGATGAATCAGCTGTTAACTGTGACTGTTCCTAACGTTGCACTACCCTAAGGCACTCGGAGCCAGAAACCAGAGGGTGTGGGACACTCCTGCCCTGACTGCTGTTTGGCCCAAGACAAATTCACAGAGACTGGTTTGGGACTATGTGATTAGGAAGGCCCTTGGTAGTTTATGCCGGCACTGTAGGCATGTGTTGAAAGCCCGCTGGAAGGGGATGTACACAATCATCAGGTACCTTAAATGAGCAGAGCGTGTGTTGCAACTTCCCAGGCACTGGGTCCAGGCCAGTGGTCCAGACCACACATTCCAAGTGTGCACAGCATAGATGAGAAACTGGAATTGACCCACTATACTTGCTCTGCTTAGTAAATCAATTTGCAATTATGTCACTGAGCAATGTGATTCTGTCCTTGTAGCCATCCCACCTCTACCTTCACCTCAGCTATTTATACAATGAAAAATAAGGAAATACACCCACAGGAGAATGCACATTTGAGTTACTTATACAGCTGCAAAATACAACTACAGGACCAGGACATAACTGTGAAAAAGAAAAGCAGCTGGCAAAGAAAACTTAAGACTGTACTATTTTGTGTGGCAGGAATTCGAAATGGGATTTGATTCACCCTGAAGACATTTAGACACACCTTATCTATGCAGATTTATTTGAACACAAGGAGAAATGAGGGCATTCACACAGTTAATACCCCGACATAACTGCCTATGGGAGCTGTTGCCACTATCCAAGTCTGCTGTTGCTTGTTGCAGTTGCTGCTGGAGGAGTCCTGTGTTGGTGGTGCTGGTTGAGTAAACAGTGGTGGTCATGAAAGGTGCCTGTCTCTATAAACATGTCCAAAGTCCAGGGACAAGTGGGGTATTTACCACAACTAAAGCATTATTCCCATTCAAAGCTGCAAGAACAGTATCAATATGGAGCAAACGGGTCCAGTCCTCTCTGTTCCTATGATTCCTAACAAGACACTCTGCAATTCAAGTGGTAAGGCAAGCAAAACCCAGCAGCAAGAAAGGACCTGGGATGAGAGGAAAGGTAATGCCTAGAGGCATGCCAGCTTAAAAATCTTCTACATCTGCCCTAACCTATCAGGTAGATGGCCCCTTACACTTTTTTGGTATGGTGCATACTCATGAGAGTTTTTTTGCTACTCAGCCCCTTATGGAAATGGACATTATTCCTTTGTATAGTTTTCCCTCCTTCACCAGCTCCATTTTACCCCTGCTTGGGGACTGTCATCATGTAATTGTTTATCCTGATACCACCTGCATCAACACTTGAGCCCTTGAACTACATTCTCACATGCTCATGTTTCCAGCAGGTCAATGCAAACATCCTTAATTTGACACTGCAGAGAGCCTTTGTGTTTCATCTGGAATGTGAAGAGAGGTAAATCAAAGCCAGCATGCTCTAGAGCACAGACCATTTTCCCTATTACATGTGTTCCTCCATGCTTCTACCAAGAAACAGTTCTTCACACATTCAAAATTTCCTGTGTACACCTCTTGGCTCGTGGCCCACACTAAGAATTTACCCCACTTCGCATGATCCCACAGCTATCTGATACTGCAGGTTAGATACTTCACTAATGAGTCTGAATGTAGGTAGCAAAAATGAGATTGAGATCTTGTCTCACGCATACCCCAAGCCTCAGAACCAGTAGAGCTCCATTTTGTGCATAGGTTGCATATGCAGTAGAAGGTACATCATACTGACCAACCACGTGTTCAGCAGCTGCATCAACAGTTCTCTACTCCATCAAGCAGAGGTTAAGTTTCTGCTGATTTGAAAATAGTAATTCAGTGTTTTTCTTATGTAATCCTGACAGAAGAACCAGCATGTTTATTTCTTCCTAATCTCATGTAACAGCATAGAATGAGTGTGTGTAGATCAGTAAAATACCACACCAGGGACTACAAAAGATAACTAAAGAGTTACAAGATTTTATTATAATCTAAGGCACAAAAGATGTTATTCAGGTTTCTACCTCCTAAGTTCAAATATTTCTGACAATTCCTTAAAGTACATATAACTAGTTATTCCTAGTACTATTATGAGAAAAAAACACAAAGATGAGATAATTTTTTTTTTCAGACAGACCCTTGTTCAAGGTACAGTTAAAAAATATCAGGCTATAAGAGATGTTAATTACATATAAAAAGCAAGAGTTTGCCTCTTGGGCACACACCTGAATGAAGACAGGAAAGGATCCAGTATTAACAATACAGTGGCTTCATAGACATAAGATACCAAGTAGCAGAAGCTCTTTGTGCTTCCATAAAGGAGCTGTAAATGTACTAAAGAAACAGAAAAAGCATACAAACTATTTCTATAGTAATAGATCTGACTATAAATTTCTTCTTAAAATGTATCATCATAAGGGAAAAGGACAATAAAGTCCCGTACTTTCTTCTCCTATGTATATGTAAATATACATATTTACATGTACAACATTTAGCTGTATTACTAGGCATCACTAGGCATGTTGATTAACATGATCAGTGGCAGAACAGTCCATGCCAGCAAAATCTATATAAGCTCATCGTCCACTCTGTATAAAGAAAAGTTTCAAATTTTTGAGATCTTAATGAACCAAAAGTCCAAATATCATGACAATTCCTTCTTTATGAGAGTGTCCTGGTTTTGGCTGGGACGGAGTTCATATTCATGTCAGTAACTTGGATTTAGTCTGAGAATAATGTTCTCACGAACACCCTGATGTTTTGGTTCTTGCTAAGTTAAGTACTAAGACCCAAACAACAGGCCCTGACTGAGGCCTGAACAACAGCCCCTGAGCCAAAGTTCACCTCTAGATGAACATTCCAACCAAATGTTATGTATATATTCACTCATTAATAAAGTGTATTCATGTGTATTAATAAAGTGTATTATATGTATTCATTTCTTTGCAAAACACGTATTTACCTTTCCATATCTAGAAACCTGGTAAGGCCTTATTAGGGAGGTATAGGATCAACAACTCCCTTGGTTCCTCCTGGGGCCCTGGTAAGGCTTTAGGGAAAAGCCAATAGAAGAGTGAAATTAGAAATTATGTCAGCTTGTTTGTTTAACAGTGTAAAATCTGAGCTAGTGTCACAGCAAAGTCAGGGGAGCCTTGTGGCCTGCAAGGTGGACACACCAGTGGAGTTCCATTAATGGGCATGGTTCTCCAGTCCTTTGCTGTGACAGCTTCCCCCCACAGTTGATGTTTTGAGGACTTGGATGATTGTCAGTTATTAGGATAACTAGTGATATATCCTTCTTAATCACTGTGGGCATTCTTTAGTAGTAACGATTAGGTGCATTGCTTATCTTATCCTTTTGTATTTCTTTACTAAGGATTACGTGCATTGCATAGCCTATCCTTTTGTGATTCTTTGCAGTTTTGCATTATAGTAAATTACACTGTTCCTTAAGTTGGTGTCTGTTTGTGTCTCTGTCTCTGACCCTGCTCACTGGCAAAACACTAAGTGGTACTTAGGATAAGTCAAGGACTTTTCAGTGTCTCATGCTCTGCCAGTGAGGAGCTCCACAAAAAATTCGGAGGGAGCCTGGCCAGGACAAGTGACCAAATTGGCCAAAGGGATATTCCATACCCTAGAATATCATGCCCAGTATGATAAACTGGGGGAGTTACCTGGAAGGCAGATGATCACTGTTCAAGGACAAGCTGGCTCTCAGTCAGCAGGTGGTGAGCAGTTGTATTGTTGTGGCGGGTTGACCCTGGCAGGACACCAGGCACCCACCAAAGCTGCTCTATCAGGTCCCTCTGCAGATGGACAGGGGAAACACGGACAAAGGTCCATGAATTAAGTATTGGGAGAGCTCACTCACTGCATACCAACATGGGCAAAACACACTGAACTTGGGGATATTAACTGAATTTATTACTAACAAAATCAGAGCAGGATAATGAGAAGTACAATAAATCTTACTTTCCCCAAACTCTCCCTCTTCCTTGGGCTCTACTTCCTCCCCCACCAGAAGTGCAGTGAGACAGGGAATAGGGGTTATGGTCAGTTCACCACCCATTGTTCCTGCCACTGGTACAGGAGAAGTCTTTCCCCTGCTCCAGTGTGGGGTACCTCCCACAGGAGACAGTACTCCACTAACTTCTCTAACATAAATCCATCCCACAGGCAACACTTCTTCCCAAACTGTTCCTATGTGGATCATTTTTCCAGAGTGCAGTCCTTCAGGCACAGCCTGCTCCAACATGGGTCTGCCATGGGGTCACAAGTCCTATCAGAACACCTGCTTTAGTGTGGGCTCCTCTTGCCATGGGTTTGCAGGTCCAAATTTTCCTCCCCACTGGGGGAGGGGGTGGGGGGAGTGAGCAAGCAGTTGTGTGCCCTAGTTGCCAGCTGGGGTAAAACCGTAACACAGACCACGTGTGCAAATCTACCAAGAACAACAGCCTAATGACATCAAACATTCTGACTGAATGTTGTTTACCCCTTGCTATAAAATAACCAATGCAGCTATGGAAAATCAGTTACAATAAAGTATTTATTCCAAGAAGCCATTCTAATACACACTGAGATAGTAAATGGATAGTATATACACAGGGAATGATCTGTAATATATAGATCTTACATGGTATTTACAAAATATTTAATCCCCAACGATACAGCCGCCTAATAGTGGGAAAGAATATTGCTCTCATATACACGCAGTTAAGTGTATGCCTTTTATAAACTTCACAAGAAGTCCAACCATTATAAAGTTCTCAGATGAAAATGTACATTTATAAGACCACATTTTAAAAAAGGCAAGTGTGCCTGCATTTCTAACACTTCCCATGCTCTTAAAAATGGCACAGGGTATTTTCCCCCCGCATTTGCACATTAGGAGTGGCTGGCCAGAACATTGAAGAAATGAAAAACTTCATCTTTATCCATTACTGCTACTTCAGTTGAGCATTCAGTACATAATACTGGATGATATATTTCCTCTTCTTCTTCTTGATTTAATTGCATAGAGCCAATTTCTTTGCTGTGCTTCATTTTCTTACTTCTTCTCTTTACCTTCTTTCTGTATTTCAGTATTTCCTCTTTGTTAACAATGCAGTTCATCACAAACATTGCTCTGTACTGTGTTTTGTAAGATTCATGTCTATGGAGAAGGGGAGAAAATGCAAGTCATACCATTCACACTACTATGCTTCCAAGAAATCTGTTACCATCATTGAAAGTGGGATTAAAGATAGGAAGTAACATGCCAAAGGGCGGAAAGCCAAGTAAGTTGGAATTTTATAAACAGAAGCCACAGCTACAAAAATAATAAAAACATAGAATTGCAGCCATCTGTTGTTTTTTTAAGGCATTTTTAAAAAATACTGTCTGTTGCTGAAATGCACGCCCTGGAGTACAACAGTATTGGTACTGCAGAATTATGCATTACTACATATACCTCATAATAGGCAAAAGATCAGGAAGCTCTAAGTGTAAATGACTCATCTACTAGCATTGACATCCTAAAATGTCGTGCAAGTCTGAAATTCCTTGTTTATAATAATGTCATTGATATATGACACTAGAAGCAGCATGTCTAGAACAAAACATAAAATATAAAATTTCAGCTGTCATCAGTCTTAACAACTGTATATCTGGAATATGTAGCAAAATTCAGTGCTGTAGTTCAATTTAACGCAATGTCCCTCAGGCTGCAATTTTACAGCAGCCTAAACAAACACAACAGTGGCTGCAGAAGTCCAATCTCGAATTCTGCTGGCTTATTGCTTGTGTGACACTGTGCTGAGTTATTTCAGTGGATTAAACCCAGGAAAGACCAGTCTGACAATAAAAATACAGAGTTTTCTGTCAGCTTAGCAAACTGAAATACTTAACTATAGAACAAGGTCAAGGAGTACCAGATCCAGCAAAGCAAAAACAGAGAAAAACAGGACCCAGTACACTTAGATGATTTTAGGCTGCTGTGGAATTTCATCCTCAACCACCAAAAATACTCAATAAATGACAGAGATTTTATTCCTCATTTCAGAAGATTTCGTTCTACTTCCAGTTCTAGAGTCCTTTTATTTAGCATGGGTTAGCAGCACTAACTAGGCCTGCAATACAGTCAGATACTGAAGAGTAGCAAAACACACTGTGGATTCTCACCTAAATACCTTCCTGGCACTTTTAAATGTAACTACACTCAAAACCGTAACTGCTAAGACTCAAGCCAAGTAAGAATACACTACCTTTATTTTGCTTAATCCTCCTTTAAAAAGGCATTTTAAGACAAAAATAACCTGGAATAGTTTTATGCCTCTAAGCATCAGGCCAGAATGTATATAGATAGGTATCTCTAAAATCCCTAATCTGCCTGAAATGCCTGTTGAGTCTCCACGATTATTATTTTTTTGAAATATTTACCTACTACACTATGCTAATGTTCTACCCTATTCTTCCAAATCTCCACACTGCAGGTTAAACTGATCATCACTCTTAAAAACCAGCATCTAACCCTAAATCTGACTCACATCTACCTGCCTTCTCTTTATTAGGGCCACCTTGCAAGATGGAGTTGATAAAAACCCATAGATCAAACTGAATATACTAACAATACTACTGACCAAAAAAGAAAAAGAAATTACAGAAAGACCCCTTCTTGTTCACTGTTTTTACCTCTGGCAGTCCAGGCATAATGTTGTCATGCAAGCAGGGCAGTTCAGAACAGCATCACTATTTGGAACAGCTGCAGGTTTTGCCTGCCACTGCTGTGGTGTTCTTCTCTGGTTACGGTATCTACCAATTCGAGAGAGGAGGAAGTGGAGACAAAAAGTGAAATTACATGCCCTTGCTGTTGGTCATATCAATTCAATGTCAAACCTTTCTTTGCATTAATATACACCAATTAATATTTGGCTCATTCTGGACACCTTTTGCATTAACTCAAAGAACATAAATGAGAAGATGAGGGGAAAACACATGCATATCACTGTCTTTTGATTTACAGAGTATTTTCATTTGGTGAGACAAATACATTTGGCATGAGAATTTACACCTGCTTTGTCAGAGGAGAGGGTTGTTAGGCATCTCAAGTACAATCTCTGCAGGCAACATTCATTATGTTATTCAACAGATTTAAGCGGAAAATTTTACTTCTGCTGCAACAACCATTTTTCTACTTCTACCTTCAAAAAACCCTCATTAAAGTAGCTTTGTATTGTTCCTGTTTTCTCTGAACATTTCGTGGCTTGCTAAATTCAAAGTTTTCCAAAACCAGAAATACAGTATTTATCAGGAACAAACATTAATCAGCAATCAAATTATTTTGCAGCATTGTAATTCACAGCATGGTTGTTTAGATGAGATCTACAGACGAAACTGGCTTAGAGAATTTGGAAATCTTGATTTTAAAAATTTTAAAGTTTTGTGAAGTTTTGAAGACTCAACTTCCATTATATATACCCAAAACATTTTAGGCTTTTAGGTTTCTTATGCTTTAAGTTTTATATATAAAAAGTAGTTTCATATCATGGATTTGACAGCGTTGGCTTCTTCTCTACATTTACTATTTTAATTTAAAATTTTCAGTTCATTTTAAGCATCTTACAATTCAAATATTTATGGTTGCTTACCCTCTCCTCTGTGAGTCTACCCACTCTTGGTCTCTACTGTCTTGTTCTGGGTCATAGAGCAGCTCATCGTTGGAGAGAATCCGACGTTGCTGATGTTTTCTGTTTTTACGGACATCCTGTGTATCTGGAAAAATGTGTGCACGAACATGTTACATCCATCAGACACAAATTATCAAAATATACAATTTCCAATTTTCATTTTCCATCCTTGCAATAAATCTAAATTGAAACGTAAATGCCTGGCTCATCTCTCCTCCAAGTGCATGACCCAAAAGCATTACATTGGGAAACACCATAAAATTGCAGGAACTACACTGAGATGATACAGGCTGGTAACTCCCCTCAAAAATGCTGCCTTCAAAAACAGCCTCTTGACCCCCCCAAGAGGATTTTACAGGATCTGAGAAGATGTACTATAAAGATGTCTTCTTTTTGCCTCTGTCATTTACCTGTTTTATCTTCATCCTCTGAATCAGAATCAAAGTAAATGTCATCATAGTATTTTGAAGTGCTGGCAGATCCAGTGAGCCCAGTACTTGAGGAAGTACCTACAGGTGAAATTAGAAGTGGTAAGAACACCCCACTAAAAGGACAGCAAGTATATAGCCCAGAACAAACCTTTACTTTCAAGTTACTATGTCCAGAGTGCTCTGTTCTACCTGGGTGTGTTAAGTAACAGCTCTCCCAGTTTATTCCCACACCCTTATCATTCACATAACTTGTGTTACTTCATTTACAGACATTCTCAGAGCAAAGCTGCTCCCTCTCCCTCGAAGATCAACCTCAGGTACCATTTGAAGTAAAGTTTCTCTCAACACTCCCTTTAGACACAGAGAACACCAACATCAAACATGCCTGTCTGTGCCCTACATAATACACACAAGACATCTTTAGTCATGTGAAAGAAATACAGGTGTGGCACATTGTTTCACAAACTTTGATTACAATAAAATTTGCTAAAGAAAGTTCCCCAAAATTTCAGGGCCACAGAAGTTCAAAGAAGACCTAGATGAACTGCCAAGCAGTCACAGCCACCCTGCATCAAAATTCCTATTCTGTGCTGTATGGATGTGGTTATGTAAATACTGCTACATATTCTTAACTATACAACCAAAACCTAAAGATTATTTGGCCACTAACACATAATTCATGATTTCACATGTTAAGCAGATACAAGCAGATGTTAAGCATGATTTACCCATTTCGGGTGATTTCCATTTGCCTTCCATAGTCTTCATGGTGGTGTTTAGCTCTGCTTCCATCTCCTTTTGGAACTCATCATCACTGGAAGACTCGCTCTCACCAGTCAGGCACTCCCGTATCAGCTTCCGCTTCTGGTCAGGAGTGCCATGTAGGAGCACATCCACCTCATCCTCTGAGCTACAAACATTTAAGTGTACACACCTAATTACTACAAATAGGCAAAAATGTGGACATCGTCACTTGGAGAATAAACATCTGAATTGTGTGGGTGCACTGGAAAACACTCCTATGTTTATGGACAATGTACATATTAAAACACTTTATTAGCTTAGGGGTATTAAAACTCTGGTTTAAACGCAAAGGAGCTTCAGCTGACTGCGTGCGGCCTGCCACAATGCCCCTGCAGCTCTCGCTCTGCGCAGGGAGCCGTGAGGTCAGAAATAGAAATACGCCGGTTTCACGGAAATCGTCGCGGCTGATGTGAGGCCGATCTTTATGCACTCCGTGGGCAGCCCGGGGTCGACACCGAGCGCCGGGCCAGAGCCCCGGCGCTTACGGCTTGGCACCGCCAGCACACGCCAGACGGGAACCGGGGCCCGCCGCCGCCGGCCCTAGGCCACCCCCCGGCCGGCACTCCAGGCACCTGCTCAGCGCTCGCTCCTCGTCGCTAGGCTCCTCCACCACGTACGGATCGTCCTCCTCCCGCAGGCGGCTCATGGCTCCGCCGCTGTGCTCGCCCGCTGCCGCAGCCAGGCCCAGCCCGGCCCCTCCCCTTCCGGGCTCCCGGCGGCTNCGTCCCCGCCCCGCCGGGAAAGGCGCCCCCGCCGCCAAGGCCCGGGTCACAGCGAGGCCCCGGCGGCTCCCGGGCCGTCCCGCAGCGAGGACCGGGCAGGCGGGTCTTGTCCCTTTTCTCCTTGGAGTTGCAAGTCCTCAGGTCACGTTTTAAGCACTTTGTTCTAGAGTTACCGAGCCAGAGTTAGAGCTTGAAGAGACACACCCAATACCAAGAGGCTTGGAAAAAATTTAATGAACTAGTAACACTCAACAGCGAGGACTAATCTAAAAACTGTTCCCACATCCTACTTAAAATATTTACAGTATTGTTAACTATATATACATTGTCATCGTTGTCCCTAGTAGTCTATTTATAGATGAGTTCCGTAGGAATTATCCCTGTTATATCTAGAAGATGAACAGCACAGTATTAGTGTAGTAGGCATTGCTGGGAATACTCTCTGTACTAGGTAAGTTGCCAAGACCCACTGGCAAGGGGCCTGAGGTGATGGGTACATGAATCAAAGCACAATGCAAACTTCTCTGCCTTTGCAAAGTTTTGATGTGCAAGGCAGCAGGGTAAGTATACTACACTGTGCAATTCACCGTATCTGAGAAAAACAAAACAAACCACACACCTCTCTCTGTGGCAGTACAGGGCATCTGTAATCACAGAGACATTGACTTACACTGATCTGCATTTCCAACCGTACCATTCACCCAAACTTCGCTGCTCCACTGAAGGCCTACAAACAGCACATATTGCTTATAAAGCAGCAATCCCACTGTGAAGAGCAGTTCATCAAGTAAAGCCTAATTTTATGACATTGTGAAATCACACAGCATAGCAGCACCTCTTGGAAAAGGGTCATAGTTCAAGGAAGGGAGACCAATCAATACAAGTAACAATTCTGGGTTCATAGCTCTAAGTCTTAAGTCCAGTTAGCAGAATGAGATCCTTTTCACACATTCCTTTATAGGGGATACCTTCACTTTTTTCCTGAAGCAAAACATTTTATCTGTATCACAGTGGGGCAGTATTACTTTTCACTGATATTTTACACACCTTCTGAACTCCCTTCTGCTACTTTATTTCCCCTTTCTCAGAAAAAACCCAGGAAGTTCTCTCAAACATATTTCTGCCAAAGAAACTGCAGAGTCAGCCACCAAGCTCAAAACAATTTAAGTACACTGGATAGGAAAGTCACAGACAAACAGATAAAACCTGAGAATGCAAGTGAAAAAGTACTGGGTGAGTAGTGTCAGACCAATCCAATACTTAGTCAATGGTTTTTACATGATGAATAGAGAAAAAAAATTAATCTAATTTACTAGAAAATACTAAGCTTATAGATGATAGAGTGTCTGCATCATTTTAGAAAAATCACTGATTTCATGGTTTATTTTACAATAATTGGATTAGTCTACAAGTTAAGGCAAACATACTAATGCATCTGCTTTTCTTTTTAAATCATAGTTATAAAGGTTACACAAAGTTCTCCAAAATTTCTAAGAAATGTTCACAATTGAAAAAAAGATAAGTTTTTTGATATAAGTACATGGAAAAAAAACTAAGACAGTGTATACAATGCCATTATAGTAACAATATTCAAATATCTAATGGTAATATTTAGGCCATTTGAACAATGTGCTTCAAATGGTGATCTTCAGAAATTACTTACAAAGGTAAATAAGATTGCAGCCGTATCGTAGTATTCATAACATGAACATTATTATATTGGCTATTTTCACAAAACCCGAGCATTTGGTTTCTGAACAATGAAAGCGTATAATGATTAAATAAACATGAATATGTATGTATAACAAGGATTCTGTTCATATAGTCTGGAGCTACTTTCAGGTGTTTAATTCTTTTGAAAGAAGAAGCTTGCTTATGTGCACTTTGTCAAATGTTTTCTCCAGGGAACTGTAAATGCCTGTTTAAAGTCATGAAAACAAAATCCAGAGGAGAGCAGCCCTTGTTAGTGGGAGGACGGAACGTAGCTTATGTGTCACCATTTAACACTGCCAGGCAGCTCTGCAGAAGCTGTAAGTTACCCTGTAAAAATAAAGAAAAATATCACCACATTTGTCTTCTTTCTTTTAAGGTCATGACAGAACAATATTTTTTAAATAGCAATGACACCATTAGAGAAGAATAGACAGGTTTTAAACATATGGAAAAATATGTGTAACTTTTGCATTAGAAGTTTTTTGAATGTAGGAATATAGTGTCATGGAAATAAACAGAGCCAATTTGAGATTCAAAAATAAGCACTTAATACCCTTTCATGTTTCTTCTTAGAGGTCTAGTCTGGCCACAAAAACTATTTGCTGCAGAGCACTCTCTCAGCAATGAAATTCACAGTTGCAAAGTTTAAAATATTTTATATAGCAGGACCATTGCTCTGTCTCTAGAATGAGATTCCATAAGTGTACATATTTGCCTGATACACTGAATACTGTATTCATCAACAAATATTAAACAATTCATTGCACTCAGGATCTCCTCACTTATAGCAGCCATTTGAGCTGACAGCTCTGTTCAAGGGGAAGCCCTTTTAGAAAGACAGCAGACTGATTTATATGCTTAGCCAGGTGATTTTGCCATCAAATTGAGTTTGGCCATTACAGCTAGAGCTACAGAAGTGATTATCAGAACATTAACTCAACTCTTAGCCAAGCTCCAGCCTTCTTTCCAAACACACTTTTTAATCTTATTTAAAGCATTCTGGCTCTACCATAAAAATATAAAGAGTGATTTTCAGGTACTGGAATGAATTTAGAGAAATGATACCCTTGTGAATTAAGCAAATGTGATTGACAAGCCAGAATTTACTTTGCAGGGAAAAAACCCTACCAAAACAACCCAGTATTCATATGTTCATTCATTTGTGCTTACACCACTTTAAACTACCAGCTATTCACTATGAAATACCTGTACTACATTTGTTCCTAAATCTGAAATCTCTATGTAAGAAAAAAGTGTTGGGCTGTTGACAGTGTTAAGACTAATTCCTATCAGGTTCAGATAAAATGCAGGAACAAAGCAGTCTGAATGCCCAGTTATGAACATGGAAGAAACTGCTGACTTCTAAAAAAATTTTTGGATCAAAAAAGAAACATGTAAAGAAAACTTCAGACATAAAAAATCACCTAAGTATCTGTGATTTGCATGCCTTTCATAAACAGCCCATAGAAGTCCTTAAGAATTTGTAAATACTTTTTCAGTTAAAAGCACTCCAAGTGACTTGTGATAGATCAGCAGGACATTCATCCCTCAGCCCCAAAAGGTAAATCATAATTCTATGCCCCCTTCAGGTTCTTATAATCCAGATAAAGCAATTAACTGATTTAAAGGCTTGAAAGCAGATTCCCAGTTATGCCTATTAAATCCTTCTCAGTCTTATCTAGAAGGCAGCAATTTCAGTTACAGCTTCAACAGCATTTTTGTCTCTTTATGTCTATGCTGGCAGAGGACAGTCACAAGCTGTTTTTCAGAAGACTTGTAATTTGGTGACATGAACAAGTTCTATATAAGAGATACATGGGGACTTGGTGACCCATCTTTGTGGTGTACAGGACTCATAAATTTAAGGTCTCTGCTACTGAAAAGCTGATTATTGACTGTAATGACCTAATGAACTGAAAGGAATACTTCAGTCCGAAGTCTTCAGTCTTCAAATGGAATTCAATCTGAAGTACACTTATGGACTGCATACATTACCTGTAACTCAAGTGTGACAATATCTTTTGGCCATCTTATTACAGAAGCATTAGGTAGATTTATAATTTACAGACCATTATGTAGCACTCTTAAAAAAAAAAGTTACCAAGACATCTGTGCTGTCGGTAGAGTTAATTTTCTTCTCAGTGGCTAATATGGGGATGTGTTTTGGATTTGTGCTGAAAATGATGCTGATAACAGAGATGACATCATTATTGCCAAGCAGCTCTTACTCTGTCTTTTCTGTTTCTTGTATTGGCATGCTGGAAAAGTGGCTGGGGGTGCATGGGAGTTGAGAGGGGACACAGCTAGGACAGCTGACCCCAAGTGACCAGAGGGATACTCCAGACAACACGACATCATGCTCAGTATATAAGGTGGAGGAAACAAGAAGGAAGAGGGGGGCATTCAGACTGTTGTCTTCTGAAGTCACTGTCACACATAAAGGGGCCCTGCTCTCCTGGAGATGGATGACCACCTGCCTGCCCATGGGAAGCACTGAATAAAGTCCTTGTTTATCTTTGCTTGTGTGCACAGCTTTTGCTTTCCCTGTTAAACTGTCTAACTCAACCCACCAGTTTTCTCACTTCTCTGAGTTTTAGTTGCCAGCTGAGGTTAAACCATCACAACATCCTTTACACCTCAGTCATTTCCAGACTAAGCCAGCCAGTCTACTAAAATTTTCCAGATAGGCACATAATTCATTTTCATTACATCAGATTTACAAAGTTCACAAGAACTACCTTATTTAAATTATAATAAATCAAGGACAATAGAAACTGTGAGCAACCTTGTGGCTGCTGTATCTGACATACTTGATTTACATCACCACAGCTTGAGAAAGTCCAATACATTCAGATTCAGAAAAGTGTTTCTTGCCAGCTCACACTCATAAGCTGTAGATACTAAAATTATTGGCAGAGCCACAGTGGCAGAAACATCCTTTTCAGAAAAGAAAGAATTACTGACAAAACATTTCAGCAAATCCCTTAGCACTGCATTTTGCTTACTTCCTTCTTCTGTCAGTTCCAAACAGACATCTGTTGCTAGTAACACAAGAAATTCTTTTTCCAAAAAACCCAGAGAGGCAAGAGTGTATATATTAATATTTGTGGAAAATATATATTTCTGTTTACTTATGTGAAGGAAGTGGCTGTCTTACTCAGTTACAATTCACATGTCAAAAGACTCCAAATGTACAGCCAAGGCTATGAGTGCTCTAAGTGCATGATTATAACCTTAGCAGTTTCAAAAGCTATCAAACCTCCCTTCCTGAACATGAAGTCCAACACAGGAATACCTCAAAATCCAACCATTTAAAATACTGAACAGTACACCAAATGCAGCTTTTGCACCAAAATGGCCAAACACTCAGATCTTACATTAGCTACAGCTGCATTAAGTCATGAAGAAACATAGAGCTAGCACAACAGAAGCTAAGCACTACCTAGGGGGATAATCAGCCAGAACGGCCACAGAAAAAGAAACATCAGTATGTTTAGAGTAGGTCACTGACCAATGATAATCTAAAGCTTCAGTCTGGCAGCTATTCTAAATAAATCTAGGGTACATGCTGATGCTAAGAAGGCAGCTCTCTTTTACTGCCAGACTCTCCCAGACAAAACTGTGTGTTTTGATACAAGGGATGTTGTGCAAACAAGACAAAGTAAAGCTCAGGAAAACCCAGAGCAACTTTCAGCGCTTTCTTACTATGCAGCTGCACACATAATTGTGCCAACATAAGGGAAAGGAAGAGTCATGAATCATCATCCTTCCTGGCAGCAGTCTGCCCTTTCATCAACTTAAAGCAAACTCAACCCACAGTCTGCTTTTTATCTTTTTCAAAAGTCTTGAGTTGTAATTCAAAAGGATAAAAGGATATTAACAATACTTCCAAGAAGTATGTTCTAGGGAAGTAGTATGAACATAACTGGGCAGAGAGGGTTTACTTAGAATTTGTATATACAGTGTCTCTGATTTACTGACTTTATTTCCCTATGGCCCTCAAATCTTCTAGAGCTACAGGCAGGTATAGCTCACAAAATGCAAGCTGTGCCTCAGAACCATCTCTCAATTCTTTGGTCACTCTGACTTCTGAGCAGCAACCTCTGTATTTTGGGATTTGTGTTTTTCTTTCCACACAGAGCAAGTAACTTCAAACTGCAAGTCAAGCAGCAGCCTTCATTGTGTCCGAATTTCTCCAAAAAAACCTCTCAGGTGAGTTCAGCACCCACTGCTACATCATATTTCACCTCCATGTTTTTTGTGTGAGGCAGCTCCAAGTCCAGAAGACACATGGCTAGACTGATTCAGAAACAGACGCATGTGTATGGCACCTAGTCTGGAGGCACTCACTACTGGAAAAGAAAACCCACAGAAGATTTCTAGCAAAAGGCTGCAGTAGTGGGTATCCATTGTCCCCAGAGCTCTTCCCTACTTAGCATTTTTCCTGGAAGCAAACATGTAGACTTGGGTACACAGGTCATACTGCGAAGTTTGTCAGTGCTGTGCTCCACACTCGACTGACCAAGAAATTGCTATTTTGTTGCTACTAAAACTTCACCTGCCTGCCTGCAGTAAGTGCAAAAGCAGAGACAGAGACTGCCAGCATCAGGCAAAGTATTTTGCCAAGAACCTAGAAGCAGGGGGCTTTTGATCTGACATAATTAATTGAATAACTATGTGAAAAACATAGCTTTCTTTTATGCTTCTACTAGTCCTCTTCTGGCTGTGCTTCAAGAGGAATTAGGTGTCTAGAAACAGCCCAGCTTAGCCCAGTCAAAACCAGGGCTACCTAGCCCTTGAAATGGGAGCATTGTTCATGATTTACATTAGTGACATTCCTCTAACATTGCTCTTCCACATCAGGGCACAGTTTTACATAAAAAAAAAAAACCCCATAAACAAGTCTTTAAATATCTTATTTTTTCCTTTTATGGAACTAACCTAGAAAGCATCCATGAAACCATTTCATCCTTCAATACTCCACACAGACTAATAAAAACCTATCCATAAGACTCTCTTCAAATACCTTGGTTATTGCATTAATAAGAACATTCCCCATTATATAATGTTGAAAAATACAATCCACTGTACTTGTAAATTCTGTAATAATCAAACCAAGAAATCAGAGAAAGAAAAACACAGCAGCCAAACTGATCCATCTGTAGAAGCTTAGCTTGTTTTTAAATATGGAACAGTGGCACTGAAAAAAGAGAACTTTCAAACCTAGTGAGAAATGAAACATCCTTTCATTCAACAGGTTACAGTATTTGTTAACATTTCAACATTCATCATTCTTAGTCAAAATGACTTTTTATTATTGTAAAGCTTTAAAGATTGAAAACTGTCTAGTCAATGTTGTGCTCCATGATGAAGTAGGTGAAAAGGGTCAGCAAAAAAAATTCATCCTCAAAAGCAGAACTACAATTCAAAGCTTCTATTACAGCTTCATGGACTCCTTGTTAGGAAATTTACTAAGACAAAGTAACTCACAGACAGACTATTCAAAGAAATGAGTGTTAAACACAAGCTGTGGCAACAAACTAAACTAAAAATCTTCAAGCACTTCCAGGTATACTGAGGACACAGGAAACACATATCAAGTTGAAAGCTACAGAAATTAAGCATCTTCCCCCTGCATTCCACAGTTATCAGCTGTCAAAATTAAAGAGAATATTACTCCAACATTGTGACTTGCATAGTTAAAAGAAGTGATTCTTTAAGGATACTTTAGAAGACAGAGACATTGTCTAAGCATTCCACTTCAAAGCATGTGGAGACTTCAGCAAGAGTCAATTACAAGAGATAATGAAGAGTCAGTGACTGAAGCAGGACAGAAGCATTCCCTTACTAAAGCACAATATGGTAAATAAATGAAAACTGTTGCGAGTAAGACTGTTAGGACTATTTAAAGTAAGGACTGTTTATCTGAAAAAGGAGTCATGTGTTCCATACATTACTGATTGCTTTAATATCTCATTAAGCTGAACTTACACCTACAGAAAACTTTTAAAAAAAGTCCCCCAAACAACCCTTTTTACAGCACATTGGTTTTACAAGCAATGGGTTTAGCAGAATGTAGAATGACACCATGAACACTACTGAAAAGAGTCTAAAGCAGCAATACACCTCTTAACAAGTCCTTTCAACAGATATATTCTGAGTTAATTCACAGCTTCCTAACCAATGCAGTTTCAGATTTGAAGAGAAATGCTAAAGAACTGCTTTTTAAAAGAAAGCTGCCTCCAGGTATAAGACTGTTCAAATAAGAGACTGTTGTAGTCATCCATAAAAGTAGAAATCAAATACATTGTGAAATTTAAGGACAGTACAGGCCTCTTTTTATCCCACAAAAATTTATTTTCCTGAAAAGGCTATCTGCAACATGCCTCTTTTGTTAATGGTCTAGAGTTTAAAGACAAAAAGGTTCAAAAAGCATACTCATCATACCAGACAGGCCAGTGTGATCTCATGCTTAATATCCTATACATCAGGAGAAACTGCTTCCTACCTCATAGTGAAATGGTGAGATGAAGTTTTTAAAAATAGGTAAGTTTTCTAATTCTGCAGAAGTAAATATCAAACAGCCAAATAAACACAAAACTGAAGGCAAAATTGTCTTCCAGAATATGAGTTTTCCAAAGGCACCTCAAGCATACCAATCTCTCAGAGACACTTCACCTATACTTCATCCTCTCTGTTATTAAAGAAAGTTCTATTTCTGAACAACGCTTAACCTAAAATTCACCTTCCTCAATGTGAAGTGTGTATCATACAACAACTGTAGCCATTTTGGTTAATCAAGCATATAATATTCAAAATCACTCGAAATATAGGCCAAAAAGGATCACAGTTACCTTAGCATGCTTTAATTCCAGTTCTGCTAGTTCCACCAGATTTTTTCTGAATGCTGCAACTCTTCTTGTCTTAAAGTCTATCAGTTCTATAGGAAATAAAAATACTCATTAACAGTATCCCTCAGCTATTAACAGTGACCTCAGCTACTAACAGACATTCCTTCAGGATGGAAGAAGTAAAGGGTGAGAGAATGAAAAAAGAAAAACCTCACATTTAATCTGAGCACATTCAGGGTGCAAAAATACCGTGACTCAGTTGGAAGAAAGCAAACAACCACTGCAGTTCCTCACCTCTAGGTAACCTTTTGTGGACACAAAGCTGTTTTGAAAAAAGACTGCCAAGTGGATGCTTTTAACATTTATTTCTCTTCTTCCATCTGCACTGTTCTTTCAGGGCTAATACTTGAAAGTCTTCAGGGAATATACTAAGCTAAAACTAGGATGATCAAGGGTATGCCTTCTGCATATACCTTTGTGGCTAACAGGATCACTCATTCTCCATTGTCTCATTTACAGGAATCATTAACCAGACTTACAGGCTCAAACAACTCTTCAATGATAAAAACAGGAGAGCATGGTGTTTAAACCTTGAACAGATCTGCCACAAATGATGAGTCAGATACCTACTAACTCACTGAAGTATTAACCTAAAAAAGACAGTAAGTTTCCAGAAGAAAAGTAACATATAAATAAGGTTCCTTTTCTCTATTAACTCTGTAATTCAGCAAAATCTCATTTCATTATTTCTCTCTTCTCTACTGTAGTATCATATCTGTGACAGACTGGTGCCTTCACAGAATAAAGCATAAAACCAAAAGGGGAATTTTAACAACACTAAAATATTTGTTATTTTATCAGTTTGTATCCTAGCAGTTTGTATCCTAGCTTATGTATGTAGAAAAAAACCCTTAAAAGTAATTTGCACCTAGACTTTGCTCTACCTATC
This sequence comes from Promerops cafer, assembly GCA_013398275.1. Classification (NCBI taxonomy): domain Eukaryota; kingdom Metazoa; phylum Chordata; class Aves; order Passeriformes; family Nectariniidae; genus Promerops; species Promerops cafer. The sequence goes on along the minus strand of VZSE01014783.1, from coordinate 1,733,051 downwards.
AGAGCTATGAGAATCCAAAGAAAAATATAATTTGAACTTTCTAAAATAAATAAATAATAATTAAAAGGTAATACTCCTGCTTAGGAAACAGTACAAAAATCTGTTCTCATTAATTACAATAATTCTCATTAATAACATACTAAAATGTTAATTTTCAAGTAGTAACATAGGATCAAGGACCACCCAAATACCTTGTTTTGCTGATTCAGAAATTTTCTCAAATTTCTGACAGCATATTTGCTGAGTAGTTTCAGCTTGCAGCACATCTTTGTTTTTTGCTCTTGCTTTATCCAATGCCTTATTAGCATTTTCATAATCCACTAGTGACCTAGATCTTCTATATAGGAGATCCTATTAAAAAAACAAAGGTTGTATGGAGTTTATAAGATGCTACCCAAGGATTTTATTATATTCCAAGTAATTAAAAAAATCAAATTAATTTTAGTCCTTCTTGCTGTATTTCAGTTCTTAGTAAATTATTTGCATTGACTTTACTTCATCCTGCAAGTCACAGGAATGTCCATACTAGATCAGACCCACAACATAATACTGGTCTCCATCTTGTCTGACAGAGGCTAGCAACAGATGGCTCAGATCAAACTCCAAAAAGCTAAAGAAGGCAAACCATGGGAATTTCCCAGCTTCTTAGATTAGAAACAAACTACATTTAGATTATGTATTTGAAATACACAGAGAACCCAAGAAACAGTAGTAACATTTTTTGTGCAACAGTTCGTGAGCTTCTAACTACAGACATTTTCTGTCAAATCCTTGCTCATTCTGTGATGTTATTTATTCATCTCACATCAAACAATAGTAAGAATGAAATTTTCTGTGAGCACAGAATACTAAATTCAGCCCATGTGTTTTTGTATCAGCACTGGTAGATTATATGGAATACCCGATTTTAATCTTTAAAAAAAAAGCAGAATTGCTTACAATTACAAACACCAAACACACTGCAAACACAAGAACAGCCCTTCCACTGTTTCTTGTTATTGCGTGATTTGGCTTTGACAAGTGGTTCACTCATTTCCACACAGTCAGTCCCACATCAGCAACTCCTTTGTTACTCCTTATATTCAGCATAAACAGGTTTTACAGCTAAGGGAAAAATTGCAGGCTAGAGGTGGCAGCATTTTAATCTATCTAGATTGTGAGTTGATGATCCCATATCTTGGGATCTCTTTCTTTTTTTTTTTTATGTTAAAAAAACGCAATTTCACTGAACAAAAACCCATAAATTCACCTTAGCAGCTTGAGATTCCCTAAGGTAATATTTCAGAAGATCAGAAAGTTTAAGATCTTCATCAGCAGATACTCGAGCCTCTATTTTCTGGAAAAACAAAACAAAACACCACCATCAAACAAAAAAACAGTAAGCAAAAGGATCAACTTAAAAACATCCAGACTTTGGGTATTCATTTGTATGATACGAATTCAATGTAAAATATACAGCACACAACAGATGGTCTTTTGCAAAAACTAAGATCAGGCGTTAATGACAGGATACTTAAAGATGCAAAATGAGAAGCAGTATTAGGATTTTGTGTTAAAATATAAGGAATAAGCTATTCTGTGAGCAGTAATTGACAACTGGCTTTCTATATTAAAAACTGCTTTTTTTCCCAATAGCAATTATATTTATCATATGCTAGAAAAAAATGTAGAGAAACAAATTATATTAAGAGTTGCACAAGCAGTTTTATGTTGTTGTTGAAATCAAAGGAAAACAAATTTTCAAGGCACCTTTGCAGACTAATTGTGTAACTGCATGTGCTAAATGGTCTAAAAAAACAATAAACTAATTTGCTTCCATTTGAAACAGATTAGAAATAGTCTGCAAGGGCATTTTTTAAACCCTACTTTAAAAAAAGGTAATTTCTGAAATGCAACATTTTGAGTCAAAGCAAGTAATTCTGTTAATTTTCTTTAAAGCATGTGTTTATGTAGATACAATTGTCAGGAAATTGCAGATACAATGTGTGTAGGAAACACACACATTTTTCATTTGGAAGTTTTCCTGATACATAGCATACATCTTCTCTCTACCAAGCCAAACAAGTAAGGCAAAAGGGAAGATATTTGAAAAACTGGTTACAAGCATAAGCAACATTACTTTTGAGCCAAATAATTGCAGAAACAGATCTTGGCTCCATAAAAAAAAGCAGCATGACCACCATTTTTTTTGGATTAAGGATTCAGTTTCTTCATTTCTTTTATCCATAACAAGTTCTGTGATTCCCAGTAAAAAGTACGGAATATCTCTATGCATTTTAGAGGAACAGCAACTTTACAAGGGTATTACAGTAGACTGCCTAGAAATGTTTACTAGACTGAAGAGTCCTAAGGCTCATTTTACAAAACACATAACTGAAATCTTACGCTTTCTCATTCCATACTACACATTGCTTAAACTCTCCATCTAGAAGCACCCATATTAATCCACATATTAATGCCTTGTTGACACATGATGTCCATTTCATAGTACATACCCTTGTTTTGTCAAATAACTCTGACACCTTCAGAAAAAACCTGTGCAAAGGAAACAGCTCATATTACAACATTGTTTTGAACAGTCTAATTACTTTCTAGAACTCACACTGAAGTCTGTGTCTGGCAATAAAGTCTGCTAAGGCATTGCTTACAATTGTAATTCACAGAACTCAGAGAACATACTAGTTTCAAACTTCAAACATGTGGGAGCTGTGCAATGTAAGAAAGGCAAAGGACAAAGCATAACAGATTGATATTTTTAAGTAAAGAATAATTGCTCAGCTCCTCAAGGATTCTTTACGCTTCTGTGAATTAAACCCCAAACACCAGCACCATGGTCAATGGTCTTACACTATTATCAAGTGTCCTTCACACAAATCTGAATGTACTTTTCCTCACACAGTAAATATGACATATGTCCTACTTGGAATTCAGGGATGCTGAGCAACAGTGTGGCAACATCTCCACTGCAGGAGACAATACACAGCTTCAGTCTTACAGCAGATTGAATTACAGTCAAATTATACTATTTTGACAGAAGACAGATGTGATTTCCGACACACCCTAACAGACTACAACAAATATCAATACTAGCATCAAAGTATCTGGTATATAAGCTATCACCACATCTGGAAGTATATCAGTGCAATTCAGGTAAATTAGAAAGTTAACTTTCATGTCCTACCTGTCATCAGACTGACACCAACATCACACTAAGTATGTGTGTATGTTGACAAGCACTGACATCTTTCAGCTAGTTAACTAAGTTTTATTGTCAGATACACCAGACTTCATCTTCAAGCAAATCACTGAAAGATTAAAGGACAAACATCTGTACATAGAGACACCCTTCTAAAGTTTTGGGGATCTCTGTAGATTCCTTTGTTTTCCTAAGGGCAGCAAACTTGCCAGAACAGCAGAACTATTTTTCAGGATGTTGGTACACTCAAAAAAATCTATATACTCAGGCTGAGACCTGTGCGTGCTGCATGTGTCAAAGCATTTGTAACATTTTTTTAAATGGTGAAAGAATTGTGGTTTTCTTCCTTATTTGAATGAGGACTTTTTCATCTCAACTGTGTAATTTTCTACAGACTGTAGAAATTAGCATTTTTTTACAGACGAATATTAAAACAAAACTGTTAAATGCAGCCTGCTAAAGAAATTAAATACTAGAGAAGAAAATGTTTTAATGTGATACAGCTGTAATAAATTCTGGTTTTCTCCTAACAAGAGCTACCAATCTCAGCAGGCCATCATTAAGACTGCTACACAGCAAATTACCCCATAGGTTATTCACAATATCTTACTTGCATATATCTGTGGAGTCCTGCGTTCCTAATGCATATAATGAAGAACCAATTCTATTATAGTCATCCGCCACATCTAGAAAAACAAACAAGCACTTGTTTTACTACCTCATTCCTCTTCTTTCTGAAAACTTTGAAATGCCTTTCTTCAAAAATAGGTATTTTTCTAAAAGGACATGCTTTAACACTAAAGTAGAAAAGAAATTGCAATCACATCACTTAATAGGAAGGATAACTTCACACAATAAAAACAATGCTTTCACCAAATTGTGCAGTCTGTAATTTACCTAGGAGTACTTCATGCAATTAGAACCTGCTAGGTGAATTTATTGTGCAATTTTTTTAGGTTGTATTTTGGTGGAAGATGTATAAACTTAATGGTTAAATTCTGAATTTAAATTTTGTTTTAAAACTATTTGGGAAAAAAAAAATCACAGTTTAACAGTACAAAAAGTCTGTGTGCTTGAGAGCAGTTAATTGACTACAAACCCCAAACTACCAAAAATCCAGCACTATATACCCAACACATTTTCTAGCACATCCCTATTTTTAGAAAACCCTTACCTCTTCAACAAGCAGTCACTGGTTAAGGTAGCATTAGTGTTAAATCACTTTAAACAATGAAATTAGAAGCAATATTTGTAAGAAGGCTGCATAATTTGACTAGTGAGGTAATGCTATATAATCAACATAAAAAAAATCTTTGCACACAGAGCTTTTTTAAAAAGCTTTAAGTATTAACTCAATGGATGATGAAAACTAACAGATCCAAGCAATGAACAGAAAAAGACATTTATTCGTTATTTCTGAAGTTTATATACCTTTAAGCAGAATTATTTTTTCTTAATAACACAACCATAACAGATTGAGTAGGTCAACTTCCACATAATTCATTATTCCATACATCATCAATGCAGTTGGTTACAGTGAAGAATGGTATTAGGAAGCAATTAATCTCCCCTTCTATTCTTCCAATTTCAACATAAAAATTGATTTTCTGCTGGAAATAGCAAGTCAGTGTCTTTGCAAGCCCTGCAGCTCTCAGTTGATCATGATACCCATGATCTACAGATCACCCATTTCCAAAACAGGTTTCCCAGGTCATTCCTCTACACATCTAGCCAGAATTTCAAAAGGTGCCATTTGTCCCAATTCACAGTTTGGCAGAAGCTGTCAATAAACATTGTACATAACTTGGGCCTGGAAACTAATGAAGCTTTGTCATGAGTTTAATCAATCCTTTCCCATCAGATCCTCTACAACCTCATTTCAAAGGATTTTCCCAGTTCTACAACCGATGTAAAAGCCTTTCTCACTCTGTCAATAAATCTTGGCACTTCATTACCATGAATGAAGTTCAGTTCTCATTTTAAGAAAGCAACCAAAACCACCAGAAACCACCTGAGGTGGGAACTGAATGCAGACACAGGGCCCCTTTGCTCATTGAGCCATAACTGACTCTTTCCATCTTCTAGCATAGATACTATGTGTATCTATGTTCATAGCATCAGCAACAGAAGCATGTGAAGAACTCAGAAAGTTCTTGGTTTAACATCTCATCCAATATCCTTTTTAGAGATCTTATCAATGGAGATTCATAAGAGGTTTGTGACTTGGTTCTGTATGAACTATATTACTGTAGACAGCAAAGACAGTTTCTGTAAATCAGACCCAAACTTCAAGGAAGTAGACAGAATCTGGAAGATCAATTTTGATTTATCAAGGCAGAAAAACTCAAAATCAAGAGCAACACAGGTCAATTTCTTCTGAGCTTCTCAAAACACAGTAATCCTAAATCAAACACAACAGTCCTAACCCAAAGATTTTTCATTTTCTCAAATAAATGAACTGCACTTGAGAAGACCATCTAGAGCTTTCAGAAATCACATTAGCTAGCACTCAGCTCACAAAGACAAATCAATAGGCAAGTGGTAAATCTTTTCTCAGTTAGAAAAGGGGTCCTGCAAACCAGGTTACTGAATGTACACATTCCAGTCTCCACTCTAAATGGCTAAAAAATGGAAACCTAGTCTAGAACTAATGGCCCAAAGGGGAGTTTGCTACGAGCAAAGGTAACTTTGTTAGCAAAGTAATGCAATGCCCAGTTTGCCAAGAGATTGCACTCCATGGAATCAACCATACCCAACCAGGAACAACTGCACTAGGAGTAAAATCACATGTAGTGCCATATTACCCACCTCTACACCTAAATTACTAAGTCAGACTTCAAAAAAATATTAAAGTGTAATTGAAGTGTAGTAATTTTCAAGCAGACAGCATGAAGAATCAATGTATCCTCAGTGTTGCACCATGCTGTTCTTATTCCATCTAGTCTACTGCAGCAAAGCCTAAACTTAGAAAGACTGAACTTTCTTAGACTCTGAAGGCTACACTTAGAAAAATGAATTCACTTTTCACATGCAAAAAGAAAACTAAAAATTACTTCTCCTCACGAACAACTTCTGTACACTTTCACCAGCACTATTTTTACCCCCCCAAAAAACTCACTTTTATGTGATCTTGTCATTTTATCAGATTTGGCAGAAGCATCTTTGACTCGGTTGTGATATTCTACAAGGAATGTTCTCTCATGTTCAAAGAAGTCATCCACATCCTACAAAAAAAGGGAACAATTAAAAAAACAGGATTTCACCCACTCTACAGAGCAAATATGCACATTTCACTGTTGCTGTGACAGAAAATGCACCTGTTTTTATTGTCTAAAACACCATTTATATGAACTCATTTCTTCTCCACTTATATCATGATCTTAAGTTTTATTAAGAATTTAGTAAGAATTAAAAATTTTCAACAAGCATCCTAAAGGTCTATATAACTACACATGAAGGAATAGCAAAGGGTCACCAAGGGTGACAGAAAAACAGAATACATGTAATCTACCTAGAAAAAGGGGAGAAGGGATGGAAGTCACCCAGTAGCACAGAGGCTTGGTCTCAGACAAGATGATTTGAACTACTAGCTCAGAACATTGATCTTAATGACTTCTTTTAATTTGGTAAACACAAGAAAATGTTAATATTGCCTGCATTATAATTTGAGATAATTGGTTTATACTTACTTTTAAAAACCCTCTAAAATAACACAGATGCTCAATACTATGGAACAGCCTACACCATGGGCTTTGAACAATGTTCTTATGAAACTGGAAGCTATTTGGACTTTATATTTTTCTCCAAGTCATAATTAATCCATGGTTATATCCACTTTCCAGCAGTTTCAAAAAAAAAAAAAAAAAATTTTAAACCTAGAAACTTCTAACTCTTGTAAAAATTGCTACCAAATGGAAGGTTAGCACTAGAAAGAAAAGAGATTAAAAATCATCCTCTGCAGAATTTATGCTTGCTATAAAACTGATCTTGTAGCTTTTGGAAAAGTAAAAATTAAATTGAATTTTCATTACTTTTTTTTCCCTCAGTTACATTCTTACATCTACTGGGAAAAATCATATAACCTCTACTGCTGCTCCTTGAAACAGTAGAAAGATTCTACAGGACTGGGAAAATTCACTCCGTTAGTAATTTCTGAATAGAAGCAGTTGTCACACCTAGTTCTCCTTTCCACTATATAAAATGGCAGGCCTGAACAAAAAAAAAACCCAACCAGATTATCAATTATCTATGTATAAAAAAGGTGCTTAATTTCACAGAGTACTGAAAACCCGTAAGAAAGCTCTCAGTTATTTTGCATGCAGGCCACAAGTTCTCACCCATGGTCTGCCACTAATTCTTAAGTTAGATATCACTATACAAATCCCATTTTTGTACCTATGTAAAATTCTGCCTCATTAAAAAAGGTGACAAATGTTAATACATTTTAAATCTTGCTGTGTGAAGCAGTAATCACCTTTACTCCTGAAACAATGACACCATCTGCTGATTTAACCATATTTTTGAAGAAGTCTTCAAGTTTCTCTTTCTTATTTTTCCCACGAACACTCAACTGAAAAACAAATTAATTTATCAAGTTAATTCATTTTCTGGAGGCAATACAAGCTTTAAAAAAATTAAATAGAACAATATACCCCTACTTGCTACATCAAGAACAGTTTTCCTCTTCTCTGTTTATTCTTATACTCTGCACTAATGGGGACAGGGCACCTTGCATCCAGAATGAATACTATCTCATTTACTAGATTGTTTATCACCTAAAATACTATTCTAGGGGAAAAAAAAATAGAAGATCAGCAACATTCTAGCACCTGCAGATAGTACCAAATGTACAGAGTGTACATTTGAGTTATCAATAACACAGTATTTATCATGCATAGTATAGCTGAGTTGATGTAACAATAGTTGAGTTAATATAACCATGTTTCACTCTTTGGTGAATGGCAGATCTTTGACTTCCAGAGGAAAATGCTGGTTTAAGCCTCCTCACACTCTTCCTGTCCATCTAACTTCACCCAGTTTAGGTAAACTGAGTGCCTGAACTGTAAGCATTTCTACATCAAGCAACAGAGGAACCTCTGTAACATATTTTGAATTAAGTATGTGTGCCGTTGAGCCAGTCTTTGTAATAGTTTCTTCCACTCAATGTTGATACCTGCAATTTTAAAAAGTAACTGAAACTCTTTGCAGAATAGGAGCAACCGCTCTCTCCAACAACAAAGAGTCATGAATCCAAAAGTACTCTCCATTATCTCAATTCAGTATGTTACATGTGGATAGCCACACTAGTCCAATATTCAGAAAAAAATTAACCACATTTCCACTCACATCATTACTTATCAGAACATTTCATTAGAAATTCTCTCTGGTTTTGTTAGCAACAGAATTTACACCACAGTTCCAAATCCTAAAAATTAGTGTTCCATTTTGTTGCATCATTCTTCCCCGCAGAAAAAAAAAAAAATTCACAGAGTGGAAAAGTATACTGTAAAGTGAAATCACCACCAAAACCTCATCTTTTTAATCCAAAATACACTGCATTTCCAGTAATATTTTTGATGCTGAGGTTAAAGCATATAGTGCATTCGGTTCCCCAGGGGGCAGAAAATGAACTCCTAAAGACTAAATGAATTTCTAACTTTTACAATACAAATATGCCTGGCATGAAGGAATTGATGTAATTTGCTCCAGGAGGTAATTCCCTCTTAATCAATTTTCCATCCTATCATAAAAGTACATCTTGATTTCTCTCACCAGCAATTCAGTTTTCAATACTCACATCCTGATTATATTCCAAGAATACGTGGAAATTTAAGTCCTTTCTCAAAATAGGATGTGCTGCCACGCGACACAAAAACACTTCATGCATTGCAACTGTCTTCTTGAATATTGCCAAATATTCACTAGAAACAAGAAATAAGACAGACATAAGAATTTCACATGAAGCAGTTAAGTTTGAGATAAACCTAGTGAGCAGCTTTAAGAGATCCTCAGTAAGGGTACAAAATTACAAGCCGATATAATGGAGTTTATCATTCCAGTGTTTGATATAGACATAAATAAATAGTCCAATGTTAATACTAGGGAGAAATTTGAAACCCAAACACATTACAGAGAAACCTTTAATGAAGAGTCAACAAATACACCCTAGTTTTTATGGTTAGCTAACAGACACTGGTTTGCTGAAAGTGTAACCTCATTTCATTGACCTTTCTCCAGCACCCCAAAAAATCAAGAAACTGAGGTACAGACTACAGTCCCTCGGCACTGTGTTTTGATGTGCAAATTCCTTCCTCCCCATCTCCATCCCCTTGCCCATTCGCACCCTCCTTACTTATTTATATGCCCATGTAGTTTTGTTAGCTGTTTGGACAGTCTTTTATTTCTTGTTAAAGCACCTAGCCTAAAAGTGAAATTAAGAGCTGCATTTGGTAGGTACAACAAAAAACCACTTTTAACTTATAACAATCACATAGTTGCCCAGTTCAGCCAACTCAACTTCAAAGCAATTACTCACTTGCAATTTAATTAAGAGGAAGGCACTCTTATCAATACAAGTTTGCTAGAATTCATTGTGCTTTGTAAATTCAATGAGTAAGATGCAACTCATCTAAAAATGAGGAAAGGGGTCTTTTTCCCATTCTGAGGTCAAACAGTGAAATTATAATCAGTGCTTTTCCTTCCACCATGTGCAAGGAGGTTAAGATTTACATACCAGCAAACCAGCAGGGCCAGTGTTGGGAGATGTTTGATCTCAGTGAGAGTAGTAGTCATTCAGTGAAGACAAAAAAGGAGGATGCAGAGGATGGAGGTGGCAGTAGAAGAAACCCAAAGTTTTCTGTGTTATCCAACCCCTAACCAGACCACAAGAGAATCATGATCAGGGCCGCTGGAAAACCAGATTCTTTAAAATCTATAGTGTTCTGCTAATTTCCTGTTTTCTGCATATGAAGTGTATATCTACTCTGCTATAGATTATGTTGTACATATCACTAATACGGAGCATTTTAAGATATTTGCTCACAGCAGCTGAAGTTCGGAGAGAAAGCAGCAGTTCTAAGAGTTCTATGTACTTTTCTTGCCAATTCAGAGCTCTTGATAGAAGCAGTCTAGAAGCAGTGTAAATATACACTTGAAAACTGAAACCAATGACAGGAAAAAGATCAAAGAAGTGAATGCATGATAAAGAAAATGGACGAAGCAAGGAGAAACTTCACTGTGTAACTCAATATGGAACAAGAAGCTTCAGAGCAGTTACTTCAATATAAATTAAATTCATAGTAAGGGAAAAATGGTATTTTCAGGAAGTATATTCTCCTTGTGCAAAAATGAAAAAAAAAAGTGTCAAAAAAGGAATTTTCTAGTAATCTTTGTATTTATTGGGGAACAGAAGGTTGGCATCTATGTTACAGTACCAACCACATGCACAACTCCCTACTCCCAATCACTGTGTGTATAACCCTAAAGTCTAATTATACTTATAAAATGTGGAACACCAGAACTAAAAAAAATAGAGGTTATCTCCTCCCTTTGCAGATGTTCTGTGAAGAACAGGATCTAAGTACTTTCTTTCTTATAAAAGAATTCTCAAGAACAAGCTGATTTATTTCCTGTTTCAGAAGCTCTCCCATGAAATTATTTCTACAATTTTCCTAATGGCACTGATCATGATCACTAAGATTAGCTTTGGTTATATAGCAACTGCATTCTCAAGTCTGTGTTTCACAGAGAACCATTACAGTGAAATCAGAAACATGGGACAGCAAACAGCATTAAAAGTTTTGGAATATAAATAAATTAGTAAAGTATTAACAAGTCTACATACGCTTCCAGTTCTTGTTTCATCTTGGTGAATTCTTCTTTAGTCATTGATCCTTCCCCTTCTCCAAGTTTCTGCAGTTTCTCCCTGGAGGCATCAAAGTCAGGCCTGGGTGGTGCTGGTGGAATCTGGAATTGAATCCAATTTTTTTTAAGTTCTCATTTTCTCAGTAAAACAACACCCATTCACAGTACAGGAACTGTAGACTGCCTGCAGCTTTTTAATACATGTTTCTCTCTTTCATCATTCATTACAGCATTTCTGGATAAAGTCTCTCATTCATGAGTTATACGTGCTGCATTACTACACCAGTTTCAGTCAAATGTCCTTGAAGATTACTAAAGTATTAACTAATGGCTTCAGTTTAATTACAACAGAAACCAAATAATACTTCATTTCCCATGACAATGACTTAAAACTTGAAATAATTATTTTTAATTAGTTTTGGTTTAGTTTATTTGGTAACAATTATTTCTTTTTTTAAAGAAAAAAAAAAATTCCACCATTGTTTTCACACCATCCGTTTCTAACTCCCCAAAACTTTAAACCAAGAAAACCACTCCCTATTGTTTGCAGGCACTAGCTCTTTCTTGCAGCACTGTTGACATTAAAGACATATGTGTTGAAGTAACAAAGCCCCCAGCCAACAAGACTCTAGGTTAATTTTATAATACAGTATATTAACACTGGAAGACAAAACAACAAAGTCAAACTAAATCTGAGCTGGTGCCAGGGAAGGAACACAGAACTAAATAATTTAGTTTACTGATACTGGCCCATTACATTAACACATTACAAAAATATGAAAAATCCAGCATCTAGACAGTCAACCATCTGAAACTAGTTATTACCACACTGAAGGTCTAGTCACTTCAAATAGCTTTTCTGACTAAGAAAAGACTAGCTCAAGAATGGTATGACCATCACAGATTATACTCATTATAACATACCCACAATCAAATAGAAATATCTGTTTACCCTCTGAATCAGCAAACACCCCCCCAAACACAAAATGAATACCTAAGTTTCATACCAAGATGACAAATATTCCTATTTGCAAGTAACATATGAAAAGCAGCACCATTTTTAATATGCAGTATCATACAGTGCCTGTTTTGAGACCTGTTCCTGGAAGGCCTGAAATTAACTTCAAACTCTAAGTTATATATTGAGGTTCCCTGTAGTTCTACATGGTATTTCAATTGTTTTTTCCTTCCTCTTATTTATAGAATAATGATTCTGATCTTTATAATGAGAACTTGAAAAGTCTGCCATTCCAGCTAAAACAAAGGCAACATGAATCTTGTAACTATGTTAAATATTAGCTTGCAAAAACAATACCACCAAGTTATACAGTTCAACCCTCTCCCACACTTTTAACACAGTGGCATAAAAATACACTTGGAGACAAATTAAACTACTTATTTCTTAGGAGTAAAGGGCAAGGAAGTATGACAGCTACTGTAGCTTTCTTCCAAGCTTGCTTCAACCGTTAATTTAGTGTAATTGCACAAAATTAAGTATTAGAGAAGCTGATCTAATTTTATAAGGAATGAACACTTGCTGTTTCCACTGCATTCAAAAGCAGTCTCAAGTAGTTTTGATCCAGCCCACAGAAAATGGCACATATAAACCAAAAGAATACCAGTACTTACAATATAGCCAGCATAGTCCTCATTCTCAACAAAAGAATCATGAAGCCAAATAAACTCTTCATGTTGCCGGACAACAGAAAATTCGTTTTGTTTGAAATTTGGTAAGGAACTCTAGAAAGGTAAAAGGAGATAGAATTATGGGGGGAAGGAGGTAGGGAGGAAGAAAAACTCAACAAAAAACAAGGCTTCTCATTACTGCATGAGAAAAAAACTTGAGGGAACAACAAAAATGTCCCCAAAAGTTCATACCACAGTAATTACCCTCATCTTAATTAGTGCAGCAATCAACTGGCATGGGTCGCCATAAGAGGCTGTGGAGTGTCTGCTCTCATCGACATGTCTAATGTCATTATCAGTTTAATCCTGGAGTTCTGCTTAGTATCTTTATCGATGATCTGGATGAGGGGACCAAGTGCCCCTTAGTCAGTTTGTAGATGACACCAAGTTGGGTGGAGGTGTTGATCTGCTGGAGGGCAGGAAGGATCTGCAGAGGAATCTGAGGCCAATTGTAGGAGGTTCAACAAGGTGAGGAGCTGGATCTGCACTTGGGTCACAACCCCAGACAGCGCTACAGGCTGGGGGCAGAGCAGCTGGAAAGCTGCCCAGTGGAAAAAAAACACAGTCAACAGTGGCTGGACATGATCCAGCATGTGCCCAGGTGGTCAAGAAGGCCAAAGGTTCCTGACTTGTATGAGAAATAACACGGCCAGCAGGACCAAGGAAGTGACTGTTCCTCTGTACTGGACACAGGTGAGGGGACACCTCGAGTCCTGTGTCCAGTTCTGTGCCCCTCATGACAGGAAAGACACTGAGGTGCTGGAGCGTATCCAGAGAAGGGCAACAGAGCTGGTGATGGCTCTGGAGCACAAATCTGAGGAGGAGTGGCTGAGAGAGCTGGAGGTGTTCAGGCTGGAGAAAAATCAGGGGTTGACCTTATCACTCTCCACAAGTATCTGATATGAGGCCGTAGCCAGGTGGTGGCTGGTCTTCTCTCTCAAGTAACAGGTGAGAAGACAAGAGGAAATGGCCTCAAGTTGCACCAGGGGAGGTTTAGATTGGATATTAAAAAAATTTCTTCACCAAAAGGATTGTCAAGTTTTAGAAGGGGCTGCCCAGGGAAATGGTTGAGCAACCATCCCTGGAGGTATTTAAAACACATGTAGATGAGGCACTTAGGGACATGGTTCAATGGTGGATTCAGCAGTGCTGGATAAATGGTTGTACTCAATCTTAGAGGTCTTTTCCAACCTAAGTGATTCTATGATTCTATGATCGAAACCCAAATGGACAAATCCTGAGCAACGTGCTCTCGTGCACTCTAATTTAATGGTGAGAGTGAGGGAGGAGATAAGATTAATGATGTCCAGATATTTTATTCAACTTCAATTATTCTGTCACTCTGCAATCAATAAA
>VZSE01014783.1:1684206-1710841 GCA_013398275.1 Promerops cafer | reverse complement strand
GCCGGGCGGCGCTTCGGCGGCGGTCGCGGGCGAGGGAGGGGAGCGGGGCTGGCCCCAGGCGGGGCGGTGGTTGCTTGTGTCGCAGGCGCGCGGTGCTCCCGTGCGCTGCTGGGCCTGGCGAGTACCGGGACGCGGGTGTTGAGGGCGCTGGGCGTGCCCCGTGCGCGGGGGAGCGGCTTTGTTCGGTGGAACGCGGCGAGAGCGGCGCGCCGGGCCTCCGGAGGTGTGTGCAGCGGGCAGCGCCGGGCCCCGCAGCTCCGTCCGCAGGCCCGGGCCTCCGCGCTGCCCTGCGCTGCTCCCCGGCGTTCGTGCGGGAGATGGGCTTCGCACGTTTGTGCAAGCCTGGGTGTGATTTGTGCAATGACAGAGCGAAAAATTAAGAGGCTTATAATACGGCTTTGATTTTTAGGCAGTTACGTGATTTAAGATTGACAACTGCCTATTTCACGCTAAGGAGTGGAGCCTTTAAATGCCCCTTTGTCTAATGACAGTGGAAAAGGTCAGCATCCGCACACTAAAGCGGATGTAAGCGTGGAGGGTGTCTATGCCTGAGACTGCATTTTTGTGTGAACCAGAGCTAGAACGGCCAAGAAACAGCCTCAGGGTGTGGCTTCATCATCAGCATAGTCCGCTCTCGGTGTTGCCGAGGGATGCGGGCAGGCGTGGACATCAGCACTCCCGTGGGCCTGCACTCACAGAGAGGAAGGCACCAGCCCATCTGCAAATTAAATTAAGACTGCAACAAATTCGTAGTTTCCATCCTAGCTGGCTCCCTAGCCAAGTCCATAGTTAGTTACAAGCACTAATGGGACAGGATCACCACTTGCCACAACAGCACCGTGTATTTAGGTGGAATTAAGCCCATCAGGAAACTGCCCCTTGAGAAATGGTGTTTGTGTAGCCTCAAGATAAGTGCTTTCTGAACTCTGCACTGCTTAGAAGAGTGCTTCAGAACTCAGAAAAGGAAATAGTCTCTTGAAAATTGTTCTTGGTATGGAGAAAGGTATTTGAGTATGCATTTTGTAAATAATTTTTTAAAATTTTCAAGTATGCAGCCTGTTTCTGTCTTGATACAGACATATGCAAAATCATCCAAAATACTGACCTACTACTGAGGTCGAAAGAAATAAAAATATTTTATGAAGTACGGAGAAAATGTATGAAAGACCTCTGGTTAAACACCAACTTTGTCATTCTGAAGGGGTAAAGACAAAGTCACACAGGAAACTGATTTCTGGGGGTTCACCTGCATTAGTATCCTGTTTTATGCATGTTCTGGGTTCAGTATCATATACCATTCCACTCAGCAAACATCTGTTTTTATGGAAGAAAAAATAAATTTGGTGACAGATTGAGTTTGCTTTCTTAATATTTATTATTTACTGCTGATAAATTTTATTAGAACCAAAGAATCCAGGTCAAAAAGTTGAGGAAGTGCCTCACAAGGAATAATGACACAATTTTTTCTTACAGGGGAGAGCTAACTGGGGAGATCAGCTGACTAGCTGATCAGCTGACTAGTATGAATCTAGCAGGATGACCATCTCAGTTGTGTCTACAAAAAAATAAGGTTATATAGCTTTCCAGTGTGGCTCTGAGAGCAGTCTGGTCATGTTTTGGATGGCACAGAGGCTCATAAGGAACCTGGTCTAGTGAAAAGTGTCCCTGTCCACAGCAGAGGCATTCAAACTAGGTGATCTTTAAGGTCAACCCAGCCCATTCTGTGATTCTGTGGTTCTATGGTGTTCCAAAACAGCAGCAGTGCTATGGCTCTAAAAGTTGACACTAAAAGTCGATACCAAAAGTATTAATCTTTCATCCTGTCCTGATCAACTTATCCCAGGTCCATTTCTTGCCCTACTTTTCTCCCCATGCTCCCCACTGGCAGAGCAACGCATGCTGCCTGCTGTTTCTGCTTCAGCAGCTGAGGCAGATCGTATATGCCTTGGAGACACCCTGGCCAGGAGGTGGGAGAAGAGCATTACTCTTCTCACTGCTCTTCTGTCAAGACTCCACTTAATAAACCTGCTCTGCAGCTCCAGGAGCAGTTTCCTTTGACAGCTGAGCTCACCCTACTTAAGGAGTTTCCATTTTGACTGTTAGCACATTCTTTTCTATGTCTACGTAACAATAATAAGTCAATGAACTAAATATAACCCAGGAAGAATGAAATTACAAGTTGCAACTGAGACAATTTGACAGTCCCTTGGTGTGACCGCATTCCTACCCTTCTCCACGCACCTGGCTTTCTAAACCAACTCTGGTCTTCAAGCAGGCCCTTACTCCTGTCAACCTATCTCACCAGCGGGAAAATTACATGGGATAAAGGAGGGGGAAACTCTTCTAACAAGGGAGTTCCACTGACTGATAAACCATATGGATGGTCCGAAGGAGAGTGCAGTTCAAAACCAAAAGAAAGGAAAGTCCTGGGGCTTTCAAATGACATCTTGAGAACTTATTCCCTTTACTAGCAACGTCCTCCTTTAGCTCCAGGACACACTTTGACCCACACAGCTACTCATTTTTGGTCTCATTTTACTCCCTTTTTTTCCTCATTTTTTTCTATTCAGACACCATGTTTTCTTAGTTTCATTTTCAGCTGCTAAACCCTCGAGGCAAGGATCAGCATTATCTTGAGTTTACAGAGCTGTAAATACAAAGAGGAACCGAACCCGTTCCAGTTAGGGGAACGCTGCCGCGCTATTGTAACCCGTAGGTCTCCTGATTTTTAAAAAACATCCACCTGCAAAAACTCGTAATGTCTGTAGATGGTGCTATATCCATATTTTTCGGAATTCTTTTCGGCCGAGGTTTATCCAACCAATAGCATTTCCTTTGTGTTTCCCTGGAAAATCAGAAGCCATACAATTTAAGAAATACTTGGTTTTTATCAGAGAATCACTGGGGAGATCTTAAGTCTTCCCTCTCCATGGCATCATGTCATATAGTACTATCTGCACTGGATGACTCACCATGGAGTGATTCAATGGATGCAGGCGTTTGATATAGGCAGGAACTATAGTTCTGGTATTTCATTAGCTGATATGTTGGGGTTTTGGGGTTTTTTTTTTGAAGTGTGAGGAACTATTCTTCATGCAATTTTTTCTTTTTGAGAAGTTTCTCGACTTCCCTTTCTAAACCTAATTACTCAAAGTTTCCTTCGACCTACCTCATGTACTACTGTTCATGTGAAGCTTAAACACAGCATCTTGCAGTCAAACTGTGGTTGTAAGGACCAGCTTTCCTGCATCTCAGTAGCAGATTTCTCCTTTTCTTTTGTCTTTGAGATAAAAATACTCTATTCCCTTACATACTTCATTTAAATTTTCTCTACTGATGCTAACTGAAACTATTAAAAACCCATATCATTAAAGCCTTATCGTGGTGCTTTTTTCTTTTTTGTGACAGAGCAGTTAACTACATTTTTTGTAAAAGATTAATCAGTATTTACCTTTTATTTCTGTGGAAAACTAGGGTTTTAAGTGTAATGTTCTCAGAAGTTTAAGGCTGAACGAGAAAAAGACTTCAAAATCTTATTATAAGATCTGTCTAAAAAGCTCAGTTAGCAATAGAAGCTTTTTACCTGTTACGGAGACAGATCACTTTATAGCAAAAAATTACTATCAAACTGATCATATTTCCTTAGAAACACAAAGAGGATGTGATATGTAGGATTAAAAGAACAGACAGGGAAAATTGTATAATATTATAGAGAAGAAAGAGAAGCATAGCTTAGTACTGCTCAGTAACTTCTAGACACTCTGAGGAACAGTAATTTCCATAAGAAAAGAAAAAAAAATCTGTTTCTCAGTGTGGAATAGTCTTCTGTGAATTCCAAAGCATAATGGGGACATATGCAAATAATAAGGATGTGTGGGTTTCTATTCAGACTGCAGAGACCCAGAAAAGGCTCACTCTGCAGTTTTAAAAATCCTGGCCTCCTTGTGCAAGATGCTGACTGCATATATGCAGGTATATTGTAATGCAATTCATCACACTTCTTCCCTAGGAAAGAATCAAGTTCTTTCTTTTTAAAATTCCTTTACATGTCATTATAGACAGTCTGCCATGAATGACTTAATGTCCATATACAGTTACACGGATGCAGAAAGTTGAACTATCTAAAGCCTCATTTTTTACCAGGGACATGAACTAACATCAAGAAGCTGTAAGGGGAAGAATATATTATATAGTACACACAGGTAAAATTCGCTTATTCTGAGCTGTGAACTTATTGACAGTTTTTTTCTTCTTTGGATTGCATGCTGCAACCTAATCATCATATTTCTATAACAGATTGTAGGCAATCACTGATCTGCACAAATTCTTCGTTACAAGTGGAAGCAAAAGGAGACTGCATCTCCCGTAGCTCCTGTAGGATTGTCTAGGAAGGAGCCTATAAAGAAGTTCTCTCCTCCCTGGTTCACAGGGATGCATAGAAATGTTTATAAACAAGTCACAGACTGATCAGCATCAGCTGCCTACTCTGGATTTAAAGCAATTGAACTCATCTCTTTTCCTAAACTCCAGTCCCTTCTTTATAAACCAGTTGAAACATGGAGTATTTCAGAGAACATTCTGAGAGAATCCTTTTTGATCATTCTTCCCAATCCTTAATGTCTTTTTTTTAAAAGAAAGCCAAAATTTCCTGCCTCACCTTTGCTCCAGACTAAGGGTTTTACTTGTACCAAGTATAGCACAAAATTCTTTAATTCTTTATTGTAACAAAATTTATTATTATAACAGAAAAAGAAAAATCTTTTTGGTGACATGACAGCTGAAACAGGGAGATTGTTTTTCCATGTTGGTTATGAGGGCAATAAGAATGCTTTGGGATATCATCCTCTGTCAGTCAGTAACTGCACTGGTAACAGCAATATGGCAGACTTCTCCAAAGCAGTGTTATTACTCCTTTTGTGTCAGATGTTGAGATGAGTCTGAGGTAAAAATACCAGAAGACCGTTTACAGTAGTGCTTGTCACAGCTAGGGAATAGTAAAATAGAAAAAAACCCTCAGTATAAATAAGGCCTTGTTGATGAAAGTGCAACCAAGATGGATAAAAAGCAGATTTACTAAGACAGACCTCATACACGTCATTCCTCAAAGGCCAGCTCTGCCCCAGCAGGGCAGCACCAGGCAGGGAAGACAAAGCAGCTCTTGTCATGTCTTGTCACTGGTACAATAGTGGGTATCAGGAAGGACTGCACACTGCTGCTTATTTTGTCAGAACAGACTGAATGACACTTTCTGCCTAATTCAGTATATATCAGTATTGTTGGGGACTACAAGTCTTTTTCTCCCTGTTATCTTATTTCCTTTTATCCTAATATATTTTCTTTTTTATTATTTTCCCCTCTTTTTAAATATTTAGCGTTTTTCCTTCCTAATATCTTATTCTCCTTCCAATCTGTCTCTTCCTTTCTCTTTGTTGGACCACCCCATTCCATACCCCAATTTCCTTTGGTCTTGACTGAGGGCAGCTGTCTGTTCTCTCCAGCTTATTGCAAAATTACTACTTTACTCTTACTGCCAAACCATTAGGTCCCGTGTATAATCAGCTCATTCCATGTTTGTCTCTTCTTAATCTCAGTCTTAGATTCAGTCTTCTGTTCTCCTATTCTGCTCCTCACTGGCTTCTTGGTCACTGTTTTTTGCTGTTGAGTTCTTGAAAGAGACACTCTTCTGAGTTCTCTTCTGAAAACTTTGGCTGTCTCCCAGTGCTTCCTCTGAATGCCAGTAGCAGTAGGGCATGCCTTGTAGTGTGAGAGGATGTGATGACCACTAACATGCTCTGCTAGAGGCAGCATTCACAAGCTGGCCAAACACTAACTGTGTGTTCTTTGTCTTCCTGCATATATCAGGTGAGCCTTACCTGACAAGCATTCTAAAGATTTTCTGACCAAAGTGGTCCCATTCAAAATGATCAAAGATAAGTCAAGAAAAAAACCCAAACGTTACTTTTGACATGTTTACCAGAGAAAAAGCTTAATTTGATAGACGCCATCAGGCAGCATTAAACCAACAATCATCTGAGGCATTAGTTAATGGCCAGGAACAGCTCTTCAAATGTGACAATATCTGACTCAAAAGCAAAGCTGCTTCCATCTCCAGGTAAATCTGTTATGACATTCAAATTACAGCACAGCTGCATGGGAGTAGCCACCCTAAGACACATCCTATGTTTCATTTATGGTCTCAAACTCCTGCTTGCTCAGAGGTCTAGTAAAAAAAATAATTCTATGCTGCATCCAAATGTGTTCCTTTCTATATAGTATCTGCAGAGCCAGAGGCATTAGGACTTGAGGAGTGGTCAGAAAAGAAAAAATTGGGCCACAGAGACATTGACTGGCCAACCAATCACTTTCTTGGTTCTCTTTTTCTGACTTAACAGCTATAGAGATGCAGATGCTTGTTAATTTTAAATTGTGTTGGACAGCCAGTTGCAATAAGAGGCAGGGGTTAAAGTGCAGCCACAGAAAGCACTCACTGTTTAGCTTCACTGCAATTTTACTCCCAGCTGTCTGCTTTTGAGTTAATATCTCCTGAGACAGCTTGACTCGACTGATGGTGCTCACTGCAAGCAGCCAAGATGTGCAGGCTGATCATAATAGCTGCACTGAGTGATTCCCACAGTGTGGCCACCAGCACTTGAGCTGCAGCCCATGCTTTCAGAAAGGCCAGTTCCCTCGATCTGGAGATGATGAACGTAAAACAACCAAGGGTGCAGTTTGGATTAAACTGATTGTCATCACTGAACTCCAGCTGGCAACTAAGTACCACACAGCTGCTCGCTCACTCCCCACTCCCCACTCCCCACTCCAGTGGGATCAGAATCAGAAAAAGGTAAAACCACACAACTAAGTACAGAGCAGTTTAATACTTGAAATAAAGTAAAATATAATAATAATTAATAATAACAATAACAATAACAATAATAATAATAATAATAGCAATGAAAAGGTAGATAACAAAAAGAGAGGGATAGATAGAACTCAAATTAAAAAAGAAACAGTGATGCACAATATAATCGCTCACTACCCGCTGGCCAATGCCCAACCCTTCACCAAGCAGCACTCGGTGCCCTTCCAGGTAAGTCCTCCACTTTATTTACTGGACATTCTGTGGTATGGAACATCTCTTTGGCCAGTTTGGTCAGTTGTCCTGACCATGCTCTCTCCCAGCTCTTTGTGTACCTCCTCACTGGCAGAGCACGAAACAGTGAAAAGTCCTTGACTTGGGGAAAGCATCACTTAGCAACATCTAAAATATCAGTGTGTAATCAACATTATTCTCATACCAAATCTGAAACACAGCATTGTACCAGCTACTAGGAAGAAAATTTACCCTATCCCAGCTGAATCCAGGATACACATCAAAGGCCATGCTGCTGCTAAAGGGGAGAGAGAGAGTCATGTCTCTCCATGTCATTCCCCTACTCTCTCTGCTGTCCCAGTGCTCCCTCAGTGCAGCCCCAAGGGCAGAGAGATAAGGGAGCTGATCCAATTTGCCTGTTTTTCTTGCAGGATCAGTTTCACTTAAGCCAGCATAATAAGAACATAGGGAGAGTATTAAGGGTAGCACAATGCATTTTAGCAGCAGTGCAGTTTTAGGTTGGCTCAAACTAATCAGGAAACCTCTTGTGGCATTGCTAGTGCATTACTTCATCCTGCACTTCAGGTACATTACAGTAAAGCACCCTACTGTGAAAATCCAGTAAGCACACCAGGAAAAATTTGCACAGCTTCTGCTGTGGTGTTTTAGAGTAGTGCAGTGGTTTTCACTGATGGACAGGACGTGCCATCAGGCAAACACACTGAGCCCATCCAAGCACAAATTCAGCCAGGATAGCTTGTATGACAAGGGAAGTCTGCACAAAGCATGCATGGCTAAAGATAACAAAAGCACTTGTCCATCAGCCTCTAGCCAGCACAACTTCATGACGTTGTCCAGGCCAGGCTATAATCTGGAATGAAAGTTAATGAAATAACATTTGGGTTTCCATTAGCACTTTATTGAGTTGCAATAGTCCCGCGGTCAAGGCAAAGATAATATGATACTATGAGAGGTTACGTATTTGTATGTAGAAATCAAAACTGTAAGTGTGTATTTGAGCACAAACAAGCCTTGTGTTGCAATGTGGGGAACTGAAATGTTTGGTATTTAAGCCCCTGACCTGTACTGCATGTGGTCAGACAGAGAGATACTCGTAATGTTCAAGAGCAGGTCCAGGATCAGCTCTTCAGTGAAGAACCGAGCAATGTTAAAGATGCTTTTTGTCCCAGCTGGACAACGTGTATTGGAGGGAAGGAAAGAAAGCACTGGTGCTTTCAGTTTCTTTTGTTCTTTTTCCACATTAATGCCTTTTGACTTACGGATTGTTGCATCTGAGTGGGTGGATTTGATGGTGAGCAGGTGAACCAGCCTCACTGAGAATTTTACATGTGGCCAAAGCCACATGGGTGGCTCTGCAAACAGAAACTGAACCAGCCTAGGAGATGTTTCCAATCCTTCCACTGGGATGAAAATTTCTCATTCCCAAGCTACAAAACCAAATACAGAACCTTAGTTTGCATTTGGAAATCTCAGCTGTGTTATCCTAACTGCCATGTCCAGATCTGTCCACAATTATCACAGTAACCGTGACATGTAGTGCCAAATCCTGCTGATACATGGAATAACATGGACTCCAAAAAAAATCTTCAATCAGGGCAATGTTTGACTCCATGCAAAAGGCAAGGAGTTGAGTGTCCTGTTCACTGCTGCTGAATTCTCAAGTACCCCCCTCTGCCCTCGTGGTAGACACTGTACAAGTGCACAAAGCAATACATAGCAGCAGTTGGAGAGAGGAGCTGCCCCTCAGGACTGGTGAGGGATCCTCATCCAGATCAGGGAAAAAAAAACCAATAAATTCCAGCTCCCCTCTGGAATGCGTTCCTTGCACTTTGTGCAGTGGTACTGTTACAGCTTTGGCACTGAAAGTGTAAGGACCTGCCGAATGCAGCTACAAAAGAAACACAAACTCTTAATATTCTCTATTTTTGAGAATTATTTCAGGAATATTGCCCACATTAATAAGACAATCAGTAATGCACCTCCTTCCACTCACCTCTTCTGCTAGTGCAAATCAATGTTTTTCCATTAAAGTCAATGAAGCTTTGATGATTACATGAAGTCAAAATCATTATGTACAGTTTATTGGCTCCAGTCATTTTATAATACTCTACAAAAGGAAATCTTTTACCTCTGCTTCTTTTATAAAATACAAAGGACCCATGCAGTTTCAGGTCATTATATTTGTTCTAGTCCCACCTTCTCATAAAAAAACCCTTTTGTTATCTCTTGCGTGAGGGGGCAGCTATGACTAAGTGGCTGAACAAAACCTTCAGATTTACCAAACCTGCAATGCAGCTTATTTCCCAGCATTTAAGGCAATGCTATTTTTGGAATTCAAACTTTGAAATCTCCCCACCCAGAGAATCAGTGCTTAGGACAAAGGTAGGCCTCTACAAAACAGTGTAAAGTTCAATTGCAAAGGTATTTGTTAAATTTTGCCTTTCACTTCTCACAAAAACATTTTATTTGCTGTATTTCTTATTTTACATCTCAAATAATCACCCAGCTGTAGCACTGAAGACTGAGGAATTACAGTAATATGTCCTGGAAATGGATTCCCCCTGCAGTCTGGGCTGATTTTTCTTAGCTCTGGACTTCATGTAATTCTGTGTCCCAGGGATATACTCATAAAATCAGCTCCGAGCCACCAACAGCTAAGAATTTTACTTTATCATGATTATCTCCATGTGTACATTAATTTCTGATCCAAAAAACACACCAGTGTTCTGTAGCAGTACGAGATTGGATTGAATCCTGCAGACAAACCAAAACTGAGTTACACCAAGTCAGAACCTGTGGGACAAGCTTATGGGAAAGGACACTAAAATGTGCCATACTGGTGACTCAGGAGGTGGCACTGCCCTCTGCAACGCCTCTGAACCAATGCCCTGAGGTACACAGCTCTCTGATTGCCACATGAATCATAAAATGGTTTGGCTGCTTTTGAGATATGATTGTGTGTGACCCGTAAACTTCGTGATGAACTAAATCAAATTAGAAGAACAAGTAAGGTTCAATCAGATGCAGTAAGGCTCTTTGTTAAATCTACACATTTTCAGCTTAAGTCCCATCCTAATGTTCTACCAATTCTTCTAACCCCCTCCTCTTTGGGTCACCTGCTGTTTACATCTGGTTCTGAATCTAAAACACATCAATGCTGAAATTTGTTTTGAGGATGTGCAATGTCACAGCTGAGTCTGATTCATATTGGACGACAAGGCAGTCATGTAGGGCTCCACAGTGAGATAACAGCATGGTCCTTAATTGAAATTTGGCTGCATGATGTTTACAGAATTTATGAATGCCACCCACAATAACATTTACAGCTGTTTCATTGTTTTCATATTTCCCCTCTCTGTACATTTCTGAGACACTGTTTAATAATTATTAACAAAATATTAGAAAATAACTTAATGTGTTCTAATGTTAGCATTTTAATTTTGAATGAAGTATCAAATATTTGGGACTTTATTAAAAATAAAATTGAGATATCAATCTCTTAATATTATTTTTTAGAATTAACCAAGAAAGAGAATAAATTAACTAGGCAGCTGCCAAAGCATGTATCTCTGAGCTGAATAATGATCAGGATTTTATGACACATTTGGAAGGGAAACATAATAAAGGATAAAGAAGGATCAGAAGTAGGATAAAAGTACACCACTTATCACTTATTCTAGACTCGTTTGATAAATTTTTTTTAAAAATTATTTTGTAGTCTTTACAGAGATAGATTCTAGACCTAATCTTGCTGGACTCCTGAAGGTATTTTGTATAATATTAATTAACATGAAAATCAAGACTAACATATGAACTGTAAAGCATATAAGAAACTGACTGAAGGACTCTTCTGTCAGGAGAAAGGGAATTATTAATGGAGTTTCCTAGATTCACTTTGGGAACAATCTTATTTAATTTTCTCATTAATTATGTTGGCACAAAAGATAGGAAGTAAATGAGCAAGGGAAATCTGCTAAAACAAAAAACTGGAGGGTACTTCTGATACAGAAGAGGTTTGGAGTATCATGCAGGAAGACCTTCACAACCTCGAGGACTGCAGTAACAGAAATAGGATGGAATTTTTAGCAAATAATGCAAAGTGACGATCTTAATGGGCCAAAAGAAATTTCTCTAAGAGCAGAGGAGAAAAAAGAATTAGATATATTAGTCATGTGATATAATCAGACTTCTGTGGAAGAAGGCAGAGGATCCTGTGATGCAGAGAAAGCAATGCATTAATATCTTCATAATCTGTAGTGTTAAAGCCTGGTCAAATGTGTCTGGAAAAGATAGCTTCAGACTGGACCAGGTACCAAGAGGTGCTGCTAGAGCAATGAAAAGGATGAAGAAGGTTATCTTACTGGAAATATCTTGGTGTGAACATACAAAAGAAGGGAATATAACATCAGAGGCTAAAAAAAGGGGGGGGAAGGCAAGGCTATTCTAAATAAAGAACAGTACAGGTACAAAATAAAATGCCCAAGAATATATTTAGGCTAGTATTAAAATAAGGCCTCAAGGCATCAACACAGGATTCTGAAACATCATCTTCATCCTAGTACTAGGAAAAAATAATTAAGTTGCACTTGTTACATTTGAGGGAGGGTGGAGGAAGGGGAGCAATATGGCTTGATTGCAGACAATAGCCAATGATTGGAATGAAAGCTCCATTGGATGGCATCAGGTTCTCTATTCTCTGTCAGGCAGATTTGCATAGAAAAACAATGTGCAAGCTTTCACACGTGCTGCATGGAGTCCTGACCTGTGCCACATCTGCAGGTATGGGGCTCTGTGGTCAGACTTGCAGACATTTCGGGTGCTGTGGAACACCACACAGCTGGAATATGGGTACTTTTGTGAACCTGTGTACCTTTGGCTGTGGCAGCCCTATCCTTCAGCAATGCACAAAACCAAGTCCTGTGTGAGAAGAAGTGAACCAAGCAGCTTTGACCTGTTCAGTGAGTCCACTCTGCAAGCCTTGGCAACATGTGGAGTGCTGAATTTACAGCAGTAGCTGATTTTTATAGCAGTAACTTACAGGGATGCCTATCTCACTTCCCAGATTGTGAGTGCATGGAAATATGTCTTGGCATCTCATCACTGGAGCTTAGGCTGAGAAAAACACGTTTACTTACCTCTGATCAAACACAGTGATCGGGAGATGATTCCTGAAGGAATTAAATTAAACTCACGGTGATGTTAAGCCGTCAAAACAAATAAAGAATTGTTCTGACAACTGAATCGGATTTTTCAAAAAAACTCACCCGGCTTATTAAAGAAAAGTACTAAACAGACAAATAACATGAGTAAGGCATGTGTTAGATGTGGAGATGTTCATGTTATGATCTCTAAGAGCTGAATCTATGAAGTGCAAAGTGAGCTAGATAGGATGATACATCATCACCACGGTGATACAGACATCACTGTGTCTGATTTCTAGATGTCTGCTCCCTAATCACTAACAAACATGGAATATTTGTACAGTTCTGGAGGCAGAAACCAGGCAAACAAGATCCTGGCCAGTAACCAGTGTCCTTCAAGATGCAAAGTTACATTGCATTCAGTGTGAGGGTGTGTTAAAGCACTGATTTGTACCTTGGCAGTATCAAAGGGTAAGTGTGGCCATCAGACCAGGCTGTCACACAGGAACACCAGTGAAACCCCTAACGTGCAGTGCAAACAGAGACTGGAGTTCTCAGACATAGTTAGGGCACTAACATGTGAATTAGAACTATAACTAGTCACAAGAGAGATTAATTCACGTTTCTTCCATAAGGGGTAGATTTTCTAATGTTTTTTCTTACAGTTTTGTGTAAAAAATGGAGGAAACTCACTTATTTATTAATTATTATGGCAATAAGACTGGGCTGTGCATTGTTTCTGCTGAATCTAGTGCTGTCAGTTTGTGCTAGTCACATTTAAAGTACCCTTACTACACTGGGCCACTGGTGAGAGTGTGACAGGAGAGCCCAGATTCTGCCTTACAAATGGCCCCTGATGTTAATACCGTGTTCTGGACTTAAATTCACAAAAATGAGGAGTGCTTCTGTGGGTATACAAAGAACACAAAGAGACAGTACATAGGTGCTGATCCAAAAAAGGCCGTTATAGATACAAATGGCCACATGATAACATCATTTATCATTGCTTCTGATACATTAAAAAAGTGAGTGCTATTAGGTTAAATTAATAATACATATTTAGAATAACATTTTTATTAAAATAATCATGCCTGCATTTCTTGTATATATTGAGACCCATCACTTTTTAGTCTGGACTCTTTCTTTGTTGCCTAAAACTGCAAATGTGCTGCATGCTCTGAAATATGCATAATGCTGGTAAAATGTTTGGCTTCTTCATCTACTGTACACCCAGTGCATTTTCCTGCTGCCATTAACACCACACCATACTGTTCTAATGATTCCAGACAGTAATTAACTTCTAATAAGCATTTCTAACTTCTGCTGATTTTAATGGAACTACACCTAATAATGCTTGGATTACATCAATCCTGACAAAAACCCCCTCCAACTTTATTTCTTTTTAGCATATACATGCACTGGTTGAATTCCAAATACACATCAGGTGAGCTATTTTGCCTATTATTTTTGTTTTCTAACTAGCCTACAGTAAATTCCTAATTTACTTTCCCACTTAGAACACCACTAGATACAATCCACCTGGAATGCTAACAGGAAAATGAAGCTGAAAAGCAAAGTTTTTCTCACTAATTAAGTGAACAAAGCAAAACTCAAACTCTCTAGAAGTGCTGGCCCTTAGATATTCAAAGCTCAGTGACTGTGCTGTACATGCAGCATGCTTGCCTACACCCTTCAGTATACTATGGCATGGCAGGATTCCCAGTCTCTGAAAGCTTGTAGTCAGAACTTCAGAATCTGAGGAATTCAGTTAACTCATATCATGGATCTTCATGGGGGAAGGGTGGTCAGAACACTGTTAAAAGGAGTGAAGGGAGGAAGCAAGAGCTGGAGTCAGGCAAGCACATGTCTGATGTAGTGTAACTCTGAATTTCACCTTAAATTAAACACCAAAATGCCTTTACATGTCTTGTGCTGCATGATCAGCAGCTGAGAGTTGATGGACTGAACTTCACCACTGCTCTACAGGAGTCAGAGTGCTGAAGAATACACAGTTTGAAGTATGTGCATAAGAAGAAGCTGAAATGCCAGTGATCATTGGGCTTTCCAGATTTTTGCCCTAGGTTTGCCAGCTAAGACACAACATGTTGATGTCAGAATCATTCATTACCTGCCAGAGACCCAAATATCTGCTTGTTCTGATCTTTGTTGAATACATTGTGAGTATACACATGAGCTGTGTGGTATATGGACAGAGAATGTCCAATTCTTCCTGGAAGTGCTGGATTTACTGTACAAAATACATGTAACAGGAGCCCAGCATTAACTGGGAATACACTGAGCAACATGCATGACCATGGTGGCTGTCATGAATGATAAAATCATTTATAAAATCATAGAATCATAGAGAATATGCTGAGTTGGAAGGGATTAAAATCATTGATTCCAACCATTAACCCGGTAATGTCAAGTCCACCACTAAACCATTAAACCACATCCTCAAGTACCAAATCTACACATCTTTCAAATACCTCCAGGGATGGTGACCCCACCACTTCCCTGGGCAGTGTGTTCAAATGCTTGACAAGCCTTTTGGTGAAGAGTTTTCATAATATCTAATCTGAACCTCCCCATGTGCAACCTGAGGTCATTTCCTCTAGCCCTGTTACTTGGGAGAAGAGACCAACCCGCACCTGGCTACAAACTCCTCCTTCAGGGAGCTGTAGAGAGAGATAAGTTCTCCTTTGAGCCTCCTTTTCTCTAGGCTGAAGAACCCCAGCTCCCTCAGCAGCTCCTCATCAGACTTGTGCTCCAGACCCTTCAGCAGCTCCGTTGCCCTTCTCTGGACACACTCCAGCCCCTCAGTGCACACTAAGTTTAGCTCCTCCACGGACACCCTGCATACCAGCTGCTGACCAAGGCAAATTGCAGAAACATCTGAAACATTTCAGGCATCGTGCCTCCCTAAACAAGCAAAAAATAAAAAAGCTTTTCCAAAGCAAGTGAGAAGTGTAGATTCACAAATTCCCTACCTGATCAGGCACATATAAGCACCAGAAATGAGAGGGGGCACTCAGCCCAGCATCTGCAGGAATCCCCCTCTTATCCCACTCGTGTCGTTAGAGTGCCTTCATTAGGTTGTCAAATAGCACCCTCAGATGGCTCTCCTTCATATATCTCTTCATCAGATTTTTTTTCTTTAAGATCAGGAAAAGGACATAAATCCTTACTGCAATGCTGTCAATTTCTAGTGCTTCTGACTGCAGGGAAAAGCCCAAGGAGATGAATAAGCCTAATACAAGGTTCCAAAAAAGGAAGCAGATGAAAACTCTTAAAAGGTATTGTATTAATATAATTTCTGACTATACAAAAGGTTACTTGAAGATTTATTGAATCTAAATTTTTTAACATGCAATATTGTAATATGGCCTCTAATTCTTGTAGCAGTTTTCTATACATTTTATAATACTGAGATTTTCTTGATTTTACTAGGAACCACTGCATTTGGCAATGAACCAGTGAGCCGTGAAATTAACTTCGAGCTTCTGTGTTGATACACAGTTTATTTCACACTATTTCTACAGCTTCAGTTTTCAATATATCATAAATTCATGCATCTGTAGCATTTCCTCCCACTGTAAGTACTTAACCACTTCCATGGAAGTTAACAGCTGAAATCAGATGCTTTAATGATTGCAAAAAAAGGAGAGTTCATGCTTCTGGCACTGAGGAGAGCATAGAATAACCCAATATGGCAATTTCCCATCTAAATGGGGGAGTCTGGATTTCTGAGTTAAATCCCTTGGACAGAATGGAACTGTTCAAACATCTCAAGAGATTATTTCAAACTGTTTGACACTTTGGTAAACTGTAGTCAGGTTTACTCTTTGAATAATTTCTTCTTAAGGATTCATATTTTTAATAAAAGAAAACAGTAAATAGATCAAAAGTGGTGTGGTTTGTGGGGTTTTTTTTCTTGTTTGCTCTCTGTTTATGATGAAGACTAAAGGACACTTCTAATATGAAGGAACAGGACCAGAGGAAAATCAGAACTAGCAGGGAGCAAAAAAGTGATGAAAGTGAAACTGAGGTGAGGTAAAAAAGAGGATTAGAGGAAGCAGGTAAGCCATATCTCAAGGACAATGCTTTGGAGGAAGGGGAAAGTGCTTTGGAGGAGATAGGACACAGAGCAAATCAAAGGCAGGGGAAAGGCTTGGGTTTGTCATTTTCACCTTCAGGGAAACAAAGACACAGCAGGACACACACCTGTTCAAAGGGAACTAAATGTTACTGTATGAAAATGACAAATTCTAGTCTGAGAATACTTTTTATTCCTTTTGCATACAGCATGACTTGTAACTTCACTACCATTAAATGAATTCAATGTCAGTGATAACAGATACTATGTTTCCACAGCAGCCTTTCTGTGCATTCTTTCATACTGTGCCCAACAGATGGAAAAGCAAGCCTGGTAACATTTTAGGAATTCCCCCAAAAAGATTAAGGGAAGTGGTTGCTTCTATAACCTTCACTTTAATTTTCAGACCCATAAAAGATCCATTTCTTCTGAAATACATTTCCATTAGTTGGAAATCATCTTTTAAAAGACACAACAGATGTGTGTGAAAACATGTTTTGATCACAGGTAAAAATATTCCATATTTATCTGGAGAGCTCCAAGTTTATAATAATAGAAAATTCTCTAGGACTAATATCACAAAGTAGCTAGAATATCTATGTCTCTCAGATGCTGATGCAACGTTGATGAGATGGTGTATGATTATTTCAGGATTAAGCACTACAATAATAATCTCATTCCCACTGAGTGCTCCTAAATACTCTCAGCAAACCCATTTGTCCCTCTTCCTTGACTGTGATCCCATCTCTGTAGAAAGAAATAGCTCCATAAAACTGGGTCAAGCAAACAGTTTACTCTTTCCTACAGAAACTGTGTATCTCATATACATAATACCTTCTTCCTTTGATAACAATTTAATCCAGTCTATATTAGGCTGAAACATGATGCAGTGTGGGGCAAGTGAGAACACCAAAACAAAAAAACTAACAAAAAGGAAAAAACAGATCCTAATGGGTAACTTCAGGAATAAAAAGTAAAATGCTAGCACAGGCAAATATAAGCTTTAAAAAGTTATTAATTTTTTCTCCCAAAATATGCCCTTTTGTAATGAAAAGTTTTTATCTCATAGCTCAAAAAACATGTGCATGTTCACATTAATAGTGTAAAATGTGATTTACAAAAATCCTATATTCTTGTCCATTAACCACGGAATGTGATCCAAACACTATTTTAAGAAGAAACTGAGAGGATCTGTATTTGCACACAATGTAAGATGCTGATGCAAAGAGAAATAACTCTCCTCACATTTCCACAGTTTGCTATTACAGCAGAAAAACTGGTTATTAACATAATTGCTAAAAAAAAACCAAACAAGGTAAATCTTACCCTCACTATTTTCCATAGAAGACAGCTGTTAAATTAACATAAAATCCTGAATTACTATTAGTGTTAAATATATATTTATGTGTCATTACTTTGTGCACAAAATAACTGCAGATGAACACAGAGCCAGACACACACTTCTTGAATCTGGTGTGCACAAAGCAATTACTGAAGTATCTCAACTTTGTATTTTCTCTTACCACAGTTCTTTTCCGGAGTTTTCCAAGACCGTGCACAACTCATTTGACAAGGTCACATTTTGTACCTGTAGGTACAATAGCTGAAAACAATTATGATGCCTGCATGTAATTGCAGTGCTGAGTTTTGGCCTTATGCTACACAGTGGGATGAGACGCATTCTTTTCTCCCTTCTGGTAATCAGGAAAAAATTGAAATTCATAGCTGAGATCCTTGACTGTATTACCCTGAGAAAAAGTTGTAATTGCAGCCTGTCCATTCTATTCTATTATTTCTATTCTATTCTTTATTTCTATTTCAGAAATAAAGTATTGAAATACTTTAAATATTGATACCACAGTGACCTCAGCATCTTCCAGGAGAGGAAATTCATCCAGCTATGCAAGAAAGCAAAGCAAAGTGCTCTGATATGGATGCTCTAACACTTCTTCCATCTTATCACAAAGATCTATGGCAGGTGTTCAGTCAGGAACTCCCTGGAAGACCACCTAACTTTCTAAGAGAGTTGTCATTGTCCTTGCAAAACTGAGACTAGCTCAATAAAATAAATAAAATTGATTTATATTATTACTGATTTTGATGATGACTACTTTTAAATGTTCCTCAAGCTGTGTTGCGAGATTACATTGGCAATGCTGAACACTAGGCAGTTAAAATTGTAATGGAGTTGAAGTGACTGAATTAAAATAATGAGATCAAAGCAACTGCCAGAATTATCAAAAGGTTATATATCTAAATATAGCTTGTCCTGAAGATACTTCCAACCATTGCACCTGTCCAACTAAATCGATAAAGCTGGCTAGAATCAAAGTCAGGTGTTTTTGTCAGGACAGGTAAAAAGAAAAAATTAAGAACTTGTTATTACACCCAGCTTGTAAAGTCTTTATCTGAGCAAAATTAAAACATTCTTCCCTGTTTCCACAAGTTTTCTGTGTTGGGGTATTGCACACAAACCTGAATGAGCTGACCTTTCATCAGAATAACCCAACAGCCAGAGATGGCATGCAGGGCCAAACGTGTTCAGTGGCCACGCAGGCTAATGCCATGCATTTGTTTCCTATGGGTGTTCTACAAGATGCCTTTCTACTTTAGTCACACAGAACAAATATTGTTTAGGAATTCTGGTTTCTTGGAAGGAGAGTTCTGGGAACTGAATTTGAAGTGTGGATGCAGAGAAATAATGCAGCACTACAAAAGGAATTTGTCAAGCAGACAACTAAAAACCCTCAGGTGACAGATTCTGCATCAGTATATTCAGTCAAGAGCTAAAATTATGCTACTGCTGCTTAAAAGAATTTATGCAGGCAATGAATTCTGTGGACTGGGAGGTGTTTCATCTTTAAGTCACGCTTAAATAACAGGGCTAAGATTCAAAAATATGACCATGAATTATATTTGTCACTTGTAGTCACCTAATTAAGAACTACACCCGTTCATCCTCAGTCCCTGTGTAATAGCTTAATTATTGTATTTGGGGTAATCAAAACCCACACATTTTTTAAGGATTGTTCAAATGCAGCTTAGGTGCATCTCTTCATATGACACAGCTAACCAAGAGCACTGTTGTAGCAGGGCTTCACTTTTGTAGGAGTAAACCACATTTCACTGATAAAGAGCTGTGTGTTCACATTTCATTGCATGAAAGCATTGAGACAGTTGAGACTGTGGAATCAGTAGGCTCAGGCAGAGCAAAAGATAACATAAGCCCAGACATTACAGCTGCAAGCTCCTACTGAAATTAAAAGGAAACAAATCCTCTGCTGTAACCCTTTCCCCCCACCCACCAGATGTACAGGTCTCTACAAAAAACTGCTGCTTCTAAACCTTCTCTGCCTGTCTGCACATTGTTTGCTACAAGCACATTCCATTTTCTGTTGAAACAGCCAAAATGGAAGAAAAGCTTAGCTCTCACATCAGCTTTAATAGAAGGTCACAGATGAAAGTGCTGCCACTACGAAGAAGCAGACACAAATAAGGCTTTCTAAACTGGTTCTCAAAATCACATCTCTTTTTTCAAGCCAGTGTACACCCTGCAGCTGTGCTCACCAGAGATTAACTGATGCTTTTAACTTTCTGCATAACAGAAAAGGTTTCGAGGAGCACAGTATTACAGCAGTTAGTTTTTCTAAATCAAACCCCTACAATCACAAACAAGAGAGGGAAAAAATGGATACTAAAAGGTACAAGTGGAGATTGTCTGTAAACCTTTACAGAAGATGGTGGGCAGATGGTAGGGATTTGCAGTGACACAGCTGTTTTTAAAAATAAAGAGGTGGAAGAGGAGAGGCATGATTACACATACATTTCTAAGCCTGTACACACAAGAATAAAAATTAGGCTAGCAGTGGGAAATTGAAGTTTGTATATTATTTTATAGTCCAAATTGACATTTAGAAACTTCTAAAAATAATCAGCAGCACCTTCAAGTTTGTTTTCAAACCATTAGTTTTCTAAATAACTATGAAGCAAAGCTGACAAAAGAAACATTAACCTACAATGAGTTATTAAAAATACAATCACAGAATCTTAGAAATGTCAAAATTACTTTCAATACCTCCAATTAGCACATTTCTTTCTCTAAGCTTTACAATGTAAAAAGACAGTGCTATGAAATCATTAAATGAACATAACTTATGTCACCTATTTGAACTTCCTATGAAAAGATTTATTTTTTACTGTTGTATTTATTTTTCAGAGGTTACTAGTAGAATGCACAGATAAGTAATGCAAGGAAGAGTAAGATGTATGGGGATTATTGTAGATTTAACAGCATGGGAGGTGAGGCAGAGAAATTCAATAGGGTCAAGCACTGGATATGAATTCAGTAAAAATAGAACATTTTTGAACTAAACAATGATTTTTATTTAAGAACTTCAGAATGAGACCTTTCATTTTTTTTTAAATGCACGTCATGTATGTTCCCCATAGCCATAGAGAAGGCTTATCTTAGGTGAACAGTAAAGTGTTTTTTAATGTACATTGTAAAAATCTGCCTTCTCCAGACAATCCAATGAAGCTGTTTCTTGACAGCTCTGTTTACAAAACTAACTCTTCCAGATAACATATTCCTAGATCCAATAAATCTTATATTAACAAGAGAGATGCCACTGATACCAAAATAATATTTTGATCTTTCTTCATGGAGTCAATTTTTTCACACTACATCAGTTCACTTTCTTCCCTGCATTAGACATGACTCGCCAGTGTAAACATACGTTTTTTACATTTGCTATATGAAAGCCATCTAATTTTCTGAACACATGAGCTGGGATCCAACAAAAGAAAAAGGTTATCTAGAACCAACCCACTAAAAGTTTCTTTATATCCATTTCTAGAGCCACCGGTGCTGGCTTTTGCTGCAATTGGATATTGAACTGAATGGGCAGCAGATGAAACCTGTTACAAAAATCCAGGTATTCCACAACTTCTCCTTTCACAGTATTTGGGCTGCTCCCAGTCCAAAGACAACAACAAAGTGACTAGTGTAGGTGCTATCTAGCACACAAACAAACTCAACAACTGAAGACATTTAAATTAATTTTATTTATACCAGGTTTTCAAAATCAGAAATATTTCAAAGAAGTTCAATACTCATAGACAGGTGCTACATTGATGATCCTTGATCCACCATTAGTGCCGTGTTTTCACTCTACAATCATTAACTCGCCACCACAAACTAAAGGGGACTTACAGAAGTTTATAAAAAATAGGCGGACATGAAAATTTGGTTTATACTGGAATTGGCATAAGAGAGTAAAGCTTATTATCAAATTGTGGCAATTGCTGTATTCCATCACTTGTTCTGAGGGAATGGTAGAGCAGGAAAACTCTTCCACTTAGTGAAACACTTTGTGTTTTAACTGAGCATACTCAAACTCCACTTCATGATCTGACTAGGAGTGATTTTTACACGCAAGTCCATATAAATTTAAGCTTTGCAATTCTAAAATCGCCACAAGCATAAAGCTCACACACTCCAGTCTTGGATTGATTTCTCTTTTCAGAGAAATCAAACCCATCTATCTATACCTCTTCCAGGATTTACCAAATCAAACAAAACTGTTGGCTTTGAAATATTTTTTTAGAAGAAAAATGCCGTATCTGCACAAGCTACTCTCATGAAAAATTTATTTAACATTTCTTTATCAATAAAATAACTGAAGCCAAGATATCCAAAAGTCACGTCTACACAGAGATACACAGAAGATATTCAACTTCAGAGGATTTTCCTCCACTTCTCGATCACAATGAGGCCCTCACCATTTTGCATAATGACAGAAAACAACAGCTGACAAACCATTTTGGAACAGATGCCAGCTGTCTCTCATCTGTTTTATAATTCAAACAGTAACAGTTCTGTAGCACTTTATTGGTTTTTGTTTTTTTGTTTTTGTTTTTTTTAAAAGCAAGCCATCTGAATTGGACCTCACATCAGTCAGTCATTCATTTCAAGAACAAACTGAAGGCAGGCTGATCCTTTTGGATCCAAAACTTTAATTTGGTAGGAATCTTACATAAAGACAGTTTGTGCTTCAATTTCATAGCCAGTTGGACTGAGTGAATATACACCTAAGCTAGTTTAAAAAAAAAAAAGGAACCTATAATATTCAACTAAGAATTGACATTTTTCCGGACTGCAGCAGAGACAAACAATAAATTTAAACACGGTACTTTTAAAAAAAGTTTACTGTCTAAAATGAAAATTCAAATGGTTTATTAAAATTTAAAATATTCCATTTTGGCTTTTTCTAAAGAAACAATTTATTCCTTGTGAAAAATCAGTTAAAAGATAATTTCATTTTACTGTACTGAACTCAAGTTAAACATAAAGCACAAAGATCTTTACATTAAACTGGGCTTTGCATACAACATGAATGATCAGAAATAGACTATTTTGAGGAATAAAAAATTGTGGGTTTTTTTTTTCATCTAGACAACATGCATACCATCAGTTACTTCGCAATCTTAAAAGGTACCTGAAAGGAGAGTTTTGTAGAACAAAACCAAGACTCATTAATACACTTAGTAAGTCAGTGGTCAACATGCCTTTTTACTTCAATTCTAGTAAAGTTTAGTCTACATAGAACAGCTAACACAATGAGGTGTGCAAGTCATAGGGATAGCCAGAAGCCTGAAATAAAGTCTTAAAGTTCTACAGGACAAGAGAGCCTAAATACAGTACCACTAGATTATTTGAAGTATTGGGGGGGAAAGAAAAAGTATTTGGATTATTATCTGCTTCCTTGTTGAAAAGGGCTATGGACTGAACATAAAGAGCCTGCATTTAAAAGCTCCACAGTTCTACTCTAACAACTTTTTAAAATAAGGTAATGATAAAAGAGCATTCCTTCTAGCAGCATGTACAGTTCAGCTGCCAGTGGCTGCCTAACAGCGCTCCTTTATGCATACCAGAAGAATCATGTCCAGTTTTGCCATTTGTGGATAACGATGACAAGATACAAAAGCATGTGTTTGCCATAAATAGCTCTGGCTAACGGAGGATTGCTCACACAGAGCAGATCAAATTCTCTATAAGGAGAGCATTATTTGGCTCCCAGCCAAAACACGTCCCCTATGCAAGCCTCAGTAGTGGCAAACGCTTTCCAGTTCTATTTACATAGAAGCTAACAAGTTCATTTAGTTCTAACAGTTCATTTAGGCTAACTCTTGTACTGAGTCGGTCTAACTACAACACTCAAGAAAAGAAAATTATTTCCCCGCTTCATATTCTGCATGTAACTGTCATTACACATCATCTTACTGAGAAAGACGGCGAGCTGTAAGAACTCGTGCAAGGTTTTACTCTGGCATGTAGAACTTTAAGAACATTCAGGTACAAAACACACTGCATGGTTAATTACTTC
Source organism: Promerops cafer (assembly GCA_013398275.1). NCBI lineage: Eukaryota > Metazoa > Chordata > Aves > Passeriformes > Nectariniidae > Promerops > Promerops cafer. The sequence continues at coordinate 1,687,105 of VZSE01014783.1, read as the reverse complement.
GTATTTTTAAATTTCTGACACAAGTGTTTCATGGAACTAATGGTCTCCAGTAGTGGTAGCTTCTTTACTTTACGGTAAACTAGGAGCAGGTCCTTAACTGAACGGCCAGAACAGAGCCACAAAGTATTGTAAAGCAGTGCCTAAATCAGTATTAAAAACTTGCATTATTCAAGATGAGATTAATGATTGTTTACCTTTACAATACTTTCCACAGAAGTTATTTGAAATATGCTTAAACACTTAAAAACTATATTTTCCAATGAAAACAAGGCAACGTTCTGTAATAAGCCACAAGTTTTATTGCAACGTGGCCAGTTTTTGATCTCAAAAAACAATGTTCCATTTAAGGCTCTTTTTAATACAGAAATTGCCACCATGACTGATGTTTTACAAAACTTTAGTGTTTCAAGACTCATATGGTAAACAGATAACTTCTACTCCTGTTCAGTAGTGTACATTCAATGGAAAACGAAAGGCATCGTAACAGCTACTTCATTTATAAAGATATGCATGTAACAGGAATGAAACTGAGGTACTACAATAATTTGATGACACAGTTACAGCAACTTAATTGGCATTCCTTGGGGGGGCGGGTCAAACATATTACAAAAAAGTGCTTTAAATGCATAGTGTTGTGTGCTGCCATGTCACAAAAATAGGCTTGTCAAGGCAGGTGAGGTGTATGAATGCACAAGAGCCTCATGGAACTGCAATCAAGTGCAACTGTAAGTAATACTGTAGAGAGTCTACCATCCGACCAGTGGACAATACTTTCAAGGCATTCGATTAGCTTACCCTTTGCTGTCTGCTAGACTATTTACATTAACTATCACATTCATTGAACATGTTGCAAGGAATGCCTGCAACGTCAGTTTTGGCCAAGAGTATGACGTGAAAGCATTCCTTGAATCCTACATAAAACTACCAGGATTAAACAGTCTAATGGCAATCACTGGTAGACTGCTTAACAATGACATCTCCTTCAGGGTGGTGGGGAAGGGACTTATTTTTTGAGGAGGGGAGGGGATGGGGAGACTAATACTATTCCAATTGAACGAGCTGCAGAAATGGAAGCTCCTTAGATCCAGATGGCACTTGTCTGTCTTTTTATAAGGGTTTTCCTTCAAGTGAAACTACCACGTTGCCTCCCAATTTCTCTCCAAGTGTGGAACGGTCCTTAATATCATCCAAACCATTTACTTGCCACTCATGTTTAATACCTGAAAGACAGATGGACAACAATGTACTTGTGAGAACCTCAACATCTAAATAGCATGGTACTTAACAAGGAAAACATTTTTAGGTCCATACCTGTAAATTTCTTTTTAATGGCATCTTTAGAGCTTGCGTAGATCATCTTGCTTTTTAAAGGTGCACTTTCAGGAGCCCTTTAAAGAAAAAAAGCCAACAACAAAACAGTTATTAAGTCATCCAGTGGTAGCTCCAGAATATTAAATTTTAATAGCAAGCTTTGCTTTCACACACCAGAATATAAATACCAGGTCTTCTTTCTTAGATTCCTTTGTCTCGTATGTAGCATCATACAAAGCGTATCGGCAATCATTCAAAGGTAGCAACTTCACAAAGGCTGTATAGGGGTCCTCCACAGTATCACCAATGTCACCAACCAATATCTGCTTTGACTCCTCTACAATTATTTGCTTTTTGTCATCACTTAAGCAGAAGAGAACAGCTTTCTTTCTTTTTTTAATCTCTTCTGGGGTTGACGATTTCCTTACTTTCATGTCATTAAAAACCTTTATGACTTCATCATTCACTGTTACTCCAGAAGCCTGTAAAATGAGATCAAAGGAGTAATTTAAACAGCAAAAATTAACACTCACTAGAAAAAGATGACAGCCCACAGTGCTAGATAAAGAAGTCTGCCTGCTCCCGTAAGAATAAAAATACTATACTCCACCTGAACACACTATGAATTTAGTAATATTTGTAGGACTGAAGCATTTGTAGGACTGTAGCACTTATAAAATAGGTGTGAATTCAGTAGTTTCTTGTGGTAGATCTCAGCATTTTCAGCTGCAATTCTGCATAGCAGTTTCAGACAACCAGTCACACAACTGTACTACTCAAACAGTTTTCCTTTACCTTATCATGCATTTGGCTTATTTGGGGGGAGGGGAAGAGGGAGTGATGAGGGGGTAGGAACTGAACATAGGAGAGGAGTTTGTAATTTTCGGTTGGGATAGGAGGGGGTGGGGTTTTGGTGGGTTGACTTTTGCTGGCTTTTTTTTTTTTTTTAGTAGAGCAAACACTACAGCAGCAGCTCACATCCAGCACTGTCATGACTCTCATTTTGTGGGGTGAGTTAAGGCTCTACAAGCAGCAGAAATGTTTTCTGCATTGTGTCAGCTTCGACACCGCACCTTAAGAACTCCCGAATTTTACTTCATACTACTGCGGGAGTATTGTTCGAGTGCTCTTCGTTCATATAAAAATACCAATTACAACTGCACAGCTCCCCATAAGGCTCGCAAGCCGATCAAACAAGAGCCTAAACCAGCAAGGAAACAAAACACCGGCAGGGCAAACGGGGAGCTCCAGGCAAAATGAAAATAATTTAGCAAACCCCGCTGCGAGTGAGCAAGCGAGCTCAGCCCATCTGCAGCGCCCTTGCTCTCGGTCCAGCAATTACATCTGCCGAGGCAGGCGATGCCAGCGCAGGCTGCCCGGGGAGGGAAGGCAGGTGCGCGGCTCGCAGGGAGCCGCCGGCTTTGTCCCCGGGGGCGCCGCCGGCCCCTCTCCCCGCTTTGTTCGCGCGGACGGAGGGAATCCCGCCGCCCCGCGCCCTCCGGCCCCGCGCTCCGACACCCCCGCCCCGGCCCCAGCGCTCCCACACGGCCGCTCCCGGCCGGCCCTCGGGCCTGGGCACCAGGCGGCC
>VZSE01014783.1:1606874-1683856 GCA_013398275.1 Promerops cafer | reverse complement strand
GGGCTGTGCTGGGCCGGCCCCCGCGGGGAAGAGCCCGCAGGCGGCGGAGCCCAGTCGCCCGCCCGGCGGAGGCAGCGTCCACCCCGGACTGCGGGTGTCTGGCGTGGGCCCCGCAGCCCCGGGCGGCCCCCTCAGCCGGCCTCGGCGGTAGCCGGCTGGCTGCTGAGGGGGCGATGCGGCCCCTCCGCTGGGCTAGGAGCACGAGCGTCAGGCCGGGACACGATGGCAGCGCGGCTTCTCTGAGCCAGCCACCGCTGCCCGCCCGGCGCTGCTCCCCTGGCCGAGGCGCTTTCTGCGGCTCTAAAGGGTTTGCCCCCTGTTCACGGTTCGTGGCCGGGCGCTGTCAGGCCGCCCGCTCACACCCCACGAGCCGGCGCAGGCGGCATTGTGCCGCTCCCGTGTGCCACGCCGCCTTGTCCCCGCTCGGAGGGGATCTGTGCTGCTGCCGCGGCTGCCCCGGGCTGTGCAGGGAAAGGCCCTGGGCACAAATGGGCCTGGCACAAAGACTGCTCTTTCTGCCGTCTTGGCACAGCTGCTCAGACAGTGGGGCGGAACACAGCACGTAGGGCGGAAGGTGCAGTAAAAGATGGGAAAATGACTTACGGGAAAATAAGGAAGGACAACTCTCCTGACAATGTTTTACTGTTCCATACTGAGCTGGACAGGGCTTCAGGCACAGGACAACAAACACGGAGCATTTTATCTGTACCCAGTCCAAGTGGACGAGAGGATCCTCAGTCCTATGTGACTGTGCATCCTGAACTGGTGTATCTGAAAACCAAGAAATCCTAGACATTGAGGACCTCAAGGAGCTGTACCTGAGAGTCTCCAGCCTGAGTTGTGACCAGCCAGCCCTCTCTCTCCAAAACACTTAAATTGCTACCAGTATGGTGGTGGAAGCCAGCAAGCCAGTGTTTGTCTGCATGCATATATGTGTATAAGATTCCTTTATGTGTTTTAGATCCATATATGTTCATATATTTATACTGCATTGTGTGAGGGGTGTGTTCACATTTCTCCCCCTGTTCTCCATTACTATACATTACCGCGTTGATCAGCTGAGACACTATGTTTCCAATATCCTTTTTGGGTTACACCCTGCCCTCTGGATATATCCTGCCCTCTGGATGCAGAATTCAAGACTGATTTCCATCATCAATATCCAAAATTTGATCTATCAGCCTTGAAATCACTAATCCAGAGCTATATTTACCCCTCAGCTCCTTACAGCCATACATTCAGGACTTCCTGCTGCCACTGAGTTCTGTTTGACTCAAGTCTTTTTTTTTTCCAGATGATGGCCACTGGGTTACTTTTGCTGCCTGTCCAAGTGCCAGCAATGTGGGACTCAGGAAGGAGTGCCTTTATTGTATATTTGGCAAGCAGGTGTACCTGTGCCTATATGCAGTACATCCTCTGGGGCCACTGACCACAGTCACTGCCATGGGCTCAGCAAACTTTTAACATGTGCACAAGACCATGAATCTGCTGTGTGTGAGTGCCCTAATCTCATGGCCTTGCAGAACACCCTCAGCCACCCACATGGGGCCTCTGCATTGCATATCCCAGGCTCCTAAAAGGAAAGGTGGGGAGTTACCAGCTCCAGAGTTGCATGGCTGGATAGGTGCTCCAGAGATGACAACTGCAAAACTCTGCATGACTCATCCTCTGTTTTTAACACCATGGAAACTGAATAATGAATCAGAAGTGCTTGCTACTCTCTTCATCTCACAAGGTGTGCACTTGAGGTACCCAGGCACTAAGGGTACCCAGGCACTGCTGCTGCTGCTGCACATCACTGACCGGTACTTGGCAGCCATCAGAGTACAGAGGCGGCACAGGCTGAAGGAATATTTTCTGACTTTACAGAAATCTCTGAGACAGAAATGAGTTTACCAGAATTTGAGAGCATTTCTTAGAGGTGAAAAACAGGTCACAGGTAAACAGAAAGGGGTTTCTCATTTTCAAGAAAATGAATTTTGAACTCCTGGTGACTGCAGTGATCAGAGAAGGAACTTGTGACAGAGCCCAGTGGTGAACTTTGGAGGCCACAGAAATGGCCAGTATCCAGCCAAAAGCAGTAATGACCAAGCAAATCTTATTGCTGAAGCACACTCAGACAAAGCTGGTTCCTCACTTTGGCATCTCACTGCACTCAGGAAGCATCGAGTTTCACTACCCCTATGCCACAAGACCTGCATCCCACCAGGCACCACCGAAATAGCCCAATGATTCAGAGAGCCCAGCAGCAGGAGCACTAAAAGCTTTGTGAATGATACCCTCTGTGGAGCGCATGCCTCTGAGGAAGCCCTCCAAGCCTCCCTTCACCTTCTGTGGATGGAAGCAATGACTCACCGAGAAGCAGGAGGCACTCTTTGTTTGGATTCAACTCCTGCATGCTCATTAGTGAGAAATTATTATAATCAACTAAGCTGCCTTATGCATTGAAGCTCTTCGGTATCATAGTCCTTTCCTGTAGTACACTGTACATCCTATTTGCTCTTCTGTCGTCCTCAAACCCAGTGTTACCACTTCAGCCTCATTTCCCATGAAAGCAAGGCCTCTGCTTGGCCTCCTCAGGCATCCCCTCTCTCACTTGGGCTAGTCCTTGTATCAGTGACTTTTTAACTTGTTAGCTTGTTTGAGTTAAATCTGACAGAAGAATAGAGGTCACAAAAGTAATTAAGATCCTTAATTAAGTAATTAAATTTTATAAAATAATTCATTTGAGATAGTAGAAAGTGGGGCTATATGTCTACCAGTCCAATTCAGGAACCTGTTGGCTTCTGCTAGGAGACATTGGAGCTCTTATGGTGTAGTCAGATTACCTTCAAGAGGACTAAGCAGAGAGAAAGGAAAAGCAGAGAAACTTGCACAGATGCACACTGAAATAACAGAGAGTCTTAATACCATTCAGTTAAAAAATTCAACCTGTCAAGGGAGAGAAATCCATAGGAAACTGCATTTGGTGTTGCTCAGGGCACTTCGTTTTGCCCTTTGCTGTCCTGTGTACCCCTGCGAAATATCAAGTTTCCCTCTAACAATTCTGTATTTTCAGTGGGAGTGCAAAGAATGCCAGACAAAGTCTAACTTCTGGTAATGTAAGAGAGTATTAGAGAAAAGGTGCAAAATGCTAACACTGAGTTTTTCTCTCTCCTTACACTGCAGACACATTCCTCAAAAACAAACAAACAAACAAACAAACAAACAAACAAACAAAATACCAAAAAACCCCAAACCAACAGTAAATGTATTTGACTCTTAAGTTGTGGATCCTGACACAGTTTTGCTGCAAGTTAGGAAGATTTGCAGTGCCTTTCTGTGAGCTAATTCCAGGAGCCTGAAGCGAGGGGCGGGATGCGTGTGCTAGTGTGAGGCACGGATCGCCAGCAAGCTCTATAAGGGAGCTCCAGACTCCACTATCCCTTTTCCACGCGTCATTTCTGCTGGTTTAAGCAGCCTCGTCCACCGGTGCGGTCCCAAAATCGCTCTGGGGCTCTCATTGCACTTGGCAGTGGCTTGGGCAGGGCTGCGGGCGAGCGGGGCGCTGGCTCCCGCGGAGCCGCTCCCGCCTGGTGGGCTCTGCCCGCGGCGGGGACGGGCGAGCCGAGCCCGTTGCGTCACCTTCACCGGGAGCCGCGGCCGCCCGTGCCAGGACATTCCTCGGCTGAGTCACGGCCCGGCTGCTCCCGCTGCCGCCACCTCGCAGCCCCGGCCGGCCAGCTGCTGCCCCAGGGGTGGGAGCGCTGCCTGCCTTCCCGCCGCCCTGCCCAGCCACCAGCCGGGGCTCCGGGAGCCTTCCCCTCCGCCCCTCTGCCTGCAGCGAGGCGATGCGCTGGGAGCGGCGGCGTGCGCGGTCCCCGGGCGGCGATGCCGGCCTGAGTGCTGTGATGCTTCACTTGGGTTGAGCAGCCTCTTCACCTGCCAAGTGGGGAAGGCCCTTGTCAGCCTGTGCAGGGATGCGGCTGAGGAAAAGCTCATTTTTCCCTCCCCCCGCCCCTTGCAAAGCTCGTCAACCATCCGCGTTCCCTGGACGAGTTGACCTGGTGGCCGTATGCCAGAAGAGCCGGCAGAAGTAGGCAGCAGGGAGCGGCAGCGGCATAAGCTCAGCAGGGATGCTCGTGGAGCAGCAGCCACGTTTTTCGGGGCAGGGTGGAATTCCCCCTCTCCCGCCGTGCTGGTACCTCCCACGTGTCACTGAATCACAACGCCAGGGCAGCCACGGGCCTGTCAGTGGACAGCAAAAGAGAGATTTAATTAAAATGTTATGTCTTGTAATGACATCATGTTAGGGATGGTATTTAATCACAGCAAAAAAATAAATAAAAATTCCTCCCATGTGAGAAACATGAAGAATAATGGCGGAATAGAACAAAAAATTCCCCTAAAGTCCAAAATACAGGGAAACTTCACTCAGCCTTATTAATAAAAACAGAAGATAAAAAGTACTTTTACATAATTAGCACATATTTGACTTTTACAAAGGTTTACACATTTGTAGCACTAGAAGGAATAACTACTGTTTATCCTGCTAGCCTTTGTAATTCCTGTATGCCCTACAAAATGTTTCTCTAACTGCTGCAGTGTCCTTTTGCTATGCATGTGCATAAACACCACTCAGCAATTTTCACACTTTCCCCATGTCTTACAAAATGAGTGATAGTCCATATGCTGGGAGTCTCCAAGTTTCTCTCCTCAAGCTTAGAAAGTGAAATTCTGCTGCCTCTTATGCTAGGATTTTAGTAGACTTACCACAGCACAGAAGCAGAAGTTTTTGTTTCTTTTTAAAATCAGATCAGAGATAAAAGTGTTGTTTCTTTCCTCACTCTGTGTTGTGGCTCAACAGTTGGTTCTTTGCTCACAATATTATATTAATTATATTACATATTATATTTAGTATCTAAATAGAATAGCTCTTACACAAAGAAGGAGTAAGGACAACAGTAGTGTTACTGAAGTGCACATCTACAGTTCTCTTAGCAGTGAGTTAATCTTGTTTATGTTTCTGAAAACTTGTTGAGCCACAGAGCAGCAACTCCTCTCAGCAGACGAGCATGACAGCTGGAAAGGGTCATTTCTTGAACAGCCTCAGCCTGGTTTGCAGGACGACTGCCAGAAGTTAGGATACAGCCAGCCATCTCAGCAGGTGGCACAGTTTAAACTGGTGCACCTCCAGGAAAAGGTGTCGATGGTTTCCGAAAGTTCTTTCCCTTTCGGATAGGTGCGTGCAGACCTTCGAATTTCTGGGGCTGGCTGACACGTAACGTTTATAACGATTCAACTTTGTTATGTTCCTTTTTTAAAGAAAAGCCCCTCCTGAGACAGCCAGGGTTCCTGGTGGGACAAGGAATCTTTGTTTTTCTGTGCCTGGACAAGTGTAAAGCAGCACTATACACAGATTGTACAGAGATTTCAGGCATTAATCTCACGTCTTCGAGGCTTGGCCTGATTCTGCTACTAACCTTCATTGCTTTGTGCTTCTTTTCCTGCTGAGGTTATGTCATCAGGTTGGAAAAAGGTCCTTGGAAAATGGACTGTTTCTAATCACGTTCAACACTTCTATGACATTGCAGGTCTGATTTAAGGAGACATCTTTTAAATACAAAAAAGAATCACTAGTAAAGGATCAAATACTCTCCAGGAGATAGACGAAGCCATCACTAAAGTGCGAAGATGGCAGAGATTAATTCATATGGCCTGTTTAGATTGGAAGTTGTAAAGGTCAGACAAAAAGGAGGATGGACACTTTTGGTTCTGGAGTTCTAATACTCTTAAAATTGCTCCAGACAGATTTTGGACTCAGTTTGCAGCATTGCATCTGAATGAAAGAAATTCTGTTTGATGAAGGTTGAACCCAATAATAAACCTCTTAAAAGCAAAAACTATGGAAACAAAAGATGCACTGTCTAAATCTATTCAAGCATTTCAAAGCCCCCTCACAGATAAGGTGCTTAAAAAGTTGATAGTGCGTTTTAAAACCACGAAGTTCTTCTTTTTCAGACAGCAATCTAAAAATAAAACATTAGCTAAGCCTAACATGCTAAATACATGAGTTGAGATCACTTTCTGGAGGTTGAGGATGGGCTTTAGGATGACTGAGGCCCAGGAATATTTATAACCATTGCTGGATCGTGGGGCCTGTCGGTCAGTGCAGAAGTGTCCTCTGGTGACAGCAGCACTCACGAGCTGTGCCAGGACTGCAGAGCCCAGCATGTGACTGATGGTGGGATCTGCACAGGAATGTTCATGAAAAGCAGCTATGAAGCCCCACGCTGCCCAGAATCAAATGTAGAACTGCCATCCAAACTCCAAACATTTTAGCATCCTGACTCCCATTTCTGCCATTTTGAGCACAGAATTCACAGCAGCTGAGCCACAGCACTGCCTGTCTCTTCAAAGTCCTTTCCTCTCCAAGCTAATTTTATTTGTGGGGTGCTTGAAGGAGAAAAATTGGAAAGCCCCTTCTCTTTCTTATAATACACATTCTTATAGGACTGTTAACCTAGGAACTATCAGTATAAATCCTAAATAAATTGGTAAGACAAGGCTAGCAAATAGACAAAGCTGAAGTTGGACTGTGTGCTATCCTAGCAGAGCAAATAATCCATGTAGAGGATTCCTTCTAACCTTGTTACAGGGAAAATATGGGACAAGCATGCCATTTTCAGTCCCTCCACATGGCATGGTTAAACCTGGCAGCACGAGCACCAGAATAACTCTAGACCACAATGCTGTGACACAATGCTAGTGCAGCAGCTCTGTGTTAGTCAAATAAAGACACTTTCTTTCATGGCTCTTTGAAATCAATCTAAGGAAAAAGACAAACAACAGCAGAGAAGACAGAAGTGAAAGCCGATCTTCCATGGCCATCGGCCAGCGTTTTGGAGAGTATGCTGTCATGTAACATCCTTGTAGGAAACTTGGCCCAATCAAACATTTCTCTCATCAAAAGCGAGTGACCTGAACAGCTGGATAAACGTTGTGGGCAAGCAGGGAGGTGCAGGCAGAATGCTGGAGCTTGCTGCCTTCTCCCCCCTCTGGCAAAGGCTGCGGGACGTCGTGTGGGCTGAGCACCCCCAGCCTGGCTGGCTGCTGCGTAGCCAGAGCCACTCGCAGGGTGGCAGCTGATACAGCCCTGTCTTTGGAGACCCAGGAAACACTTTTTTTCCCTTCTTTCATCCCTAAAAAAATTTAAAGACTGAGTTGCACCTAAAAAAACTTATTTAAAATTAATTTCAGCGATTTTCCAGGAAAGAAGCACTACAAACCCAGGAAACTGATATATTACAGTAAAGAAACAAACCTAAAGTTTGTCTCAGTGCACTTTTTGGAAAACACATGCAGTCTGTCGCTTTCTGCCCCAAGAACATTTCAGGTGTTGCTTGTATTAATGTGTATTTTAATGCACTCCAAAATGCCTTCCATTACCTGAAGGGAGCCTACAAGAAAGCTGGGGAGGGCCTTTTTACAAGGGCATGGAGTGACAGGACAAGGGAGAATGGCTACCCATTGCCAGAGAGCAGGTTTAGATTACATAAGAGGAAGAAATTCTTCACTGCGAGGTTGGTGAGGCACTGGAACAGGTTGTCCAGAAAAGTTGTGGCAGTGTTCCCTGGCAGTGTTCAAGGCCAGGTTGGATGGGTCTCTGAGCATCCTGGTCTAGTGGAAGGTGTTCTTGCCCATGGCAGCCAGGTTGGAACAAGATGATTTTTTGAGGTCCTTTCTAACCCAAGCCATTCTCTAAGTTCTAGGATTCATGAATGATAACCATTGTTTTAATAGTCAGTGACTTAGAGCAGTTAAAAATCCCAAACTTTGCCCAAGTATATACACAAACATATTTTAGGGATGGTGCTACATCAGCATCCCTATTGGGAAACAAGGTGATCAGTTTACTTACCTGTCTTTATAATTCTTCTGATTTGCAGCACAAGTTATTTTACCTTTTGCATCAGTCTTAATCCAGACATCATCTTCAAACCTGAGTGCCCTGAAATGGGAAGCTTTCTTATTGGTGGTAATTGGAGATTACACAGGCCTGATACTGGACATACACGCAATCAAACACTTCAAAGGCAAGGTTTTAATAGCACTGTCTAAGGAAGCACCAAATTAAGGGAAGTGGGTAGCTGATGAAGGGCAGGAGGAAGACTACATCACTTGGTAGCAGGCTGAGAAATCTCAGAATATCCCCTTGCAGCAAGCTGGGTAAAGCACCAGGAGCACCTCTGCAGAACTAGACTATGTCACTGTTGCCAAGATCAAGGCAGTTTAGCAGTGCAAGGGAAAGATCTCTCGGAGTTACAGCCAAATGCTGTACAAAAAACTCCCTGCAGTCATCGGGACACGGGCACTTTCTTTAGAGTGAGAAGGCTCTTGCAGGGTAGAAATAGTCCTTGCTAGCCTCAAGAAGCATTGTCTAGAATTGCTGTGATCAGTTACAACAGTGATCACCAATAGATAACATGACCAGTGTTAGATATTATTTATTGAATACGAACAGATAAAACTTGGAAGAGACAAGATCGCTGCAGGGTAAGGGTTAATTCAGTGGTTACATCAATGATTCATAAACCACAAGTGTAATCTCCTAAATCCTGAAGTACTGGATTACCAGTGCAGCAGAAACACGGTGTTGGGTAGGGCTCTGGCACGGTCTGCTGTCCCCAGAGACCTGCTCCCTGCACCTGTCCATGGAAGGCTCTTCCCTTCCGGACTGTGACAGATGCAGGGACGGCTGGTTGTGGGGCAGCTGGTGACTGCAGTGACTGGAGTGGGGCTGTTCAGGGTCTGCCTCCCTAGAAGTATATATGTACATTCAGGCTGGTTTTCAGCTGCTACGTACTGGTTTATAATGCCCATATTTGCTAAGATTATGCCAAGATCATCTTTCTTTATTCTTAATACTAACATTTAAGTGCTCTGTCCTAAGTGCTTAAAACCTTACCCCTCCACAAAAGAGCCATCCAGCAGTGGGTGCTGGGGCACTGGCCCCAGCTCAAACCCCTCACAAAGAAAAGTGCTAGCTCACATCTGTCATGTGGGCTGCCAGACCAAAGCCACGCAAGCTTTCCAGCATTGTTACAGGCTTCCAGAAATCAGACTTCCAGCAGGTGAATGTGACACTGGATATGCCAGTTAAGGTGATCACCTGCCTCCTAATACAGGTGAAAGGACTTGATAAAACAAGTCCTAGCTACACTGGTGTTGACATCTAAACATGAACAGCCAGTATCAGCTTGACTGCAACCACCACAGAAGGCTACAGCCAGCATTTGAAGTGGCTTTCTCCTTGTGACCTCCTCCTGCTGGGGTAGGAAGGGCTGCTTCTAGTACCAGCAGTCGCTATAGGGATTGGTCTTCTGCATCTTTGATAGCCTGTGGTGGCCAGGAGGTGAGCAAGTTGTCTTTGAGGAAATGCTGGTGTTTCCTGGACAAGAGAATCCTTTGGGCTGGGAGCCCAAAGGGAATGGTCCCATGGCTATTGAAGAGTTATATACAAAAAAAATCTGAAGAAATTGCCTAGGGTGGTTACTCAGCTCTAACATGAATGAAAGGAGCAGAATTTGCACAGCAGGAAAACCAGCTGGTATTGCAGAATCTGGATACATGCCAGGGCTAAGATCTATGGGAGCTACCAAGAAGGGCAAGACTTTCACTGTTGCATCTTGTTAAAATGCTTAGAGGACAGATGCTACACTTGAAGCTCAACAAAGCCTACTGCCCATTTTCCATAAGAGTCTGGTACAGCCTCATTAGTTGAGGCTGAATCCAAGATGAAGCTGTTCACCCTATCCATTTTGACACCTTTGTGAAAAACTTTTGCTTGGAGCCGCTGACAGATACTGTACAGATCTTACCCTGATGGTAACATCAGGTGGGATGGCTGATCATGGTAACACACATGTTTGTTAGGGGGGAAAGATGGGTGAGGAGCATGAATATTTCAGCCCCTAAGACAAGGAGGGAGATAGAAGTAACTCCCCCTTTTCCAAAAGGCCATAAAAAAGATATCCTAACATAGCTCAGAGAAAGCATCACTGAAGTTTGAAAAAGCTTCAAAGACAGTACCAGATCAGGCAGTATGCTCTGAGGAACTTGGTTCATGCCCTGCAAGCACCACTAAAGCCAAGGATAGTCAGATCTGAACTGCACATACAGCAGACAGCTGTTCACATAAGCACAGCTGTTCAAAGCAGAATACTACTTCCTGTATTTCACCTTCAGTGTATGTAATTGAGGCCTCAGGCTTGCAAACTTCAAGGGAAATTTGTAGCTTTGCTCAGCACAAGCATACAAACAGCATTGTCATAAGCAGAGCTTTGGGTTGGACTGTTCCCACTTGCTCTATCCAAACTCAAAATTACAGCTGTGTTGTTGAGGGGATGCTATTGAAGGAAATAACCTTAGAAAAACAGTGATAGGAATGAACAGATGGGAGTAGGTTTGGGACAGAAATTATTTCAATTGCATCTGCCACAGATAGACTTATTCAGCTGACTGTGCCCCTCCTCAAAATGCATTCACATTCAAGTCAATGGGGATTATTCATGTGAGCAAGAACGAGAACAACTGTGTTTGCAACCTGCTAGTCAGGACTGTCACAGCCTCTCGGGACTGGACAGATGCAGGGGTATCAAGTACAACTTATACTCTGCAACCAAGTTTTCTGCTGTTCATATTCCTTGCAGAACTTAGCATTCTTTACTGGGAGCGTTTCTTTTGTGGGAATAAAAAATGTCTCTTTAATCTGGACAGAAATGTCAGCTCTGAACAGGAAAGCTTCCACAGAAACTTGCAAGTATTAGACATTTCTCAAAAACATCCCTCCCCCTTCTCTTTCTTATAATTTTTTAAAATTATTAAAAAAACCCCGCAACCCACAACTGCAACACTTTGAACAGATCAGTCTCCTCTCCACTGCCATCCATTCCCTAAACTCAAGAATATGCCCAGTCTCGCCACCTCCAAGGCAAGGTAAGCACTACAGCAGCCAAAGAACACCCACAACTACATAGCAAGTAATTGTTGGGAGCATATTCAGGTTTTAACCCTTTAACACAAGCTGCATAAACACAGGGGGAAAAGATGCTGCAGCAGCAAGGCTCATGTTTCAATTTTTCCTACTGCTCCCTCCTGTCCCCAAACTTCTGCTCCATACTTTTTTCTCGGAGTATGGCATATCTCCAAGAGGGCAGAACTGACTTAAACCTATTAAATCAAACTAAGCGTAAGAAATTAAAATTAATAAATATTGAAAGTAAAACTATCAAGCATAGTAAGGATAGTTTAAAGAAGCTGCTAGTCAACTGAACAAATCTGTGGGGTTTTACACCATTAGAGATCCAAATTCACTACTTACGTTACACCATACATACTGATGGACACTTGCATCCCTCAGAGACCAGGTATCACAGTGGCTGCAGCTGCCCAGAGTGCTGGCTGGGGTACTCATACTGGAACCAGATTCTGCTCTGTTGCCTCCAGCAAATTGTCCTCATAAGTTAATGGGAAGGTGGTGTAGCAGTACAACTCAAGAGGAAGTCCAAGCTCAACATACTTTGAAAAAATGTGTCATTTTATTTGTACACTTCCAAAGTTCAATGTAGAAATTTTAGAGTACAGTCCTGCAAATTTAATCATTGCTAGAAGAACTGCCAGGGACAGGAAAAGGTATTTATTGATTGATCATCAAGTCAGAGGGGAATAAACAAACAAACAAACAAAACCCCACCCCCCAAATTTAAAAAGTTATGGGGCTTTTTTTTCCCCCCAAGTACAAATTTTATAAATACAAAACAAATTCACAAATTACTTTGAATGCTAAATAAATATCTACTTAATAAACTCAGACCGAATACCTCCAGCCAGCACTGGTACAGTACTTGAAAAGATATGCAGTTGTACTCATTAGTGTTGAGAAGATATGCTCAAACAAGTTATAACAACACACACAGTTTCTTCAACTGTGCTACAGCAGAAGATTTTCTCTGAGTTGATAAAGCCCTCAATACCACAGCTCCTACAAAATCTAGAGGATGAAACAACGTTATTTTGTGCAGGAAAAAACAAAGTACTTCTGGAAGATATCTGGACACACAAATGTATTAAAAATGTACAAAACCTCTGTAAACCAGTACTGTATCCAGTACATCTATCAAAATTATTAGACACTGAATAAAACTGTAGCAAAGGTAATCTTTCCTACATTCTCCTGAGTGCTTAATATTATATTGAGAATATAGTGCAGGCCACACTTCAAGGTGGTTAAACAGTTGTTATTGCTTTAAATAGACATGACGACTGCGTAATTTAACAATCCATTTTAATGAATGTAATAAATTCCCTCAAAAAATCCTTTGGAAGGCAGAGGTTAGATTCGTGACTTCTTCGCCGCGGGAGCGGAGTGGTCCACGTTACCAGATGGGATTGGAAGTCCAAGCTTTTGAGCCTGAATGTGGAAGAAAGCTTGAAGTCGAGTTCCAGCTTTCGCTTCACTTGTGTTACGAGGGTTGTATTCAAAGCAATTCGAAAACATCAGCTCAATATCTTCAATGAATTCAGCTAGGGAATAAAAGAAATTAATTTAGCATGTTTCAAGGCATCAGACAGCAGTCTGATAAACCAGTATGACATCAATCAATTAGTACAGTGGTTCTGTACAGTGATTAGTACAGAGCTGCAACAGAAAAATGTCTTTACATGTATCAATTTTCTATCGGTGCTGTTCAGTGTAAACATTCTTAAGTTTCTCTGATTATCAATACAGGAAATACAAATCAGAGAGAGGAACAGCAGTATCTTTTCTAACTATTCCAACAGTATCATTCATTGATATTAAAGGCTTGAGAAATTACCAGAAGTTTCATAGCTGCCCATTTATCTATCCATCATGTATGGTAGTAGTAAAGGAACTATGTTCAACAGATTTGATTTAAAAAAATATTTGTAAGTGCTCTTTTAAAAAACCCAAAACACACCACAAAACCCCAAAGCAAACACAATTTCATCTTTCTAATCATCCGATACAGTTCTATTTTAGAACAAGTATTTAAAGTGAGAGAACATGGTACAATATAACCCTTTCAATAAATAATACTTACATGCTAACTTATATTCACATTTATTCACTTTTTCACGGATTATATTTAAGGCAATAGGTTTTTTGATTATATCATAGTAGTCTGGTACCTAAAAAAAAAAGTCCAAACAAAAAGATTCATGGACGAACAAATGGAAGCTTAAATTCTGCCTATGTAAAACATTAAAACAAATCATGTATCAGGAAAAAGCATTTATGTTTTGCTTTTAAATAAACAGAGGAGTCCTACACAACTACCTTCATTCTCTGAACTAAGTACTAGTTTTCAGGCACTGCTTTTCATTTTTTTGTATCATTCAAGTAGCAGATTACAACAAACAATAGCCAGCAATTTAATGAATACATCTACTCCTAAATGCCCTGTGAAAAACTGTAGGAAAATTGCAGGAGCAGATAAGCATTATGCCGTTCCAGCTATTCCCATCTGTCAAGTACAAAAATTATTTCCAATATTTTAGATTTTTTATTTTTCCTGTAATATATTACAATGTTAAGAGCTCTTTAATAATGAGTAATAACCATTTTGACTCCACTACTATGCATTCAGAATTCTGAGATTCCATTTACTTGGGTTGAAGAGCAGCAAGCAGGAGACTGTACACAAGTACCAGAGAGAAACCACCACTCTAGAACAATGTCTGTGGGTCCAAGAGTCAGGGGAGGAAAAGGACTGCCTAACCTTTAAGTGTACTGATCATTTGGATCTAATTTTGAATTCTAGAAAGCACCAAGTCTAGGGTGATTGTCTCACAAAGTGGGGTAGGGAAGCAAAAGAAAAAGGTATCTATCCAAACATAACTTCCCCCCCTCCAAGGAAAGATACCCACATGCACCATCATATATGTTTTAAAACCAAGTTTTTGGTTATGACCTGTAATTTTACTCTAGATCAAGTGCAACCTGCAAATAAACCTAAAGGAAGAATTAGTAGAGAAACAAAATTAAATTGACATATTTTTCATTCCTTTCTCTTCAGGAGTGCTGTTTATGTAATTACTAAAAAGAAAAGTATTTTTCTCTTTCTGGCTCGCTGTGCACTTCCCATTCAATGTATTCTTTACATTGTCTTAAAGGCAGCTAAAAGTTTAAACCCAAATATCTATCATGATGAAGAAAATCTGGGTCAGGTATGGATTTTTCCTTCCAACTATATAGACTATCCCTTAGTGATTGATTCAGGCAACCCAGAATGCACTCAATTCTAGCAGTTAAGTTTCAGCATGAAAATTAAGTTGAATTCTCCATCTTTCCTTGCATTCACCAGATTCTTGCCCTTCTCAACGTAATTCTAGTAGGCAGTCACTAATCTCCATTTCATCCAAAACTCCTTTTCTCCTCTACACTTACTTTGTTCATTCACTTTTGTACATCATTCTCTTTGTCCAGATAGATTAATCCTTCAAACTATTTGTGACTCTGAATTCAGTTTCAGGTCTTCATTAAACAGCTATCACTGCTAATTTTAGCAGAGCTCTTAAACACCAAACTCTAGATCCCCAAGAATATTTGTGCAGAGTTGCCCCACAGGGCTTGGAAAGGACACACATTTTGGCAGGGTCAGACAGTTCCAGCAGGACCTTAGAATGAACAAGCCAGTGCAGCCTGCAGAAAGCAGCTTTGGGAAGTTTTATTGTAGTAAAAACCTCTGGAGCAGCACTTACTTTGGGTACCCACATTATCATCCAGTATTTTGAAATTTAAACAAGAGGAAAATTAAGAATGAAGCTACAGAATCATCTTTTTACTGCATTATAGTTAAGACTGGCGTGAAGGTGTTTCTATCTTATTATTTATCGCAGGTCTGTTCTCAGAATGTCTTTGCATAAATTAAAGATTAATTCAACTAATTAATAACATCAAGCTTACCTTTAGCAGTCCTGTGCTCTACTTATTTGGTTGGGTTTTTTCAAACCAAAGCCTTTCACATTTTAAAATGCCCAGTGAAAAGCATATTTAAAATTTTGCCAATACCACATCAATTGTAGAAGTTACTTCTGGCACCAAATGTCTGAGCTGAAATGCAAGAGTTCTCCTGAATCCCATTGCTTGGCTCTATCCCCCTGTTTGGACCATGCTGTAAATTCCCAAGGTTTACCAGCAGCAAGCAGCACTCTCAGCCACTATTGTTCCCTCTACAGTTCTGTCAGTTACCTGGATTTTGGAAACCAGTTTCATGAAAGGCCAGCTGTCATCATGTCGCACCAGTTCCACTATGAGTTGTTCAAAAGCTGACAGTTCATGGACTCCGCCTTGACGCCCTGAACTTCTCCTGTTCAATATCGGAGGAGATGATTCTGGAAAAAAAACCAACCCAACAGCCCAACAGGTAAAAATTAAAGCCTGACAAGTAAAATTAAAAAAAAAATAAAAAAAATAAAAAAAAAATAAATAAAGTTGAAAAACTGTTATTTTGGGGTACTAAAGCTGTAGTTTAAAAGTACAAGGAATGTAGTTTGGCCCAAAGTATTAACTATACTCCAGTCTTGTCATTTACTACTAAAATGTTTCTCTTGTCATACAAAATGCTAAGTACTAGGTCTTAGCTGGGTGCCTCCTCCATTGCATTAATTTTGGACATGATTTTTTTTCCACTGATTTCAATCGAAAACCAGTTTGTTAAACACTTGAAGAAAAGCCCTATTAGAGAAAAACCAGAATAAGCTGCCTGCTCCTAACTTTTACTTTCACAAAACCTCTATTCAGAGTGGTTTTATCTGCTTTCAAGAGTAGTCAGCAGGGTGGTTAAAGGAAAAGCTCAGAAATTCTGAATAGTGACGGACAGAAACGGTGAAGAATACAAGGCTGCCACACTGGAGTGCAAGCTCTTTTACACCCTTCAGTCTCACACTGGGTCCTTTTTGTTTTTAAAAGGTTATTGTACCTCTCCAAGTATTTCCTTACCATCAAAGTATTACCTTAGGAAGCAAGGACACTGTTAGCCCTATACCAGACAGACAACATTTTTCTTCTGGTAGCAGTTTCTTGTTCCATGTGTATATTCCCAGTTTCACTACCTTGCCTCTATCTGTATTCTTCACTGTTTAATTCTTTAATAAAATAAAATCATAAAAGCTACAAGTAAACATTTGCATTTACGTGGGTTAAGGCACTTTAAAATTTTCTATCCACTTATTATAGAACATATTGTGTGCAAGTAAGAAATTTCAAATATGGATACAATAAATCTCAGGTGGCTGAAAATTTTAAGGTTCACTTCTATCACTGCAAAAGAAAGAAACTGTCTCACTCGAAGGGGCAAAACTGCCTTCAACCACTACTTCTAGTCTCCATGCTCTACCACACAAATATTTTAGCAAGGAACAGAATGTGGATTTTGCTGTGATAAACATATTTCTCTAACCTGTAGATTGTCGTTTTCTGCCTCTTCTCTTGGGTTCGGCAACAGGAAGAGAAAGCTTTGAAGTAGAAACTGGAAATTTCCTAAGCCGTTCACTGGGGTCTGCAGTATCAACAATTCTAAACCCAAGAGAGTTAGAAGGGCTGTTTTCCAGTGTGTTATCAGCACTCTTTCTTCCTCTTCGTCTTCTTCGAGGACCAAGTAACTCCACAAAAACATCTGCTTGTAATGAACTTTGGCTCTGACGAGTGGTCCGGCTATTAAGTCTTAAAGTAGGCTTTGTCACTGCTGAAGAGGCTGATTTTATGTTTCTTAAACCCCTTCTGGTAATTTTTGAAGATTCAATTTGCTGGCTCCGAGAAGCATATCTTGCCTGACGCTGGCTGTTCTGACTTGAGAATGGATTGTTGAGTTTGGCTGCTCTCATTTTTAATGGAAACTTGACCTGAGATCTTCCTTGCTTTGATGGGCTACAAAGTGAACAGTTATGTTTATTTATTCCAAAATTCCATTTATCTTTTTTCCCTCCGTTTTCTAATTCAGCATTTAAAAAAACCCAGCCATTCAAGGTTCAACTGGTAAGCAGCTGGCTTGCAACCCGATGCACCCATAATTGCCATCATCTTAAATACTGCTCTGGGGTCTCTTAATTAAATATTACGTGGAATACATACCTTAAAGAAGTGCTCAGAATTCTGATCACCTTTGCAGCTTATGCAGTAGGAATACATTAACTGGAGCACCAGCTATCAATTTCTTTACATCACTTATTTCTCACAGCAACTGTTAACTACTACGATTTGTGAACATTATTATCAGCCACAAAAGTAAAATGCTACTTGTAAGAGTTATGCTCTGGTCAGGGTTTAAAACTAATACTCAAGACTCCCCTTCCTTTACAGGGGAGAGACAAGATCCCAGAGATAAATTTATTTCCCAAGGACATGCACATGCTCTCCAACTACTGAATCTCAACTGTCAGAACTGCAAATAACCTTGCTGTAGTCGATTCAAAAGACTGTACAAAAATGAGAAGAGAAATACTCTGAGATCAGAAAAGTTTTCTTCAACTTTTATGTTGCTGGCATGTGTATCAAGTAAAATTTTTATTGAAATTATCACTTTGTATTATTTAGTTGATTGAGTAGCGTTTTTTGGTTTGTTTTTCAAGGAGGTTTTCTTGGTTTGTTTGTTTGGGTTTTGTTTGTTTTGGTGTTGTTATGGTTTTGGGGGGCTTTTTCAGGGGGTAAGGGTAGTTTGGTTTGTTTGTTGGCCTTTTTTAAACAGCTACTGAATTAGTCCTCAAGCCTTCCCAATGTCACGTGGCCTCCAATGGATTGTTTTCCCTCATGTTCTAATACTGTATGCACCTAGTCCTCCAAAATTCAAATCTGGACAAAAATAACTCCAGGTTTTCTCCAGAAAACCTTTACTATTTGAAACTCTCTTCACTTTACATTCAAACAGTAGCTGTACAGAATTGCAGCTCTGATGGCCTTCTCTCAGCCATACATCCAAAGCTGGAATTTTTATCCTGAAAAGTAAGCCCAAGTCCAGTGGCTTTTGTCAGTTTTAAATCTTTTGGTAAGAGCCAAATTCGTAACAAGCTGCCATTTTTCTAAAAATAAACATCTTTTTCAAACTAGAGTTTCAAGATACATGCTTATGTGAACAATTACTCCAAATAATGATCAAGGTGATATTTTAACAAGTCTATTTACCTTATCTCTTCCTCCTCTTGACATTCATCCTCCTCATCTTGCTCTTCTTCATAATGCTCCTCCTCACTTTGTCCCATTTCATCATAGTTTGCCTCTTCTTCCCCTTCTAGTTGTTCAGCAGTCTCTTCATCACTTTCCACAGAAGGTCTCTGTCTGGAGGAGAGGCGTCTAGAGCGCTGTTTTGGTCGGCACTCTGGGCAAAACCAATCTCCTTCAGGAATGACCTAGAAACAGAAGGGGAAATGAAGAGAAAAAGCATTAGCAATATGCAATTATGTTGTAAGAACTATTCAAGTTCTGTGTGAAAAGAAGAACTTCTTTCTCCTGAGATACCTTCAGCTTGGGCCTGATGCAGTAAGTGTGATACCCTCGGTCGCAGCCATCACACAGCACCATGCTTTCTGCATCGCCTTTCTTCCGACACACTTTGCAGCGAGCATTGAGGATGGACTTGGACCAGATGACACTTCGATCCAATGTAGACAGATGAAGGAAGACTTGGGACAAGCTGGTAGAAGAAAGAAGTGACTCTCTCCAGCGATCCAGAACTGTTTTATAGGACCGTCCACCATCACTGGCATCTTCCATTGAAGAAGGGGATTGAAAAAAATAAGAAAAATTACAAACCCCAACAAAATTATCAAACTTCTTCTTCAAAGATACAGGTTATTCTAGAATATGAGGTAATACTCTGACTGTCCAACAGACAGCAAGTAGCAAACTGGGATAATAATTCAACCTTTGTTTTATCTCTTCAGCACTGGAGTATTTTCTCCATAGTTTCCAAGATGCTGGAGCTTTAAGATTTTACTCTTCAATACCTATTCAACTTAGAGATTGCACATAGGTCATTAATAAGACACTAAACTCAGATATCAACCTGGAAACCTATTTGGTTCAATTTATAAAGTATAAAACATTACTTAAGATCATCAAAAAATGATCACATGTCTAATTTACCTTCCTTTGTATTTACATTTGGAAATCCCAAAATGTTTAAACAAAGTACCTGAAACTTCACTGGCAAAGAACAGCTTGAAGGGCACTCTTCACCCACTCGTGCTCCTTTCAGCCCTCTGCCCATTCCTCACTGCCCTCATTCCTGCCCTGCACTCTGCCTTCACAAGCACCTGCATCTCTGTGTGGCTGAACAGGTTGGGTGACTGACCTGGATGAAATATAACTGTTTCCTTAATACCTTTTAAGCAATGTAGCACACAGGAGGACCTGTGGTGCACATCAAGTGTCAGACCAAGTAACACCTGAGTTCCTAATTAAGTTAAAAATAAACAGGGGAGGGAACAGGGGTGGGAAATTAGATGGTATTTTCAAATAGTTTTGGTTTGCAATCCAGGCCATGGAAGCGGCCACACAAATACACACACACTGAATAGCGAGGGGGACAGTACTGAATGGGAATGGGCAGCTGGGAACTAGAGAAGCAAATAGGCTGTTTAAGAACCTGAGAGAAAATAGAAGGTATAAGTGACACCCTGCACTGCTGCTGCTGAGCAGAAAGCTGATTTCTTTATTGAAGCTGAAAGTTATTTCTTGCATTTTAAAGTAAGAGGGTTTGAGGACAGGAAGAGACAATACAACAGTGCTTTTGATTATGGAAATGTCTGCAGACTTCCCTTCTAAAAGTGATAGTTCAGCTACTACTGCGTGATCTCAGTTGATTAATGATGCACTCCAGTATATAATGCCACCCTGCCTGCTGGACTACTGACAGTGGGCACATGAATGGCCTGTAATGCACCTGTTGGCCAAATGATTTATTCTCAGGAATAGGAAGAGAAAATATCTAATAATAAACAAACTGAAAGAACAAAAATGAGACTAATTGCTCTCCTGGCAAGGCCCTTCTGCCTTCTCATCAACTGGCTGCCAGGATTTGTCTAATCTTGCATACATTTGCATTAGCAGCAAGCCACACAAGAGAAGTGATGGGAGAAGGCAGAGGATAAACAGGCAACACAGCTTCATAAATAAAATACAGACAATCCTGAACTGCAAACCTGTATTTCCTAACATTTCCTATTACTTAGACCTTAGGCTTCCTGTGTTAAGTTCAGTATTCTGAAGACAGTGGACAAGGTCCTTTTCACAGCACTGCAGTGTACCTCCATGTATTTTTTTTTAAATTCAGTAAGAAAGTTAAACTCACTTAGATCAGATTTGTACTGTAACTCTTACTCTTAAAGGCACTTTATCTTAAGCATATATATAGTCTGGCAAGCATTTCTTTGGCTAACAATGACAGCTTGAGCATTATTACTTTTATTTGGAGGTTATTTTCAGCCCGGATTGGCTTACCAATATAGTTGATCACACAACACAACAAATATATTGCAACTGTGAATTTGCAGAGCCAAGCAGAGATGAAAATTACTGACCACAACCTGCTCCAGCACGTCCTGCTGCTAAACAAACAAGTCAAACAACACCTACTGTTTCAGATCCCAATTTGTAAAATAAGAATAACACTTTTTTCTTCCATCCATCATCTTTCTCATTTGTATTGTTAACTTGGAGGGAGAAATGGCCTCTTCCTTTGTGTCTGAGCAGCTCTACACTGCGCAGTGGGATACCCTTCTGTCAGCTAAGTCCTCCAAGCCTTGCTACAATGCAAATGAAGTCATTTGACAGATCTTTGCACTCATCTATCAATAGCTAATTGAGTTCAGGGAAGGGTTTTCCATTTTAGTGTTTCTAGAAAGGATATGCAGTTGCACAATGCTGTGAAGTTTCAGAAAAAATGGGGACATTAAAAGAAAGGGGAAAAGAACCCCACGATTATGTGAACAGGCAGATTTTGGTCCCAAAGTGAAAAAAAAAATACAGTTCTTTATTTCTGGTTGCAGAAACCTTTTTCTTAGTTTTAAATATTTGAGCTGTATTTGTTTCATGTTTAAACCTTTGGCTTCAATACCTTCAATGTAAGGAACTGGCTAAAAAAATAATTAGGTAAAAAACAACAAAAAAAAAACCCTGATAAAATATTCAATGCTTTCTAATTCTTAGCAATACAAGTAACATTTAAAATTTACCATCTCTCTGACTAGTCTTGTCTTTCACTCTCTTCCTCCTTTTATACCCACAGTGGTGCCTTTCATCATCTTCTGCATTACCTAACATTAAATTCATAGAGTTATTTCAAATACCTTTTTGAAGCATGGCAGATTATTTTTTAATTAATTTTTTGTATTCCATACTTGTGTAATCTAAAAATGTGACTTTAACAGTGGTCCTCAATAGGTGCACACAGTGAAGGTAGACAGTGAAGGGTAAGGGAGTACTGTGCATGGAGGAATTGCACATCCCAGTGTTTACTTTGACTCCCTCTACAAAAAGAATGCTTGAACTAAAAGCTCTGAATCCTACCCTGCCTTACCTTTCTGTCCATCTCTGGTGCAAATGGCCACAGGAGCAGATACTAATCACAGGTTTCTCTCTCAGCAAACAATTTGTCTGGTCTGGGCTACCACAAACCTCCTCACAGCTCAAAAAATGTAGCCAAGTTATGGGCACAGTTCAACAAGGACCAAGAGAATTAGTTCATCTGTCCACTTGAAACAATGTATTTTGGAAATTTTTGTGCAGGTGTGTTCTCAAGGATTAAAATGATTAAATTAACCTCCCAGGAAGGAAGAACCATGGTCAACCTCAACCGCTCCTATTACAAGGCACCTTCTTTGACTGTCTTCTCTGAAGAGTAAGCAAAAATTCTTTATCATAAAAAAGCCCATTTTCACCTTTGCTGCCTCTGCTCATGAAACTCTGAAGGGAAGTAATGAAAGCATAAGAACAAAGTATGTGTATATACTAATCATATCCCAGGATACTGCTGGAAGATGTCTGATGCTATTATGAGGACAATTATAAATAGGAAAGGAAACAGCTTTGGGAGTACAAGAAACAAAGACAAAATCTAAAAATAAAGGAATGGAATAGAGACAAGCAAAAATGACCAAAAAAAGCTGGCTTGGCTATTTTTTGTCATGCAAGAAGTGCATGGCACAAGTTACAAAGCAGGCAAATGGTTCCCTCCATCAGTCTCAAAGGTGTTCCCATGAATTAGAATCCAACCTTTTGCATGGAAATCTGAAGGATGCTTAAATGACTGGTCCTGAACTAGTGCAGAAGGCAGACTTTTTTTGTGGATGCCTCACTGAACTCCAGGGCAACCAAATCACTTCATCATTTTATACCTCAACTTTCACATCTCTGTAAAAGGAATGATGAGACCTATTACTGTACTGCAAAGTATTCTGAAATGTAAGGAAAAGTAAATTTATATCAAAAAAGAAGCAAAATTCATAATAAAAACTGCTTGTATTTCTTCCTTCTAAAACACTTTTTTTTTTTTCTGAGAAGCAGCACTTAGGAGTTTCCTTCAAACTACTATTTAAAAAAGAAAAAGGCTTTTTTACATCTTAACTCTGAAATTTTTGCAGGAAAACAATGTACTGCAACTGCACCCCCTCTTTTCCATGAGTCTCCTGTAACATTTCCTTGGGCTGCACTGAAAGAAGAAAAACCAAATTTTCATAGTAATATTTAATGAAAGCATTTTGAAAAGACAGCTCATAATTAAGAAATGCATACAATTTAAATCATGTTACATTTAATCACCAGACAACAGAAGATTAGGGCATCTAGCAGCTCTGTGAGGCCAAAGGGGCCATTTCTGGGGTTTCCAGATCTCCTTTCACATCACTATCTTCTCTGTCAGTCTTTTCTTGCTCTTCCACTTGAACATTTGGTATGCACCTCAACTCTAAACCTATCAGAATCACCAGCAAGGCTCTTGGCAGCCTGATAGAGCCTCAAACAAAAACAGAGCTGAGAGGAGCAGCTGGTCCTTTTATTGCTGTGCTGGGTCCCTTTGTCTGCTCTGCACCCTGGAGGCCACCAGCATAAACCTGCCAGTGACTGCAGGGAATTTCAGCATGCTGGCTTTAGGACTAGCATCCATAAATGAAAACTAAAAATTGTTAAGTATGGCTTCATTCCCTAATAGGAACAGAGCAGAGTAAAGGGAGGGATAGAGAGGGCAAAGAAACTTTGCAGTGAAAGCAAGAACTGAAATAATGACAAAGACAGAGCATTTTCAGTGTGGTTTAAAGCAGAAATGCAGTGGCATTCTTTTTACCGCAAGCATTCCCGTGTACTGCAACCAAAACAGAACTCCCACCACTTTCTTGACTTCTAAAATTTTTACTTCAGTGGTAACTCAATCAGCCAAAAAAGTTGGGATTATCAGATTTAACATGAGAAATAGATATGCAAGGCATTTTGTTCAGGAGGGGTTCCCTTATGTAACTGGAACAACTATTAAAACATCCCTCCTGTTAGAAAAAAAAAAAAGTGAGTGCAGAGACACAGTAATCTATTTAAGAACAGTCAAACAAACCCAAAACCTCCTCAAACTAAACCCCAGTAGTTACAAACTTAGAGCTAATTTCTATCATCAGAATACTGTTGGTCACACTCTAGAGGGGTCAGGGAAAAAATGCATCACAGCTTTGAGCACACAGCAGTCCTGAAAAAACAAGTGTCCACTTTTCATTAAAAGGTTTAGTAGCACTACAAACACCTCCTTGTCAAGCTAACTAGAGAACTTTTCTATGTCTGTTATACATATGCAATATTGCCTTCATTCAGACAACTCCTGCTAAAAGCGGCCCATTACGCAACTGAAAACATGAGACATTTGGCACCAGAAAGCAAGAGGGAACCTGACACTGTCACTTAATGATTAGGGCAGTAAGCCAGACCAGAGGACACCTGGGATCCTTCCTGCTCCTCAGCGATGTAGGTTATTCTATACATTACTGTAACCTTAGAGCAGTAGCATTTTTCACAGCAGAAGAGATGCAAGGGCACATTACGGTAAACAAACATCAGAGATTTAAGACATGCAAAACACATATATTTGCTTTCCTTACATACTCCCTTTGTCACTCAGCATAAAACACCTACGAGAACAGGATTTCCAAGTTCAAAAAATAAAAAACAACCCACCATCATTCCAAAGGTAAGGCAAAAACATGAACCAACGTAAGATTATGGCAGAGTTGAGAGCATCAAAAAGAAGACAGAGGACTGCTAAAAAACTTTCTCTCCAATACTTCTGGGGCATTTTTCTTCTTTTAGTCTTTTTCCTCTAACTCAGGATGCACGATCAATGGCCATAGCCTGCTAATAATTATGTTTTTCCACTTAGGGAAATAGTAAATTTAGAACTGTCAGCAAAGGGCTATCAGCAAAATACTCTCAGACCCCATATGGAAATGGAGGCATATAATGCACAATGTATTTACAACTTGTACATGAAAAGTAGGACAAATGCTAGAGGCACTGTCAGTTAACTGTTGCACAGGTTGCAATCTAGTCATTTAGCAGGAAATAAGCTGTATCATGCCTTGCTTGGAACGTGCAAACATATTTGAGTTGACCAAACACTCAGCCAAGTAAGGCTTTTAAACAGCTGCAGTTTCAACTATTCCTGCGCTCTCCCCTTTCATCTCAATCATTTGCTGCACTTCCCTCTTCTAGAGGTCATCACACGGATATCAAAAGCTTGTGGAAGGGAACCCATGCCCACGTGTCAGTCTCTGGCACAAATCTAGCTCAAATCCATCTTCAGTGGCAACTGATACCCAGACAGCAGGCTCCATGCAGGAGCAGCCAAGATGCAGAAACAACTTCAGGTCAACTGCACCACAGGGCATTAACATCTAGTGTTAACACACCAAAACCTGCATTTTTGTCTTCAAGTACTACAGCAGAGTCTGCCAGAGCAGGATTTTATACACAGTGATTATCAGAGGAGAGTATCTGTCTACCAGGGTGTGTCACAGTTGCTGCTCTGGAGGACCCTGGAATGCACTGCGCTGGCAAACCAGAGGTGAGAGGTAAAGCAGCCCAGCAAGCACAGAGCACAGCTCATCCCCAGTGTGCCATCCAGACAGGAAGTCTGACCAAGACAGCCACCTTGGGAAGGAGGAACCACCTTTACACATTTCTCTAAGATAAAAGTCCACTTCTGAATTGCAAAAGCATCCTAAGGAATCCAGACCTGAGGGATCACGGGAAAAAAAACTGACTTTATGCACTTTGGATTCTCTCACCTCTGGAGCCTCATAAGAGGAAATCAAGTAAGAAATACGAGTCAAAGTCAAGCTATAATCCTGCTTTGTTTCAAATTTTTCTTGCAACCTTTTATTTCCAAGTTTTACAGCACAAGCGCAAAACCTGAGAATTTTAATGTTTGCAATGTAAATCTTTCCTATCCTGTACTGTAAGTATTCTGTTATTACTGAACAAGGTGATCCAGGTAAACTAGGCCTATATTGTTTTAACTGAAACAGTATAAAAAGAGGCAAACATTTTTACAACCTATACATGTATATATATTTGTGGGTGTGTTAACTTTTTGTTCTTTTCCCCAAGATGTCCTTCTAAAGCATCCAGTCTTACTAAACAAGAAAGTGGGTTTGGGGTGTGGGTCTTACTGCAGTGCTGGGCTGGATGTGTTTGGTTTGTTAGTTACACAATCTTACACAAGACTAGAGACATAGTTTCAACTCTGGAGACTTACCAAGAGGTGCTTTGAGAAACCTGCGCTCAATTCCTTGCTCTATCTGAAGCAGTGCAGATGCCAAGTAGTGGACCACATTACTGACTGGCTGAGGAGTACTTGTGCTTGTTGATGCAGCACTGGGAGCTTCAGTTTTTAACCCAATGAGTCTAGAAGATAAATGTATTAAATTATCTTTGAAGTGTCTGAACATAACACCAGAGATACTTGCAAATGTATGTATCTACAGAAGCTTCTCATTTTAACTTCATGTACATGCATGGATTACTGACATGAACAGATACTACACGGGTGTGATTAGCTATCCTAGTGCTTATGTTTGCTCAGCTAGCCTAGTTAATCTGGATAAATCATCTTTAGGTAACAGTTATATAAATTGCAAGAAACGTGAATGACAAATTTCAAAACAATTAAGATATCCGTAAAATTTGATGTGACATCCATCAGCTAGTTTATGACAGATTTCTGTGAAGAATGTAGTCCCAATAGTTCCTCACTGTAAACACTTCCAGTGGCAGAGTGTAGCCTTTTAGAACATGTCCACCTGCAGAAGTTCAACTACACAGATCCCTACAATTCAGAAGATTTTTGAAAAGAAAATTAAAAAATAAAAACAAAGCAATTTTTAAATGTAAGTCAAGAATTGTTAACTTGTACATTCTCATCCTTGGAGGATCTTTATAAAATACTAACTTTTTATGTAAGGGTGGTTAAAAATCCTCCCAAACAATTAAAAAAAAAATCTAAAACACCCTGACACCAACCAACCAAACCACCACAGAGGTAGTTTTCCAATAAAACCAGACCAAAAGACTAAGTAATAATTTCGAAATGTAGCAAATCTTTCTGAACCACAAACACTAAGTAACATGTAGGAGAGCAGCTCACACTACTGAAAATAAAATTCCATTTCTACTTGGGGTTTATAAAAAAATTAACTAATTAAAACTGTCTGGATTCTGCCTTATTCTCGTGAATAAGCAATGCTTTTGGCTGTCTGTTCTTTTTTCACACTTAAAAGCTGTTCATTATATTTTGCAGTCACACACATTTTGGGAGCCTGAAAGCAAACAGAAAGAAAGCTGCATAGTTATTTACATTTCACTAGTCAAACTCCAAGGTCTTAATGAGATGTCACTTGCTCTGAGGTGGATAAAAAGCCCCACATCAAAAGCAATCTGTCACATGATTTTAGAATCCCATAGTCTGATGTAATATGCAAGACTTTATTAGAGTAGACTTTATTCAGAAACTCTGATGGAGTCAGTATCGAATGGAAAAAAAATTAAGCTACAAAGTTGTGCAGTTGAATTGAGAGTTGGCAATGGAACAAGTACCCAACATTAAGTGGAAACAGATAAATTTCAGCTTCTTAGTTAAAACAGTGGAATACTTCTATATGGTAGTTTTCAGGAATCAAATGTCTGTAAATTGTGCGATTAATATAAAGGATGACCCCATCCATTTTGCATGCAACTAGAGAACTCTGATTCAAAGGATAGTTTTACAGGAAAACACTAATTCACAGTGATGAATGAGAACCGAAATAAAATGTAAAAGAAACCTGACGAACTTTAAATTCCCAACATCCAACACAGCATTCCTTAGTCCACTCAGAAATACAGCTTTTATAGAAGTCTAACAGCAGAAAGTGTCACAAAATACCTAAGGCAAACAGTACGATAGTACAATGATGGTCTCAAATTAATCTTTTTTCCTGAAGTATTTCAATATTTACGTCCTATCAAGACACACAATTTTATATGCATTAACTATATTAAGGTAGACCTTTATTTCTGAGAAGTATGCAACTTCTGAGAATTAAGAATTTGGAAATCTTCAACATTTCTGTGATTTCTGAAGTTTGATTTACAACAAGAACTGCTGTAAGAGAGCCACATCTGTCTCAAATGTTTAAAAACCAAATGCCACAAAACACTTTACAGCTACAACATTGTAGGATTTGAGGCTTCTTTCCTTTTACCATGTTACAGCTTGCTCCACAGAACTACTATAATTCCTGAAGTTGTAAGATCACATCTCCATTTTGCTGCTATGCTTAAAGTTAATCCAGACCACAGATTGCCCTGGTGGTTCTTACTGTGTCTCACGAGGTACACTGGCCAGTTCTACCAGAGATTTGTTACTATTACCATTTTTCCTTTTCAACACTCCTACTCTTTTCAGAAAACTAAGTGTTTTGGTTTTGTTATTTTGTTTGGTGGTTTTTGGTTTTGTGTCTTGTTGGAGGGTATTTTTTGTTTGTGTGAGGTTTTTTTTGTTTGGGGTTTTGTTTTGGAGGGAGGTTCTTCTGGAAAACAAAACATCAGTTGCCAGTTTAATTCTTCCCTGCATTTAAAATTACTTCAAAATGAATCCACACATTCCTTCTTTGATAATTAATGTTTACTTTGAGCAGTGTAGTATCTCAATACTGAAACATGTAAAAATTAGTGCCTTAGCCTTATATGGTAATAGAACAGCATCATTTAGAGACTATAAACCAAAGTAAAATCTCGCATTTTAAGATTCAGTCTTAAAAATCACCATGGAAGAATTTGAGGGTAAAAACAATTTGAAGGTCAAAAAGCCCCCAGCCAAACAAAACCAGAGCACTGCTATAAATCAGAGAAGAACCATTATTTAAGCTACAGCTCTTACCTGTCTTTCACAATAAACTTATCTTGATCATCAGTTTCCACTTCTTCAGATTCTTCATTCACAGTTTTAATAATACCATTTTCTTTGTTTTCATCATTCAGAAACTCATATCGCCCATGTTCTAAGGCTGCTCTCCAAGCCTGTCTGTCTGTAACCTGAAGCAAACATACAAATTTGAGGTTTCTAAAGAATCAAAGGACCCAAACTTTTAGTACCCATTACTGTCTACATTTAATTTAATTATGCCTTTAGTAAAACCATTGCACGCAAGAGTTCGCATTCAGACTTGATGGCACCACTATGTTTCTACATTCTACCATTTACAAATACCTTAATAGCCCCCAACGTTCCTTGGTAGATCCTGTCTTCAATGTCCAAAAGGAAGTCCCTAAGTCTCAGTTCAAGCTGCTTCTCTGCAGATAGGTGAGATCCATCGTGGACATTCTGCATCCTTCCCCGTCCTATAGGAGGTCTGACGTCACTTTGAGGTTTTTCTGCAAGAACAGCAAGTAATTTGGTGTTAGTACATCTTGTTCCTTTAAAGCAGCTGTTGGCAGTACAAGACAGAACAAGCTGAATACATGGCTTCAAAATTCCCTTCTCATAGCTAGGTGCCAACGCCAACATCTGATGTTGGTATCTGATTCAACCAAGCAGGGTAATGATGACCCAACAGATGATTGGCATCCACTCGTAACAACTCATGAGNAGGGTAATGATGACCCAACAGATGGCCAATAGATGATTGGCATCCACTCACAACAACTCATGAAAGAAATCCTTGCTAATTTAAAAGTAGTTCTTTTGTCTTAAAATTCTTTCGAAAGTAGTAGATA
This sequence comes from Promerops cafer, assembly GCA_013398275.1. Lineage (NCBI taxonomy): Eukaryota > Metazoa > Chordata > Aves > Passeriformes > Nectariniidae > Promerops > Promerops cafer. The sequence goes on along the minus strand of VZSE01014783.1, from coordinate 1,654,572 downwards.
AGTAATACCAACCTTGCTCGAAGTGCAAGGAAGAAAAAAAGAGAGAATAAAGTCACATTTCTATAATTTGATTGCTCTTACTTTACAAGAAAACTCTTCAACTGTCTTTCCTGCATGTATCTTTATCATAGAAACACTTAAAATAAGCATGTGCAACTGAAAATCATAAAACCTAACAGAATAAGACAAGATAAAATCTCTTTTAAAAACCTAACCTTAGAACAAAACAAAAAGATAAGATGATACAGGCACAGACAAGACTGACTGTGTCCTCTAATTAAAGGCTGGGAAAAAAGGAGCAAGACAACATGATAATTTATGAAAACAAGGTGAGAGCTGATGATGATGGGCTGTCAAGTAACAACCCACTCCCAAGAGAACTCAAAGTTCATGCAAAAACTCAAAAGCCACAGGAACGAGCTGAAAGTCTGCACAAATCCTAAATTAGTGCTTGCAAGTCTGCAGAGGTGGTGAACATTTTTGTTCACAGGATTTACCTTAAAACCTTTGAGTGCAGTAATAAGAAGGTACATGCAACAATTTAGGAGGTATTTAATAAATACAATAAAGCTGTTGCTAAGAAAGCACAGGATGGATTTCTAAGGTGCTCTCAATTTCTGAAACAATTCCCTGTAACTAAAAGTAATGCAAATACTCTCAAAATGTAGACTAGCAATTCTAATGCCTGGATGTGGGAAATGTCCTTTTTGGTTTAAAAGCAAAGAAGAAATGCAGTATTTTTTCTTGAGCAGAAATAGAAAAGCAGCAACTGCTTTTCAAATAATTGACAAGGAAAAGTTAGTGGATATTGGAATAAAATCAAGTAATAGTACATATCAATTTTATTTCCATGCTCTTTTGAGCAGGAACTGGAAAAGCTGAAGTGCAGTCTACAGTTCAGGAGAATCCCTCTTGTCCTGCAAGTCATTTGAGTGAAGGCACCAGGGCAGCACCTGGAGTCCACAGCAGAAAAGCTCCCAACTAAGTGCATCTACACGTCTATTTATCCCTGCTTATCACACAGCGGTGTGGCACCATTGGTATTGAACCACTGCATTTGAATTTTCTTGATCTCTATTAAAGTTCAAAGCTGCCTTTTTTTTTTTTTTAATGAAAATCAATGTTATTCTAGAGTTCTAACATTGAAAGATAAGAAAAATCTGTGACTGTGGACATCAAGTTACTTCAGAGCAGAAAGCAACACACAAAATACAGATAAAGGTGCAGCAATTAAGAAAATAAGGAACCATGTATACAAACTCAAACATATGAGAAGATGGTGGAGATTTTCTCACAAAAAACCCTCCCAATATAGAAAAAAAGGCCTCAAAATAAAGCTTAATTACTATGCAAAAACTCTGTCCTGTGCTAGCTTCCACCAAAACAAATGGTAGATCACTTATAAATTTAGCAGTATCTGATGTGCTCACAGCGTGTCCTAGCATATGCACTCCAGGAAAACAGAATGTGTCTGCTGTGAATAATGCTTCCTTGCCCCAATACAGATAACCCCAAATCCTCAAGGTAACTTATCATAATTAAAAAAAAAAGAAAAAAGCCATTTCTTAAACATTACCCCAGGGAGTCTCACTTTGGTAACATTGTCTACACACCAACATGCCATAAGCAAGCCAGCTGTAAGCCTGTATGTGCAGAATTTTATCAGTAATTGGAGCCAATAAATGGCAAAATACTTGGCTATGAGAAAAAGAAAAAAGCCCTAAATCCTACATCTAGGATGGTTTTCTACACACTCCTATGTTTAAAAATGCACAAAACATCTGCTATCCTGCTGTTTCCTTCTGTACTGAGTGTCTGCCAAAGGAAGAAAAGGGAAAAAAACCCCCAAAAAGAGTAATATCACAAAATGCCACTGCACTGATGTTAATTCAAGTAACAACCAACATAGCTACAGGGCTTTTTAGCATGTATTAACTTATATTCCCCAATTAATCTTTTTCCAAAGCTAAAATTACTTCCTAAAGTTGTGTGTTTAAAAGCCAATCCCCGGTTACTTAGCAGTAAGATCACAGAAAAATGATTGCTTTTTTTTTTAGCATGAAACACCAGAAAATACCACAAAGGTCTGTCAGGCAGGAAGAACAAAAAAAGGAAAAAAACCAAATGTGCTTTCCATCAAGTGAAAAAAAACTTAAGAATAATTCTTAGATCTTAGAAATTACAGTTAAATTAGAACTAGAGGTTTCTATAATATTATATAGAAGTTTTATCTGTAGAAGCAAATTAAGATCAAGAACCTTTCATTACCTGGAATATGGAATTTCTCCACAGGAAAACTGCTTAGTTGTTCATATATTCTACTTTTCTCTTGTAAAAGAGTTTCTTTTAAGGCACTCTCCCTATGTCCTCGGGAATTGAGAGCCTCCAGGAGTTGGTCCAGTTGTTCCCGAGAACCGTAAAAGCACCAACGGTTTGGTTTGTATACTGGCCTTGGCACCTCTACGACAACACTGGTGTGTGAATCTTGGTCAATATTGGAGGTAGATTCAGAGGATTTCAAAGACTCTCCAGTTTTACTGAATACCTGAGGTTCATTTGTGCAAGACTGTCCACTATTCTGAAAGGAAGAGGTTCGAGGCAACAACATGTCTTCTGTGAGACCAGAATAGTCCTCCTCTACGAACAATCCAGGAACAGAAGGGAAAATCCAGTAGCGTCGGTACAGACGGTCACGACCTAACGGGGTGATGTTTGTGCAGGCTGTTGCATTCTGAATCTTTTCTAACAGTTCCTTCTCTTTCTTTTGTTGTTCCTGTTTTAAAGCTTCTTCATCTTCAGCAGTAAGAGGTTCACTCTTTTCACAAGTGGTCTCTTCTTGTCTTGTAAATTCTTTAAATCCATTTTGCCCTCTCCTTCCTGAAGTAAAAAGGAGGAGTATGATAGCAATTAATTTACAATTTTTTTTAAACCAAAAACTCAAGTAAAGGGCACGTTTTAGTTCTGTCCCTTTCTGGTTATCCAAACTTACACTGTCAAAGACCACCAGCTCAGTCAAGACACAACACTGGTTTTATTAAAGAAAAATTCAAGTGATTAATGCCCATTCCCTTGAAGAACGGGTAGCCACTCTAAATATACCTTCACTTTGCAGTAATAGTTTAAGTCTCATTTACTGACACTGTCGTCTTCAATATCATACAAAAAGAACCAAAATTTTAAGAACACAAAAATTGATTACAGAAACAACTTACAAGGATAAAGTAAAATTCCAGCAATTTTACTACTGAATATAAACTATGATTCAGACTTGATTTATCATACTCAAAATGATGATCTTAAACCCCCAAAGGTCTCATGAAAGACCAGAATCCCTACATAGCAGCTTTTATGGCAGACTCAGGTATCTTACTTGATCCCTTTAATTTTTAAATGTATTCACTATTATTTCCCCCCCTCAATTTGTACCAGCTGAAAACATTTCAGTTCATATCTTTAGTTTACCAAAGTATTAAGTCCTGGTAGTCATCTAGACCAGTACATCTGGTAATTGATGCATGCAACCTGAAAGGTGCCATCAACACTCAAGTTCTACATGTTTCCAGTGTGACCTTCAGTTCCCTAGCTGTAAGAATGAAATAGTAACACTTGTTTGTCATCCAGTCACAATGTCTCAAACATAGGTATTAGAGACACCTGAAATTCTGTATAGGATCTCATTGCTTTGCCATGACAAAGCTGTAACATGTAAATCTGTATTACTGAATGACTCAGAATTTCCATCCCAGGTACTGCTAGGAACTGTACAAATTTGCAACTTAAGTCCACTACCATCCAGGACTTTCACTGGCACAGACACCAGAACGAAGCCTTCCCAGCAGAAACACACAGATGAGCTAGCAGCCCAAAGCCATAAACATTCATCCTTCTGTGGTGACATCTACGTTTAGTTAGGAATTTTACTGCACTGCAGTTCCTACTAGCACATTGCTGAGGAAATTAAATCTAGGCATAAGTACGGTTTTATTCTTGTATAGGAGGCATGCTGCTTCATTAACAAAGGCAAACTACACCCAAATGCTTGATCCAACGTTTTCTTTCGAAATACCGCTTGGTTAAAAAAAAAAAAAAAAAAAAATCAGAGCCACACCACCTCCTATTAGATAAAACTCCTACAACTCTCTCTATGAGGGCAAGTACTTGTAATGGGTTGTTAGGCAACACCATAACATATTTTAGACAAAAAAGGAATCCACACAGCATTTATGGAACACAAGAAGCAACAGAAATGTGAAAGAACATACAGCTGACCGTAAGAACTACACCAAGCTGGCTCAATGTACTTAATAGCCCATTATGATCATGTTTGAGTGTGGTTTTGTCTCCTTAAAAGAAAATTACAGCAAAGATCGATGCTTTTACTATAAAACACAAGAGCTTGCCAGGCACATGCATGCAGGTTCACAGGGTACACAAACAAATTCATTATAGCATTACCTCTCCGTCGTTTTTTGTTTGGTCCCAGCTCTTCTTCATCCTCTGTGACTGTGTCCATGTCTTGCTCTTTACGTTCCATCTCTTTGCTCTCTGTACTAGTATCGAGGTCTTCCCGTTCCTCCTCCCTGACACAGCAAAATAAACAAAAGGTGACTAACAAACCATGCAATGTAAGCTGAATGATAAAAAATACACAATAAAATATGGCATCTTTGATACAAAGAGTACTTTCATCTCCCAAGTACTTAACCAGTAAAGTACCTATAATGCTCTTAAAAAATAAACTGTAAATCACAGACTGTATGAAAGCCCAGAAGAAACCCACTGAACTGTAAATGTGAAGTTCTATATTAAGGACTAAAACCTGCTCTTTGGCACCCACACTTTCATTTGAAGAGTATTATTATTATTATAATCAGATCATTTTTGGAGACATCTTAGTGTAGTTCTATTGCTGTAAATTTTTTTCATGTCTAAGAAAAGTTTCCTCCCCAAAACCTATATACCATTCTGTAAAATGCTTGTTACACACTTTTGCCTTATCCAGCAAACATAATTAATAGCCTACAGAAACAGGCAGTTTTTACAAGGTAACATTTTTACCAATTCTACACCACTATGAAGAAAAATAAAATCAACATTAAGGACAATATACTTAAAATATACCTTTGTACATGATCAATGAAATTAGACATGAGAGGTCTGGCCACCAAGCTGAAAAGTGCTATATGTTATACATCATAGTAATACTATGTATCATACCCAACAGATATTTCTACAGCAGGAATTCTTTGTTCCTCTTCCTTCAGCTTTTCTTGTTTCTCTTTCATTTTTAACTCTTGTTCTTTTAACCTTTCTTCTCTTTTCTTACGTATCCTAATAGTAAGGAGGATATAGAAAACCAGTTGCAATTAATCTACTATCCGGTCCATCCACATCTTTTTTCTTTTATACTAAAACATCAACCAAAAATAGCAGCAACATGGGAAAACACAACATTTAGCACAACTAAGTTTCACTGCAGTCTACTCTCCCAGGATACCAGCATAGAACAGAAACATTATTACTGTTTCTCATATGCCTTCTGCAGCCGAAAGATTAATCTCATTTGTAGCACCAAAATTTAGTTTTCCATATCCTAGCTCTACCTTGCTGCTGCTGCCTCTCGTTCTTTGCGATGCTGTTCTGCCTTTAATTCCCGGAACTCCTGCTTTGCTTGTCGTAGCACATCAACAGAGTCCTCAATGAAATCTCGAGTGGAGACGAGAGTCAGAAGTTTCCCACAGAGAGCATGAAGGATCTTCATTTTTTCTCCTAATGAAATTCGGACCAATGTTTATATTTCACTATGCAATTGATAATAAACCTAACTCTTACAGACTCCAGACTAGATTTGTCCTCACTTAAGAACAAGTGAATAAACAAACATTTGTAGTGCACTAGGTGCACTCACAGAGACCTTACCTGAAAGCGTATCTGCTTTGCTCAGAGACACAAGCCTTTATTTTTAATTTATTACCTTTTACCACCAAAAGAAGTAGTAAAATGCAGTATTATCTTCAAAATAGAGATAAAGGAGCAGCAGATAGAAATTTTTCTGCACTTCCAAATAATAAGCAAAAGACCAAAATACAAACAGGGGGGAAAAAAAAGCAGGGGCTGAATCAAACACCCCAGTGCTTCTTCCAGAGAGATCTCCTTATGCAAGTAACACTAACATTTTTAAAATGGGATCAAAGAAAAGCTACTCAGAAGTAATGAGACTGACTAGCTCTGCAATCTCTGATGCAGTGAGATGTGCTTGTGGGGACTGAAGCATAGGCGGTGAGTGTTGGTCTACGTATGACCCCCAGAGATCCTTTCCAAACTCAATTATCCTATGATACAGTAAATTTTGACCATTATTGGTCTGAAGGAGTTGCAAAATTGATCACTTGAGCAATCTAATAATCTATAACATGTATTGTCTTTTATTACCTGGTAACAAATCATATACTGAGGTACTTGAAAGTTTCTTCAAGAGACCAGGATTACTTAATCTCAGCTCCATGCAAGCATCATCAGTAGTATCAAACCCTCCTCGTTTCTGGTAACGGTATTTTGCATTGGCTGATGTTATATCAGCACCTGATGCTAGAATGTGAAGTCTGAGAATCTCAGAAAGAGTGCAGCTATCAAGATCCAAGTTTTTCAAATTGCAGCCTACAGTTGAGAAGAATGAACAGTTATTTTATACAGACATTTAAATGTACATAAATATAAAAATAGTTCTTTAAAATACAGAGCAAAATAATAACAGTAACAAAACAAGAAGTGAAACCCACACATACCCTGATGTAACTGGGGCCATGCAGCTGCCAAAGTTGCAACTGCAGACAGTGCAGATTTTGTGGGGTCTGCATCTTCATCCAAAGCCTCTGTTAAATCTTTAAGGAAATAAACACTTTATTCTAGTGCAAATTAAAACTTGTACTGTGGAGGGGAGGAAAGGAAGCTGTGTTTTGAGAGTTGCAGATAAAGCGAGAAGAGGGATGATATTTACAGATTCATCAATGTATTCAAAACTCAATTCAACATCCAAACAAAAATTTACAGATCTTTAAATGCAACTAAAAAAACCCAACTAAAAGCTAAGGACATGCACCACATGCTATATATAGGGAGAACACCATATAAGCTGTTAAAGCAACCGCAATACACAGAACATGCACAATGGCAACATAAAAGGCAGCAAGAACAAGCCCAGGAACACACTTGAAAGCGCAGACAAGTAGCAATGCAAGAACACCTGTATTTCCTTTCCTCAGATGAACTGTTTTTCTTATCATAATTTTGTTTTTAGGAAGCGTAACTCAAACCGATCATGTATTTTGATACTGGCTATCACCATTCACTTTATACTTTCTATCTGTAACTCGGATACAGTCTGTTCTGCACAAACACAATTACTAAGACATTACAAATAAATCATATTTCACCAAATCAAGCACCTGCACTTAATGATCACCATACATAAGCAAACTGACCAGGAAAGCAGGGAAGTGAAAGGGAGAAACAGCAAATTCCTGTTTCTTAAACAAAGGTTTCCTCAGCACTTACAGGTATTTCTCCAGAGGGTTGGCAGAGTATTTTCAGCACTGTATGCTGTTTCAACAATTTCACTTTATTCAAATCCAAATTATTACGCTGTTAAAGTCACCAAGTCAAAATAAAACCACAAATACAAACTATACAAACAATACATAAAATGCAAATCCACAACAGTCCTCTAGGATGATTAATGTTGTTTGAAAACTGTCACCCAGACACAGCAAAAAATCTCTGCACCTCCCCTCTCACTTTAACTATATAACACACTTTGAGAAAGTACTGTACAACCCAAAACCACACATCCGTGGTGTTCCCTGTTGCAGAAACGTTGCCTGGAAAGAATTTAACTGAGCCGACACACTGACCACTGCTAGTTTAGCTAGCCAGAATTACAAAGCCAAGACTATGTAATTCTTTTACAGGAAAGAAGATGTCTAAAGAAGAGTGACACGAAATGAAAGTTGTGAGGCAAGTAAAACATAATAAATGAAGCACCTTACCCACAACTCTGCTAAACTAGAAACAAAATGGCAGACTTCTGCAATTGTCAGCCCCATTACGTCAAATTACAACATGAAAGTTACATTATGCTTTTTCTGATCAGTCATATGAATAATATAGAATCTAATCAACTATCCCATGATTACCTGAAAATGGAATCCTTGCTTGTATTGCCAAGGCAATACTCTCAGTAGTTAACAAATACAGTTTAATTGCTAAATTCAACAGTAATTAAATACAGTCTAAATTTATTTTAAACACCGTCTCAAATCTCTAACTTTATTCAATTAACAAGAGCAGCCCCTGTTATTGAAGACAGTGCCCATGTTTCATATAAAGATAATTTATACACTGGACATAAATCTTAAGCATGAAAATAAACAATCTTCAAGGGAGGAATTAAAGGAACCTTCGTGTAGCTCACACATCTACCTTGCACGGGCACCACGGAATTCACTTGACCTCAAACAGTGTGTGCTCTTATGTACCTACCTCTAATGAAATAAAGGCTAGTAGGATGGGTCAAAGCTTCTCCTTTAGTCAGCAAATTTGGCAGTCCATAAACACAGGACCACGAATTTGTAACAAAGCCTGCACTTCCTTCTGATCAGTGGTTAGTATCCACTGAATGCCTCTGAAAATCGGGGCAACATCAGCTTCAGAGCAAAGACCAAAGTCAGAGTGACTGTGAGAGTCTTTACTGAAAGAACACACATGATAGTATCCAGGAGCTGTGGATGCATAACTTCAAGTCTTGAAGGACAATGAATAGTCAATTCTCCATTACAGTTGTGCTGGGAGTTTTAGTTTTTAATCTAGTTAGGTACAGATTTTTTTATAGATACAGATATCTTTGAGAAGACTTCAGAAAATGACTTGTTTCCTGACCCTCAGGAGAAACATGTAACAGTGCTGGAGGAAGAAGAGGAAGGTAAAGATGCTTCCTGCACCTCCGAAACACAAACAATGCTGTTAAAAGCTTATTATGCTTTGCTGGATACAATCACAGTAACAATAAGCTTTCTTTTTCTCTATTCCCCCCAGACCCTGCGGTCCATGCCCAGTTTAAGGGTTTAATTTCAGATAAAAGGGAAAAAAAGCCCATTTACATACAATATCCATGCATAATAAGACAAGGTTAAACAAAGGAATGCCATAAATCATGCAGCTTAAAGTTAATTCCAGTGCAATTTCAGCTTTTTAGCAGTAAAATTAGAGATCTGACCTTTGGTCTCAGCATCAGCTATTTGATCTTTGGCCACTTCCTCTTCCTCTTCGGCCATTGCCTGAAAGATGGCAGTCAGGAAGAAAAACAGCAATTCACATAGTGGGCCTTCAGTGTCATTTCCTACAAGAGCTTCCTCTAAAACCTCTGTGAATAAAGTTTAAGAAGCGTCACTTTTGGCGCAAAGTTGGAAAAAAAATTATGTATTGAAGAATGAAAACTTTTTTTTCCTTCAGGTATGATAATTAAATTACATTTCCATAATTTACTGCACCTATTCCTAGAGTGATGGTGCCAGAAAGAGTGCTGACTTAAACATTGTTTTCTTAAAATATAATTGCAAGAAAAAAGTACACGTAGATATTTTGATAAGCAGAATAGCAACTTGTATACCAAAATTAATTTTGATTTTACAAGTCCCTTGGAGTTGACCGTGAACTGAAAACTGAATTGATAGGCATGTGTTAGCACTGACAGAGTAAAGTCACAGAGAAAATTCTGTAGCAGTAATACTTGTGTGCACTTATGATGTTTGACTTTTTGGTAGAAGGGAAACCACCAAAGTGGGGCACCTTGCCACATAAACCACAACTTGCCTAAAGTCACTCCTTCAGGAAATTCATCTTGAAGATCAAAAAGTTCCCCAAAAGCATGTAAAAACTCCAAAACCATCAGAGCATCACCAAAGATCTCAGGAGGAAGTCTCGTCTTCACTGGCATTGGAATGGGAAGTTCCTGCAAACCAAATGGGACCACTTAATACAGTATTTGGTTTGTGCAAAGTACACAAGTGACTAAAACCAGTCTTATTCTAAGTAATGTATTTATTGAGTTTCTCTACATTTTACTAAAAAGAGTCCCATAGGACACATGATCAGTTATCATGGTGACTGGTGATACTACTAACTTTGGAAACTGAAGAGCAGGCAACTTGAATGTAAAATTTTTGAGAAAGAAGTTTACTCATGTCCATGAAGTTTGTATCTTTATTAAATGAAGTTAATCCCACTACAAGTTAAGAATACTGTCTGTCAAGATTTTTCCTTTATACCTGTATTATTTCACAAGAGTTTTGAATTTCAGTTTCCTGAACTGTCCGGACAAGCAAAAATAAACATACTCCTAAAAGTTACCTATGATTGTTTCCAAAGACAAGCAAACCAAAACCCTAACACTTTCACATAAAACACACCCTTCTAATACTAGGATATGACAGATCATGTCTAACAACTGTGTGTTCTGGTACTGGGTTTGCATTTGTAAGACACTTAGGGTAGCTAAAGACATTAAAGGGAGCTGATGTAGCCATATAACAAGACCACTTAACAGAGACACCACCTCCAAATCACAGACAATAGTGCCTAACATTGTTTGATTTTGAAATTACTATCTTCATGTAATTCTTCAAGATTTGTCTTCATTTACTGTTTCTTAGCACACATAGTTGAATAATTTTCAGAATGATGTCTCCTTTCCACAAATGTGGTTATCTTAAAAAGAAGAAAGCCAAATACTACGCTTCAGAAGAACACAGTAAGGTATTTCATAAATTTCCAGAGAAGGGAATCTTTTCAAAAGCAGTCCCCACCTAAACTCATCTCTATTTATATTCTTTTCAATTCACAGAATCACAAAATAATAGGTTATTTTGAGTTGGAAGGGAACCACAAGGATCTTTGATTCCAGCTCCTGGCCCTGCACAGAACCACCCATGTAAAGAATCACACCCTGTGATGGCTCTTGAACTCCGTCAGACTTGGTACTATGACCATTCCCTTGGAAGCCTGTTCCAGTGCCCAACCACCCTCTGGGTGAAGAAGATTTTTCTAATATCCAACCTAAGCCTTCCCTGGCACAGCAGCAGGCCATTCCCTTGGCTCCTGTCACTGGCATCACAGAGAAGAGATCAGTGCCTGCCCCTCCTCTTCCCCTCACAAGGGTGGTGCAGACTGTGGTGAGGTGTCCCCTCAGTCTCCTGCAGGCTGAACAGACAATGTGATCTCAGCCACTCCTCATACGGCTTCCCCTCCAGACCCTTCACCATCCCTTTTTCCCTCCTTTGGACACTCTAATAGCTTAATGTCTTTCTTATACTGCAGTGCACAAAAACTCACACATTAATCCAGGTGAGGCTGCACTGGGCACAGAGTGGGGTGAGCAGAGCAGCAGAGTCTCAGTGTAGTGATGACACTGCTTTTTGACCCCTCCATTTTTTTTTCCAGTAGAAACACAGCAGCACTTTTCACAGCTTGCTCTCCTTCCCAGCAACGGCCTTTTTCCCTTTCTTCAGCTTTTTCTCCCTTTCTACATAGCTATGAGTTTTCACTCCCATCTTCAATGGCCATACAGGTCTCCTTGCAAATTCGTTCAGCTCTCATATTCCTCCCAATCAGTGCTTTCACTTGAATTCATTTAACACTCTTCTTTATTTCCACTTGCCCTCCTTGCACGTGTGACATTTTCCTGTGTATCTCCAACTCTCATCCTTGTGTTTCTGATGATTTGCACCCTCTCACTATCCCCTGCCAAAACGATTCCCAATGAAGCGTACATACACGTGTAACACTAGGAAATCTTCCGTTATGTACAGCCACACTGTACTCCTGTGTGAAACCTAAGTTCTTTGAGAAGCAAATTCTTGTTACTTTCTACAGGTTTTCATCATGAAAGAAGCTCATTAAACATAGTATATTATAGTATATATAGTATATTGCTACAGTTTAAATCAAAAGAATGCCACAGGAAGTAACAAGCCAATGTCTTTTCTAACTTTTGCAGCCAAAAACTTAGTTTTTTCCTTACTCAAATCTTTTAAGTAACTCACATTTTTCTAAGTGAGCTCATTTTGTATACTTAACAGAAAAATCAGGTATACTCAGTACCCTTCACTCAGTAATGCCAGCACTTTGAACATACTCCACTGTAGACAGAGCACAGCCTATAAAGCTTTTCTGGAGGTTGAAAATGCAGATGCAGATGATCCCATTAACACTGCCACTGGGAAATATGTATTACACACTGCAGGTGACTCACAGCCTCTAGCATTCCAATCAGATCTAGATTTGCCTCTGCAAGAGGGAATCTAATCCATCTGGGGACCCTGCAAACTACAATGTCCAGCTATTCCAAATTCCATCATACCTTAAGGTCATCACACTCCATATCTTCTCTAGGCTTACTCCACTGTTTCAGGTATTCCACATACTTTCTTTTTTCCTCACGCAGTTTCTCTCTTTCCTGAAAAAAACAGTCACAATTGTATATAAGTATTGTTACATGGCCTTACTGCAATTTCTAAAACTACACCACTTACTATTCAATCACAATGAAAAGTAAAACATCACATTTAATTAGAATGAAGTAATCTATTAATTTTTATTTTGTATAAAAAGATACTGGCAAAAATATTTAAATGAGGTGATACTTTGTTGAATCAGTTGTTGCTTTTGTTGGGGGGGTGTTTTGGGTTTTGTTTTCTTTTTAATGGAAGTGGCTAAAGAAAAAATATCAAAAATTAGACAGCATTTATGAAAGTTGCCTCAAAAAAGACCATCAAAATAAGATAGTGAATGTGGCTGTGGTAAAATATAGTGGAATATATAATTTCTTCACATTCAAGTTGACAAAAAGTTATTTAGCAATTTACATCCAAAGAGAATCCACACAGAAACCCACAACCATTAAATATGCTGTCAATCTGATGCATGAACATGTTCTCTCATGCAAGAACAGTTTCTTCAAAGACAAGACAACCATTAAACCAAATAGTTTTATACATTATTGGCAAAAACAACCCCAAGCCCACCACATTACTTCAGAAGTAAGTTCAAATTAAAAATGAACTTTTGGTAAACTAAAATTATAGACAATGTTAATCAGAAATACAACCCATCATCAAATCTCGCAACTGCCTATTCTTCTAAAGTGCATTTCTAGCCACTGGAAATGATTAGTGGAAAATAACTTGAAACAGCAACTAAGAAACAAGGAAACTAGAAAGCCATTATGCTGTTCTTGTATGAAACACATATTCTTCAAAAGCATTACTTTTTCCTTTTCTATTTTGAGTCTCTCTTTCTCTTCTTTCTTTTTCATCCTTTCTTCTTCCACAATTTTCTTTAATTCTTCTCTCTTCTTTTCTTTATCTTCTTTCTCCTTTTTCCTAGCTTCTATAGCATTTGCCTTCTCTTGCTTTAATTTAGCTTTTTCAAAAGCTATCAAGGAAAAAAAACAAACCTAAGTTATTTTTTCTTTTGTAAAATGTTAGTTTTAACTGTTAAATAGACTGATTTTTTAAAATTACCATATGAAAAAGATACTGTTATGAAGGCTGAATTGTTTCCACACCAACCAGAAATTCAAACACTTGGAAGTTCTTTACAGAATCAGAGTTTCAAGCCTATGTATTAGACATGTTTTACGAGGTTGTCAACAGGTAATAAAGTTAAATATACCTGGTTTTATGAGTATACAGAAAGTTATTACTTATTTATTGGTTTCTATCAACTGACATATAAAGATGAGAACCGATTCCAACATATAATTACAGCAACATATTTAGTATTGACTGGTTAATAAAAGCATGTCACAACCAGGTGTGGCACACAACCATGAAATATCTGTGATAGTAAAAACCTTTAAATAAGTGATCTTTAAATATTTAGTTCTTACTGAATTACTGAAGTCAATACATTTGAAACCTATGTAGTATTTCAGTGTGTTTTGTTTAAATTTTACTTCAGTTACACAGTTGAAGTTGAACTTTAAATAGTAATAAATGCTACTTCCTGAAGAGATGCAGATTTCTTTGCAGTCATGTGTAGAAGAACAACAGGATACAAATTTCTGCTTTCTGTGGACAGACAGTGCCTATCAGCCCACACACAGGCTAACAAATAAAAGGGTCTTACTGTTTTAATTAATAAACAGGAAAGCTAGAATCATATGTGAATGAAATGATAAAAAATCCTTACTCTTACCAACTGGATAGTACTAACAAGAAAAACATTTATTTTATTTTCCTATAACATTCTGAAAATGGGTTAAGTTCCTTCTACAGATAGCTACTGCACATACCAGCAATGTCTCTACCTGGCAAACAAATGCAGTGAAGCTGATCCCCAGGGTCTTCAACATACTGAGAAGGTTAATTAACATACTGAGAAGGTTAATTTTTCAAGGTACTTGGTATTTTGCTACCTTTTCACACTGTGAAAATGTGGCTTAACTACCCTTCTAGAAGCTGCAGTTTCTGTCCACACAAGAGAGGAAGCGGCTTTGATGCTGATCAGCTGTTACCTTGGTCTATGCTGTCATTCCCAGCACATGAACAAATAGATGCTTGTTATGCAACAATGTGGACACCCAACTTTAATGAAATTAAACCCAAAAACACATGAAATTCTAGTGTCCCCATCTCCTATAAAGGAAAGGCCCAGAGCAGTGTCAGACAACTTTGCTGTTATTTAAGCAGATGTTGGACTAGGTAACTTCTAAATGTCCTTGCCATCTTAAGAAAGTCTATCTTCAAGGAAATGAAAGGCTGGAACCAGAAGTTCACTAAAATACTTCCACAGATGAAAGCCTTTCCTTAGGAAGGACATGAGTCCTTACAATCCAGAAGAATATCTCCTTGTTTGACCTTTGTCCTCAAGAAGACATACCAGTTTATCTAGTTAAACACAAACAAAAGGCATATGGGTCCCCTTACTTCATTTGAAATCAGATTTAAATTGATCAGGAACAGGTTAAAACTAAGCCAAAATAATTCAACCAGTCCAAATGAAAAATCTCTAAATCTTTTAAACCAAAAACATTCAGAATATATTTCAGTTCCTTTGAATTTTGAGATTGTTGTATGAGGAAAATGCATACATGGAAAAACTAACGGATTTGTGTTACACATTCATGCTTTGATACACCTTCAGCTGGTAAAATTTACACATGACTTCACCATCCAAGCTTCTACCAAAATTATTTAGCTCTTTATTTATCTGAGAGAGAAATCAACACAGTTGGACCACAAGCTTCCTACATTTCCCCAATTTAGTCAACTAACAAGGAAAAAAAAATAAAACCAGGAAAAAAGTATGCTACCTATTGAAAGGAGCACTTGGCCCTAGTGGTGTGGCAGTACACGCTTAATACATTTTCCCTTTGAAAGGTTCAATCCCAAAAATACTCTAATTATGGCCTGCTCTCAAACCTGCAAAAACTGGTTCTACTGGTCGTATGAGTAAACTTCAACTTACCTATGGCCTGCACATCATCTTTTTGCTTCTGGAACCTTGCCCTTTCCCTTGACACTTTACTTTTGTTTCCTGCGGTGTTTTGTTTAGGCGTAATATTGTCCTCCTGATAGAGAATTTGGAGGTGGAGAAGGAAAAAAAATAACATAATAATTACAGTGAAATTACCAGCTAAAGATATTCCCAATTTTTCAACTGTTCTCTAGAACACAGTGAAGTAGTATAGTGACTAAGAGTCTCAGGGTTTAAATACAGGCAAGTGACATACCTGTATCTGAGAGCAAGTGACATAATTTTAACTGAGAGTCCAAATTAAAGCTTTTTAGCAAATTATTTATTAAGCCCAGAATGGACAAGTACTCTGTTTGTCATCACAACAGACTGAAAAACTAGTTTCTCTACAGGATCCCAGAAATAATGACAAAAATAAGAAGATAACATATCAATTATGATCCCTTTTAGCAGCTTAACTATAAAGCAATTAATTTAAGAGCAATTGTGGAATATATCCCAATTGCCCTCAAAATAAAAAAAGCACAATGTCAACCCTGTATTTCAAATTATCTGAAAACTCAGACAAATGGAAGAACTTCACAGACTATGCTGATGTGTTTTCATCTGGGATTAAAAATGTTATTACTTACAAGACTTGCAGATGCCCTCTTTGGAGGTCGCCCTCGCCGTCTGCTTGCAGGACTGAAGATAAATGTGGGTGGTTCATCAGGAAAGAAATAGGAGAAGTTTTGTTCTGCTAGATTATATTTTTCAACTGATGTTGCCTTAGTAAGAAGGTAAAAAATAGATACTCATGGTGAAATTCTTACCTTTTAAAAATATAAGCTAATTAATCTAAAAATAAGCTAATTAATCAATCACTAATTCACAAAAGAAGACAATAAGAGTAACCATATCCACAACTGCTTAACTGAGGATAAGAAATAAAGCTCTGAAATTGTGTAAGTGAAGAGTTAATCTACCAAGTGGATAATGATAATAATGTATGCAGCACACATATGAAACTAGAATTTGGCAGCATTTGGTAAGATGTTGTTTCTTTATATGCCTTTTAGCAAACACAGCTGGACAGTGTCTTCCTAGCAAGTTACTGAAGTGTGTCAAGAATAAATTTTGACAGATAAAAGTAGAAACTTAACTTATTGAAGAATTACATAATTCTATATTACACAGGTACTTAATTCTGGAGGAAGATTTTTCCAAGTTGTCAAAGTTCCTTTACAAGTCGACTTTCTCAACCTGATGACTTCAGGAAATCTGCCCTTACTGGACAATAGAGATGAGGATACAAAGGAGACATTGCAAGTAGGACATGTTCACATAACTGAAATGCAACGCGAACAGCAAGAGGAGAAAACAACACTCCACAGAAATCCCAAATAAAGACAAGATGACAAATGCACATGTACAGAATGTAACAATTTTCCTGAGGCTCCAGAAAGCATCACTAATAGATCACTAGCCCTTAATGTGGTACAATGAGCTGGGTCAAAATAACCACTAACAAGCCCAAGGAATGGGGCGGTTTATCCCTTTCAGCTCTATTTTCTTCTATTTCCATTTCTTTAGAAGAGCCAGACTCTAGAGTTACAAATTTAATTTAGAAATTCATTGCCTTTGTGATTTTCCACAACTTTCAGAGGAGAGACTCTCACTGACTCTCATCTCTCTGAGCCTTCCTGTGCAGAATGAGCAGTTACACAGGTGTATGAGAAAATAACAGATACAATAAAAAACCCTGCTATTATCTAAAAACAAGAAGATAGCAAGGATTTCAGGGTCAAGGCTGTAATACACAGTGAAGGAGTCCAGGATCTCTTGTGGTACAGCAAGCAAGGCAAGGGAAATTGCTGTCTTGTGGGAAAAGCTGCTCAAATTCTCAGTCATCTGGTGCCCACTAAGATGTGAACTTTAGTCTGAGTTGTACTAAGTATCGCCATATATCTAAGATTACAAAAACATGCATAATCAAAATGCAAGGCCTTATCAAAAACCTATTCCAGCCACCTAAACTCTGGTACTTGTCTCACTGAAGATCTGGAGACTGAATTCAATCTATTATAAAACATTTTCCAGCTAAAAGAATTAGAACAGAATAATATGGGTTTACTGTACCACCACAGAAACAGTTCATTTTTATTTGACTTAGAAATACCAGCTGCATACCTTGAAGAATAAGAACCAATTCATGTGCTTGACTAATCAAAAGTATATTATGTTTTAACAAATAAAATATTTCTAGGTAAATGCTCTTTTTTATTTTGGGGACTTGTTTAAACTAGTAGCCAAAGAAGAAATTAAAGAGTTATGCTTCATGTCCAGAAAAATTACCATCTTGTTTACAAGCAGAAGTTAAAAACATGTTTTTGAACAAGAAATTGAAGTATTCACCTTTTATTTTGTAAAAGTATATTATACTTACAGAAAGCTAAATTTAATGTAGTTTTAAAAAGGAGGTCTGAGCAGCTAGTAGAGAAGAGCAAAAAAATACTAAATAGTGTCAATATTCTATCCCATAATTTATTTCTTCTTGCTTACCTTAGCTTTAATTACTCCATCATGTGGTTCACAGTGTTGTTTCAGAAAAAGTTTAAGTCTATCACGAGAAAAGAGATGTTTCCTCCGGCTGTATTAGGAAAGAAAGGTAGTATTACCAACTAACATCTTTAATTAGTATTTAAGTACAGCCAAAAGTATGCGCAACAATATATGTGACAGACCATATGATTGATCTTTTTCTTATTCTCTTAATTATACAAAACATCCTTACTATTGCAATTAACCACCATTCTTTGAAACCCCAACTGAATTAAAATTTTCCTTATGAATAAAACAAAACCCAAGTAGTATATAAACAGTTGGTTTATGCATCTCCAATTTTTATTTTGAAGATTCTGTTATGTCCCCTTGTATAAACACCCTTTTGATCCATGGTAGATCGTCCAAATACTTCCTAAAATTCCTAAATAAAACTCAAGTCTGACTGTTTCAGAAGAGAGGGAGGACAAACAAACAGGGACAGCAGGAAAGCAGCATTCACATCTCTCAAGCAGGGAGGCAAGCCAAGAAGTGACAAAGTGATTCACACACTTCTCAGTCAAGATACACCGCTTCTTTCTACAGGACAGTGTGCACTCTACTGCCTCCTGGCATTCCAGGGAACCTGCATTACTTCATGGGAAGGAAAAAACTTCACTACACAGGAATAGTTAATGAGAAAAGAAATCCTGATTTGTGCTGGAACTAAATGACTTGTAATCACACAAATTGAAGTTTGCTTACAGCATCCGGTTTATATAAAGTTTTGACGCACAATCTACTCTAAACATATATTTTAACTAAATTTGAGACAAATTTGTTATTTAAGAGGCAAAACCTCTACACATTTCTATTTGAAATCAATCTGATTGCCAGTGTCTGTTCCAACATTTCAAACTAGCAATGTTACCAGAGTGCTCACAACACCAATAGTTCATTATTATTGTTATTAGAGTTCTCAAACTCTTTTCCACCTACTCCATCAATCACAACAGTAGCCAAGGTATCAGAAGTCACTGTGCTGCAAAATGTGGAATATATAAAAATTTTCTTAAGAAAGGATGTTCTTTGATGTTTGATTTCTGCAGACTTTCAAGCCTAATCAACACAAAGGGAAATTTAATGCATGAAACAGAGCTTGGTTGTTAGCTACCATAAGTGATGTCCAGGTGTGAGAAAAATTAATTATTTGTTGGTAGGTAGAATTGCCTTGTTCAGCTTTAGGGACATGCTTTAGTGGTCTCAGACCTGGGGGGACGTTAACAAAGGTTGGGAAGAATGCCCACTGACAGTGGACACAAAGAATGCAGAATTTAAGGGTCACAAAGACACCTAGCAGAATTCCCAAGGTAAGGAAACCCAACCAAGCAATTGTACTGCATCAGCTCCAACTGGGTAAAAGGCAATTCTGCAGGAGGAAATCTGTTGCCACCGACTCAGGACCACTGACACAAACTCACTGACTCAAAAGAGAAAGACTGAGCATGCAGACTAATTACCATAAGATGCAGTAATTAATCAATTAACTGGAATCATTAAACAATAGAAAATAGAATACTAATTAGTAAGAGAACTATGTATCTTGTAGCAAATGAACACTAATTCTTTTGCTTGCTAAAACATGCTTGATTTATGGAACACTACTGATCACCTAGGCTTGTGCATCTCTGAAATAAATAATCTGTGTCTCTCTTGAGTGTGTAATTATTCACTTGCTGTGCACTGGGTAACTAATCCGATTTCTGCAGACAACAGCAGGTCTCATCTGTGTGCCAATGAAAGCAGAGACTTGCAAGGAGTTGGTACCTGTGTTAATGCTAGCAAAGCTTGGAATCCTTGACACAGGAGGCCTGTTTTACAGTATTTTTTCCCAGTGCTTTTAACTAACAGTTCTAACATTGTTTTAAAATGTCATTTTATATCAAAAACATCTTACACAACTCAGAGTTACAAAGTACAATTTTAACTTAAACATACTAATTTTTACCTTAGTTGAGATGCTTTAACAATAACAGGTTCATACAGGTGTTTTTTAATAGGTTGGACTTTGTATTTGAACAAAGAAGGATCAATTATGGCTTTCTTCTCCCTAGGGGGAAAAAAAAAAAAAAAGTTTACATTCACATATCATCAGCCTCATATTTTACACATTTAATATATTTATATGCCTATACAATGGACCTCTTAAAAATACCCAGCTTGTAACTTCCACCGGTACCAAAGAGGGCCTATTAATTTGTGCCAACTTTTCTGCTACTATATTTAAATCTGCATTAAAACCAGTTCCTGCAAGGAACAGGAAGAACAATGAGGGATGTTTTCTTAGCAAGGAAATGGGAGATAAGAAGGGAAGGAGGAAAGAGAGAGACAAGTAATGATACATCCCTACACTTCAGAAAAATGTCTCCTTAGTACTCATGATAGCAACAGGAAGACAGGAAAAAGGAGAAAAAGATGATGAGGAAGGAGTCCAGAAGACAGAAATAAATAAAATTAATAAAAACAGTAGCCCTTGATCTACCAATTGCATTGCAAAACAAAAACCACCTAAAATATTTTTCCAAAATAACACTTTAGGGGAAAAAAAACCCAAAACAAACACTTTACCAACCACTGCCAAAACAGGCACTTTACCAACAACATAAAATAAAAGAAAGCAACAGAAATCATAAGGCAACATATCTACACTTCAAAATTAATGCTCATCAGGTTACATGCTTTATTAGCCAAAGTGCACTTCCTTTTCACAGGTATTGCTACAGAGAACTAGATTTTTTTTCCCCCTCATGGAAAATATTTCTTCAGTTTTAATATAACATTAACTGTTTTGTTACACCTCTTCCTAGGTGGATAACACCCAGGTCTGGTGTGCTACCAAAATTCACTCCTTTACAAGAAAGAGTGGGGTTTTGCTATAGATAATATACTTTAAGAGTAGTACTGTGTTTATGGACAGACTTCATGAACAGAGGTAAACTAGTATGACTTTATTTAAATAATGTTGCATTTTGGCATTAAACAACAGAACTAACTTCTCCTGAGGTGACAATTTGTAATCAAGAGTTGTACTGCTTTATCAGGAAGAATTCAGTCACATCATGTTATTTCATCAAGAAGGAAAGTTGAAGCAGCTATGTAGATGAAGTAGGAGATTTAGAGCTATGCATTTCATCATTGTCAGTCCTTCTAGCATTTACAAAATGCTTTCAGGTGGAGTTTGTGACAAAATAAACCAGTACATCACTTGGTATTCTTTAGCCTTGTGAAAAACATGCACAAGATGTTGAGAACTGTACTTTGCAAAGCTGCTGAAAACAAAATTTGCTACAATTCTTGTTTTTCCCCACTAACTCTATGAAAGAGAAATACAAGCAGTGTTAACATTCCAATGTCTAATAAATATATTCATTAATACAGATTAAATGAAACAGTACTTATTCACCATTAGTGTCATTTCAGATGAGAAGAATTTGCAAAGTTCTCAAGAAAAATAGTTTATAATGACTACATTATCAGCACAATTAATAATAAATGGACTGACAAAAAGACTTGGAAACAGCAACACATCTACTAGATAAGTGCTGTGATACACACGCAGGGTCTTGCATGACACTGCATGCACATCACAGTTGAAGTCTAAAGCTGAGTCACTCGGACCAAACACAGTTTAAGAAATATAACAGAAAAAAAGCCCACACAGCTATTCATATTAGCAAAACAGAGATCAACTGTAATCCAGTATATCCACTGCCAAGATGTTAACATCTCTATGTAAGTTTGTTAGAAGAGCCTTCATATTCTGGTCATACCATGACTTGGTCTTCCATGACCATCTTCAGTCTCAAGACAGCAAAGCTAAAGTAATGAAGGCTGTCCCCAGGAATTTTTGGATAGTATGAAAGACAAACTTGCACCTCATCACACACCACTGCGTTTCCAGTCCTTTGGTCTAGTAAGCTGAAGAATGGCCCAAACAGATAATGTTCAGATACAGAATAAAAGGCATCAGAGTACCAATATTAAACCAAAAGTGTATCAGCTTATTTATATATTTTTAATAGATTCTAAGCTTCAATACTGTCTGCAATCAAATTCAGGGCCGAAAGAATAATCAAATTTTCAACTCTTTATCATTAATCTTTTCTTCTTAGTTTGTATAAATCTTTCTCAACTTCAGTGGGTCATATATAATAGCCCAATGTAATTTCAAAACACACTGCATTTTTTTCTGCTTATTTTTTGAGTTTCCAGTTATTATCCCAAGAAGTAAATATATTCCTGATATACTCCTCCAAATTTATAGTAAAAATTTTGCTTAATGCAAAAGGGGAAGAAAAAGATCATTCAATACACCTAGAAAGCTTTAAAAATTATGTAGATTATCTAGCAGCTTTAGCATAAAAACATTATTATTATTGGTTGTATTTTATTTTGTAAAGCATTATATAAAACACATTAGAGTTAGCAAGGGTTAGACCCATTTCACAGCAGAGATCCCTCACAAAAAATCTTCACAGCACAGCTCTAATACACAACCAAATCCAGAGGAAAAAATACAGCGTATTTTGTAATTTAGTAGGTAAAAGCTGCAACTGACTCACCCATATTACACCCATATTAACTGCACTCAAGCGAAAGTGATTAGTACTTGTGTCAGAATTTTGCATTTTTAATAAGGTTATACTGAACCACTGACAGGTAACAATCTCAAGCCTTCAATTACTTTGGCTTGGTGACCACATGACCTGAACATAAATTTCTTCTTGCACTACTGCTATGGTACATTCTGACAGCGCCGTACTAAGGGAGCAGTACCAAGTGACCTCTGAGACCTTAGAACCATAGGATCTTAAGGTTGGAAAAGGCCTCTAAGATTGAGTCCAACTACCAACCTGGCACAACCGTGCTCATCACTAAACCACATTTTCATGTGCCACATCCACATGGGCTTCTGAACACTTCCAGGGATGGCAATTTCATGACATCCTTGGGCAGCCTATTCCAATGCCTGACGTTTCAGTGGACAAATTTTTCCTACGATCCAATATAAACCTTCCCTGGCACAATTTGAGGCCATTTCCTCTCATCCTGTCACTTGCTACGTGGGAGAAGAGACCAACCTCCACCTCACTACACCCTCGTTTCAGGTGGTTGTAGGGAGTGCTAAGGTCCCCCTGAGCCTCATTTTCTCCAGGCTAAAAAACCCCTGGCTCCCTCAGCCTTGTCCTTGTCAATTGCCTTGTCCAGGACACCCATCTGCACCATCTGGTCTGAGTCTTGCTACAGCTGTATCTTACTGCATTAACAGAAGTAAAAAAACTTCACCAAAAAATACTGAGTGTTAGAGGATCCAGAATGCTGCCCTGAAGTACTAAAATGACTGCTGTCCCACTTTTTCAGAAAATTGCAGTGGCTTTTCTTCTTCTCTTTGACTAAATTTGGGAATGGAAAAAACTCCCTTGAAGGATGCTAGCTAAATGACACCATCATTTATGGTCTCATCATGCTCCAGTGCAAGTCTTACACAGAGGTAACCTGTCAGTAAACTGATCCCCATAGCAAGGCTGCCTCTGCACATCTTTGAAAGTTGCCACTGACAAGCAACTCTGTACTGAGCAATAATAACAACTGCTCATTTGGAACTGCAAATATTTTCTGCAACTTAAATAAAATTTCAACAAAACAGAGCAACCTGATGACTGCTAAGAACAACACTCTTGGGACAAGACAACAGCACTTTGCAACAAAATCCTGACTTTTAACTTTTGGGTGAAGATTTTAAGGTGCCTTTGATCCAAGTACTTTGGTCTTTCCTTATAATATAAAGAGGACTACCTATCATCTGGGATTCAAGCAATGGAGGAATGAGAGAGGAAAAAAGGAAAGATAACTATTAAAGATGAAAGATTTTCGGTACTGAAGATATTATATAGCTTTAATGACAAGCTATGCCCACATTTTGACATATCCAGTTCATAATTTTTTCTCCAAATAAAGTTAAAAACTCATTTGAAGATGGTAAGGTTCCACAGACATTATTTCCAAAACCTGTTACCTCTTATATCCCAAAATTTGCAGAAACGATTAGCCCTTCCCCAAAATTAATCTTCAATTTAAATTGAACAGAGACCTGAAGTTACTGCCACAAACCAGCCAGCAAACCAAGAATATTTATTTCTAGTCTTTCTGATGAAGCTTGATGATTCACAGTGCTCACAGCCCTGGCAAAAGGAATGACATGAATAATTAAGTTGCAGCTGAATTGTATGTATTTGGCAGCAAAAGCCCCTCGACCTCCAGGCTGCTGCTGAGCGCTAAAGCCAACGCAAGTGTTCAACCTTACCTTTAAAAGTCTAGCAGTTTAAGGTGTGAATACTGCTATTCCATGTGACCACTATCCTATGGTACCAGAGGCTCCCAGGGCATAGCAGAAATGTTTTAAGAACTCAGAAGATTGCTGCCTTTTGCTATGTAACCCAGGCCTTAGAAAGCAGCCTGTTTTTCTGAGGGAAAATAAGAACATCATAGCCTCTTTCTTCCTGTACCACCCCAACTTTTACTGAAGAACACAACCGAAAAGGTCAGCAGGAACATTTGTACAGACTACACAGCTATTTCTGCCCCACACAGACAGGAGGAGTAGGGTCACAGAAAGGCTGGGATCTCTAATGACATCTATTTTCAGTTAAGATTCTCTAGCCTTACAGATTCTTTAGGAAAAATATTTGCAGATGGCCAATCAATCTGTGCTGTGCTCCCCTCCCCCTCCCTCACAAACACCCTGAGCATCTGCTGTACCATTGTTTAACAGCACTGCAGCTTTGCACAAAGGCTGGTCTCAAAACCTGGAGATTTGTGTGCAGGCTGAGGCAGAACTGTCCTGCACATATCAACTTGACATTGGTCCCAAGGCAACTAACATCCATACTCTCCACATGCAAGTCTCTCCATAAACAGCAAAATATAGTCTCTGAAAGATTAGGGCTGCAAAACAATGTCATTCAGCTCAGTGGGATTTCTTATTGTTATGAACAATGGTATAAAGAATCTTATACGCCAGCATACGAAAATTCACAACAATGCTTTACTTACAGATAGGTTTTACACACAGCAAGTAACACTCTTCAAGTCTGCATATACCCAGATATATCTAGAAAATAACTGTTACTACATTCTCACATTTTTTATAAACAGACTCACTTACAGTAAGCATTTTAAAGCCACAGGAGGTTTGCAATTTACCTTGCAGCATAAGTGTTAGTTAGCTATGTCACAGAACACTGCTTCAAAAGCCTGTATATTCTCACAAGAATTCCCCTTCTAAGAGAAAGAAATTATCTTCCCTCCCTTCTCTGCACTGCCAAAATAACTAATCAGCTGGGGAGAACCACAGACTGACTGGGAGTGCAAGACTTAGTCTCACCACCAGCTCTGCATGCATGGAAGTGACAGCACTATAATGGGATCAATCCTACAGTCAGCTCTGTGCACGCTCGCCTAATTCCAAGCATAACCCCCTTTCAAAAGCCACATGCCTTTTGGAATACTGAAAATGCATTTATTTTTTCAAATATGTAGGACATCTTCAAGAACAACTTAGACACTGCCTTCAAGAGACAGCAAAGAAATTTAAAATTTATTTATCTCATGTTACTTTCTTAACCAAGTGAGGAGCTCCACCTTACTTTTCTAGGCATGTCAGGACATGACTTCATCATGAAGCAATCAACAAGATTAAGTTCTGCATCCATGTGACATCTTAAAGTCACTAACAGTTCATGCAAAGCCTGTATGTTGCTAGATCATAGATTAGGGCCCACTTCAAACACTCCTCTTTCATCATCATGCCTATGAAGCATAGAAGTCTTTCTTCTCATTATACTGCTAGGATAGGCTCAGTTACTGCTCAGTAAATGGATACTCCAACACAATAAACAACACAGTTACAGCCAAGAAGCTCTCCTATTCAATGTTATTAGGCTACTCCAGCCCATAGAAAGTTCCTCAAGACAAGACACACAGTTTCACTGCACCTAACATCATAACCAAATCCATCAAATACAATGATATATTTATATGGACACCTGCACAATAAAGAAAGCTTGATAAGTTTTTTGTTTTTTGGACACAAACACAAGAAGTCTCTGGGAAGACTTTTCAGAGAGTTCCAGTAAAAGCATGTCCTCCTGTCATAAGGAGGACTCAAATCTGAGTCCCATGATGGAAGTGAAGTGATACCAGACTGCAGAAATGCAGAACATGCTGCACTTTCTGCTACAGCAGCACAGATTTCCCAGCATAGAGAACTACCAAGAGGTACACACAGCTCTTCCACCATCTCTCAGCAAAAACACTGTCATTGCAAAGAGATAAACAATGATTATTCTGTAGGTATTCAATTTCTCATAATGCAGTTTTCTGGTGCGTTAGCATAACCGGCACCTCTGAAGGTTCAGTTGGTCACCTTCAGCTGTCTGAACACTCACAATCCATACAGATCAAGTAATCTGTTTCAGTCAGACTCTGACACATCTGGCTCTAGTCTCATTTCCACCCAGTCAGAATGACATACAGTAGAAGTATCATGTACCCATTTTGTGCAGAGCTATTGTGCGTTTCTGAGTCGTCACTGTCGCTGATGACAATTGTGTCCCCATCAGCACTGCTGCTGTGGCCATTTGCCATTCCATTGTGATGGGCTGGAGCTATGACTTCCAAAACCTTACACTGCAACCTGAAATAAAACACAGACATTTATTAATGTCAAGTCTTTCACTAGTACAAGGAGCCTAAAATTGTAGCAGATGTTATTTTAAGAATACATACATAACTGAACATTGTACTGTCTACTAAATAAGTAACTAAGAACCTTGAACTGAAATACTAGGTATAATATTAATTTCATAAGTACCATCTAATAAATGGACAAATTCATCTGCTTACACAGCTATCAGCTCCACTTCTCAGGAAAACAAATCAAGTTACTTGTAGTTGTGAGGAGTTTTTTTCAGTACTCATTTAAGTAAATTAAAAAGTTAACTCGATGTGTTACTTTAAAACTAGACAACAAAACTTGTATGTTATTTTCATAGCAGTCTAAGAAAAGCAAAAGATTTTCAGAACCCGAAGTATTTTTACTTGTAAGAGATCATCTTCTACTACTGTCGATGACCTAAATAAACAGGGCTGAAATGATCATTATGCATCTAATCTTAATAATGGCCCATTTATCTGCTGACACATATTAAGGCTCCATCTGGCATGCACACAATTGACAAAACAAGCCTATTCCTTTACCATCCTGAATGCTAGTCATAAAAGGGAGAATTAACTACATATCAAAAAGTATAATTAATCAACACTTCATGCTGGGTAACTGTACTATAGCTGGTTCTTAACCACTAACTTTCACCCCTTTCTAAAATTCCATGGTTCCTATTCTTTAACTTAACATCCAAAAAGCCTTGTCTGATTCATGAAAATTAACTGCTGTAGTCAATGGACATT
Organism: Promerops cafer; assembly: GCA_013398275.1. Classification (NCBI taxonomy): domain Eukaryota; kingdom Metazoa; phylum Chordata; class Aves; order Passeriformes; family Nectariniidae; genus Promerops; species Promerops cafer. Next base: position 1,626,993 of record VZSE01014783.1, on the reverse strand, counting down.
GTCACATTCTACCACTAAAAGCATGGGGAAAAAGAACATGTAATAATTTTCTACTCTGGGCACCAAGCACTCCCACTTGAAATATGTAAAATAAAGAATATATTAAGTCCTGGGGTTGAACTACTAGAGGTGTCACACTTAGGCTAAAAACAAACAAACCTCACGAAATCCATGACAAACAAATTCTAAATGTTCTATCTGAACTGAACACTGGCAAAAAGGAAGCAATGTGAAAATATTTCTTTAGCATGTCTTTCTGGAAGCAGACAGTACTACCCAAAACGTGCACACACTGGGAAGGCTGGGGATGGGGAAGGGGGGGTGGGGAAAGAAAAGGTGGTAGTAGCCAGAGAAAACCCCAAAGAATTAAAATAACATAGTAAGATTAAAATGTCCTAGGTAGTATTCTTGTGACATTATCAAGGATCAGTAATGCAGTTAGACCCTATAGCTGCTCTCTCCAACAGGAAGGGAGCTCTAGGATGTTTCAGGAGGTGATTAAAAAAAATAAAAATAATTTAATTAAAAAACAAAACAAAACAACAACAAAAAAAAACCAAAAAAAAAAAAAAAACCAAAAAAAACCCCAAAACACAAAACTATTAACATCCTTATATACTCCTAAAGACAGCAATATGACCAATGCTTAGGGTATCCATGGGGACACCAGAGCTGCTTGCACGCAGAGGCAGCCTGAGCCGATTTGAACCCGCTGGCCACAGGCACACTGCCATTCCAATGCAGCCTATCTCGTTTCCAAAGCTGGCTGGTCTGGGGCTGGAAGAACACGTCTTCCCAGACAGTGGAGACCAAGCTTATTAACTGTAAAAAATCTAAATAGACTCTGTATAAAGAACTGAGAGCGTCCAAGTAGAGTGGAGATAGAACCTGTTGACTGTTCACAAAGTCAATCCAAGACCAACAAGGCTTATTAAGGTTTGGCCCAGCACCAGACTCTGAGTCCTCTAAGAAAAGGCTATTATTAGTAACTTGGTTTTCCAATATTTGGAACATCATAGTCACCCCTTTATCCTAAATAATATGGAGCCAACTGCATGACAGAATGTGTATTATTAGGCTGGGTTTTTTAAAATCCGAGAAAGATCACCTCCTAATAAAAGACTTCTTAGCAGAATTAGTTTTCTTTCCGATTGTAAAAGATATTTCCTACTGAGTCCAATTCAAATTAAGAGACACTTTTAACTTCTAATGGAAAACCAGCGGAAGCTCCCGACACGCTCCTACGGTCACCGCGCTCACCACTAGAGGGGGCGGCACCGGCCACAGCCACCGCGCCACCCGCGGCGCCCACTGACAAAGAGGCTCCAGCGCACACGCCCCAGGCCGCCTGCACAAAACACCTCAATATTCGAGTCACCGAGGAGCTTTCCAACATTGATTTTACCTGCTCATCCATCGAGCAGCCCCGTAATTTACAGGACATCACATCTTCTTCTCTAAGAATGGAAATTACATATTCTATATGCTTGATTCAGTAAGCAGCAACATCCTCAATACAGCTGCATTCCACCCCCCGCCCCCCTTCCCCTTTATTTTTCAGCAGGAAGAATGACTAACAGATTAAGCTATCTCAGAAAGGAAGTGATACTCCATCTTCTATGCCATTCAAATCACTACCAGAATCCTTTGGGGAAGGAATCAAGTGAAACACACATTACCTGGTGCAATAAAAGCACAATCCTGTGCAATTTAATGCTTACTGATAGACAGGAGATTAAAGACAGTGATGCAACCATTCCTTCTGAAAGAAATAATCTATTAATTATTTTTTTAACCTTTTTTTAGTCTGTGGTCAAGTCATGGCTAATAGCACCAATTCCCTGGACTAAGTGGCAAAGACACTGTTTCTAGTGCAAGTGGTGCTCTTCTCAATAACCTAACCATTCCCTCAGTTCACTCACTACAACTCTTATATTATAAGGCACATAAAACAACACAGCTGAAAGCTGAAGCAAGACATTTAAATGAAGCATACTACTTTAATTACTTCCTAAAAAAGATACGTCAAGATCTTTACACAGCTTATGTCAAACCATGCTTACTATTCCCCATAAAATAAGATTTGGGGGCAACTCAGTCTAAAAAGACAGCAGCATCAACATACATAAATATGAACCCTAAATATCTCCATCAGTCAGGAAGCACTTTCTTCAAATTACAATAAAGATTACAGTCACACTGAGTGAAACCCAAAGGCTTTCAAAATAAATTGACAATAGATCCACCAGGAACTTGCACACAACAGTCCCAGCAACTCTAGCTCAGATGACACTACTTAAAATAATTTTGCTTACCTATTTCTGCACTACAGGCTGTTATCAACAGTGGGGTCCTCTGGCTCGTTGAAAGGATGGTCTTATGCTTACAGATCTATTTTCTGTTAGGCTCAGAAACTAAGATCTTTGAGGTCTCATGTTATGGGCAGGGCTCCAATAAATGCTTAGCCTTATGGTTTTATCTTTATTCTTTTAACAAAACCAAAACAACAAAGAACAACACAGGAGTCCAAAGGTTTTCAACACAAACCCAGAGTTCAGTATCACAAACTTTGTTTTTTTAATTAATGATTTTTTAAAATGTATCTTCTCTCTCAAATGAAAAAGTCTGAGAACATCCATTGATTTCCGTGAATTGTTGGGTAGGGCTGGTCAGCTGCACAAGCAAAAGAACAGAACTAACTCCAGCAATCCAAGGGCTATGGACTACAGACTGTGGCACAGGACAGTTTCTCAGGAAACCCAACTCAGTCTCCTCCTGCAGAAACTATTCTGGGCTGTGCTTAGAACAGCAGTTTAGCACAACTAACAGAAGACTAAGGGCTGACTGAGCCTTATCACTCCCGGAACTCCAAGGAAGAAGCAGACTGAAGGTATACAAAAGCAAACTGCACCTGCAGCTTCAGGCTGCTGCTCCACCAAGATGCAGAGACCACTTAACAGTTCCTGTCAAATCGGGAGATCTTCCTTTGCCACTCCTCTTTCCAGCCACATACATGGTGCTTGCTTTTTGCAGCTCTGGCAATCAGTTTCGTTTATTGATTGTCATGAAACTGAATTCAACTACCTGACAAAACAACTAAACAAAAGAATATATATTAAAAAAACCACCCCAAAACCCAAAAATCCCTAACCCAATGTGAAATGCTAGGTAAGCTTGTGTCATTATCACCTACTTTAAGCAGCTCACTGAAGGATCAGATGAAAACTAGGGCATATGCAAGATCCAAACATTGACCACAGATAAATGCAGAGGAGGATGGAGAGCTGTCCATCCACTCAAGAGGTGGGGGACGAGGGGCTGCCATTGAAGACCAAGGCGAAGAAGTTTTTGATTACCTCAGCCTTCTACTCATCCAGTTTTCCAGCACTGTTTGTCAGGACAAACCTCTTTGACCTTCCTTTTCTGGTTAATGCATGTGTTAAAGTCCTTCCTGTTATTCTTTGCATCCTTTGCAAGGTTCAATTCCAGCTCTGCCTTGCTCTTCACAGGTCACCTGCCAGTCCTATCTCAGTCCTATCTTCAACTCTGTGTATTTGCTTCTTTCCCTTTAGTTTGACCATCAGGTCCCTACTCAGCCAGGCCACCGTGCTACTTTTCCAGCAGATGTCAGGGTGGTTGAAACCCCCAAGAAGGACAAGAGCCTGTGAGTGCAATGGCTCCTGTAGCTGAAGCAATAAGACTTTGTCAACAGGCTCCCCTTGGTCAGGGAGCCTGTAGTAGTCACCAACCATTTGCTGCCTCAGTGTCTGATTTTTACCCACAGGCTTTCAACCTGCTCATGGCTGTTTTTCAGAGACAACTCTTTACACTCAATCCACCTCTTGATGTAGGGGGCAAGCCCTCCGCCTCTCTTCCTCTCATCTCTTCTGAACAGCCTGTAGCCATTGATGGTCACAGTCCAGTCATGGGATTTGTCCTACCATGTTTCAGTAATTGCAACAAGGTCAAAGCTTTCTAGCACCAAAGTTGTTTCCAGCTTCTGTTTGTTGCTCAAGCTGTGTGCTTTGATGCAAAGGCACCCTCGGCTGGGCTGTCAGCTGTGTCACCTTCCTAGAGGAACAAACCCCTTAATTCCATGGAGATAATTCTCTGGTGGTTTCCCTTTTGGCTTATAATACCTTAGGAGTCCCTGGCTCATCTCCATAAGACTTCGTGTTCCAACATGGCTCACACATTTCCAAGTCAGTAGAATATAAATGCACTTCAGCTGGGCTACTGATTTCACCCCCAACACTGGCAAGCTGCACCCAGGCTCATCTCTGCCAAGCCTGGTCTTATCCCCTTCCTCCTTCAAACCTAATTTTAATCCTTCTCAATCATCCCTGCCAACTCATGGCCTTTTACACAGGCAAACCCCATTTGTCTCCAGTAGGCCTGGTGCCATATAAACTGTCCCATGATCACAAAAGCCAAAACTCCACTGATGGCCTTTAAGCCACATGTTGATCAGGTGGGTTCTCCTTTTCCTTTCAGCATTCCTCCCTGCTACCAAAGGGATTGAGAACACCACCTCTGCTCCTGTTCCTTCAATCTGCTGCCCTAGTGCCCTGAAGTTCTTTTTGACTGCCATAACACTTCTCTCATCAACCTTGTCACTGCCAACCTGCACAACAACTAGAAGTGAGTAATAATCAGAGGGCTCAATTAGTCCAGGGAGTCTCCTGATAACATCTCTTACCCAGGTCCTAAGGAAGCAGCAGACTTGCCTGTGGAATGGGTCCAGCTGGCATACGGCACCCTCTCAGTTTCCCCGCGAAGGGAGTCACCTACAATCACCCTTCTTTCTTTCTTAACACTCAAAGTTGTCATTTGTCTGACTGACTGACTTGTTCTGGTCAAGCTCCAAGAGAGACCTTCACCTCCACTATTATCTGCCTGACCCTGATATTGCAGAGCCTCATACATACTCTGCAAGGGCACTTGGAAAGGAAAGGGAGGCTGGAGGAATTGTCCTATCTCCCTGGGCAGGGACCTGTTTCCATTCACCCTTACCTTTTAGGTCCCCCCCTTCTGCCTGATGGTGAGAGGGTCAGGGTTCCTCTGACTATTGCCAAGCTTCCATCCACTGCATTTCCCCCACGGACTGAAGGATGTGACTCCACCAGTCTGTTTTCTCTCACACTCCTTGATACTCCTCAGCCTTTTCCCTTCCTCTTTAGAATGAAACAAACCGGAACAAATTCTTTCATTCAGCTCAGCAATTCAAAGACACATACACAAGCTATTATGAGCTGTAAAACAGGCCAGGTATCTCCATCTACTGCTGCTGGAGAAGTAGGAGAACACTCCACTATGTAACAGGCCAAAACCGTTTCAGCATATCAACTGAAAAACCTCGACCCTGCAATTATTGGCACTTTGGCCTCCCAGAGCAGTTCTTCCCAAATGCCAAGCAGGCCTTTACATCCAACAAAGGCTGGCATTAGAGATGCTCTGAGAGGAGAGACCACTTCTCAGAGCTCCTCAATTGAGCATTCTGCACACCAGCTTTTGATCTGGCTGGCACTAATTACTCTGACAGAAATAATAGTCTGATACTCTGCTATGTCCCCAATTCAAGTCAAAAAAACAAGATACCCTGAAGGCTCAGATGAGTTGTAAATGTGTCTCTGTATGCTTTCTGATAAGCAGACAAAAACCATCCCTTGGATGGCACATGGCTGTTTCAAATGGGACAGTAGGGTAACATTGCAACACTTTGAAGCCAACTTTTAAAATAAAACCCACAATGATCAGTGAGTCAGAAGCAAATTCACATTTTAAGACACACAAATGAAAGCAAAGTTTTTCAAATGCCAAAATTAAAAAAGCACACTTTTTCTAACAGTATGTAAAGTCAGTTGAATATAGAAACCCCCAGAAGAGTAGTACAAGAAGCTGTAGTAGCAAGTGCTAAAAAGTACCAAAAAGCTGTAGCATCATTCTGTTTTGTCAGCTTTTAATAAGTTTTTAAGAAGCAAATGTCAAGTAAATGCAGTCACTCGTATCCTCGTCCTAACAGTTCTCATACACTTGAGAATAATTAAAGAGGTAAAAGAGAGACAAGATCTGAAGGAAGAAGTGACATCTTTTACTAAGCTAACTGATACTGTTTAATGCACACACAAAACAAATGCACACAACAAGGAGACAGGTTTTATGCACGTAACGGGTTCTTAAAGTAGAGAAAGAGCTGCTGCTTTTGAGTTTTAGCATCTTTATTTGTCTGTCAAGTTATAGTTAAGGTTGTACGTTTCAAAGAAACTAGTAAGAAACATGGTTTTGCTTAGGACAAGAGCATGTACAGAGTAGCAGTATCAGCTGTCTCCTGCAGAATTAGAACAGTAATACACTGGTATATGCATCATTTTCACTGCCCAGTCTTTCCTTCATAACATTGTACTGATTAAAAACAAGTAAGTAATAAAACAAACCAAAACCTTTACCTTTGAATTTATAGTTATAAAATAGAGAGTGTGAGAATGAGAGCTAACAGAGACTGGCAGTGCCAATTGTTGTAAGAGCTGTTCAACAACCTATAAGAAAGGAGTTGCAGGTTCTTTCCCATATATCATCATCTCATAGCTTCCACTAGTCAAATACAAATATATTTATTAGTCAACAAATTTACATTTACATTTATATCCCCAAGTATTTAAGGGCAGTGGAAAGTAAATTCCTTAAACGTGATTTTTCCAGGCCAGAAGCTGACTGATCCTTAAACAGCTATGCTGAGAAAATGCATACTGTATTTGCTCTATGAATAGGTAAACTGCTCTCCAGTACTATCAGAGATGCTGTTTCACAGACACCATGCTAGTTTTGATACTTTCTGGTATTCAAATTCACCTTTCAAAATAAATTAGTAAACTTCCTTTGTATACAGGAACTTACGTTTAAGCGTTACCACTAAAAACCACGCAATCAGTAATTATAAGTTAAATAATTTAAATTCTCTGTAACTTGTCAGTCTAAACATAGAAGACACTTTGTCACTCACTACTTAGTGGTCTTATTATATAATAACTCATCCTAGAGCTCAGAAGACAACTACAGATATAGATACAGACAGATAGATATAAGCAACTTGCCAGTTTGAATAAAAAAGGTGGAAAATTAGGTATAACTTTACCTCTTGCAAGGATTATCTTCTACCATTCTAACTCCCTATCAGCTACAGTCATGACCTGCAACATGCTTCTTGTGCCCTAGTTAAGACTTACAGAGATGAAAACAGTATGTAAATCTTTTAATTGGCCTAATGCAATGGTTAATCCACTCCTAAATGAACACTCCTAAAGCACTGGGACACCAGTCAAACAATTGACAAGTTAAGGAAAGTCTGATCTGTGATTATCTGTTTCCTGCAGCATGACAATTGTCAACATCAGATCATTCAAAGCAGAGAAAGAATCTTAACTTATTCAAATGTATGATCAAATGCAGCAATCTTCCTAACAAACATCATCTACTTCTTCTGTAAGTAGGTTCTTTTTTAAAAGCATTCTGGTGTTGCTTGCTCACAGACATTAGGCAAATATTCTTTTGCAGTGGTGTCATCTAGTGGTCAAATTCAATGAAAAAAAGATATTCCTTTCTGTATGATTTTCTTCCTTCTTACACACTGACCTTTAAGCAATCTATTTCAGTCTGGAAGTGGTTGACTTTTTAATTAAGTGCCATACTAATTGATAGACAAGAATTGGTTGTGCCCCAACCTCCACATGGGGAAGGGAAGACATCACCATATAAACTACTTTTGTGAGTGGGGGTAGAGTTGTCAGATCTCCTCACTGCTCAAGTCAGACCAAAAGCTCATAGAGTAATTAACTAATTATCAAACTCCTCACTTATATATCCTAATAAAGAAGGACATTATTGCTTGTGATAGCACCCAGACTCAGAATACTGACAATAAATCACAATAGGTTGTTTACACAGGCTTTAAATGTAGTTTTTCCTCCAACAAATTAAAATAATTATAAAATCCAAAAAGCATGTTGCTGACTTCAAGCAGAAAAGAACAGGTCCTACTGCTGAGCAAGTCAGGCTGTTGAAGGGGGTTTTTTTAAGTATGTCTGAGGCACTAGCTGAGGTTATTATTTTCAGATAGGCCTTCCATACACATAGTTCCAGCTTTCAGGTAACTGTCTTCAGATATCAAAATGTTCAAAATCAGTTTCACAAGTTTCCAGTACCAATAATAAAACACAGTACTAAGATAGCAACAAATGGACAGGTTACTGCAAGAGACACTATTCCTTGTGGAAAATCAAAATACCAACAAGTACATGATGGGTCCTGAACTTCCAGTTCTGAATATCAAATATAGGAAGCAATTGCAGTAATGTGATCAACATTTTTCCTCTCCTTCAAGAAAGTGTGAGCTAAAACATTAGCTGCTTATTTTACATCTTAACTGACCATGGCTAACATGAAATATTGCTCTAATCCTCCCCCAACATAATCTCAAATAATTTACATGCCTTTTTCAATAAACTACTTTCCATAAACTGCAATGTGACATTCTAATGGACAATATTTACAGTGTCAGCTGGTTTCAATTCTTCAATTCAACTCTTCTTCAACTCGAACTTAATTTTAGATTAAGTTTTCTCTTTGTATTCTATAATGTTTCTGACCAATATTTCAAATAATAGTTTTGTCTTTTGTGAAGGCATTACTAGGAAAACGTCATTACACAATTCCTACGTTTCTTTAATTGGAAATCTGAGCACCTTCTGTTTGAAAGCATAGCACAGCTGCCACTTTGGAGAAAAGTCAGCCCCAGTTTGGCCAGAAAAATTGGACACATACAAACCAAGAAAGATGGCCATTTCTTAATCAATAAATCACTTGAAAGGGTTAAACAGCAAGCAGAATTATCTCCTTGTTGCTTCTAACAGATTACCAAAATGCACCCATAATTTTTAGAGACCACCTGAACAAGCCACGTGATAGGACTGGGGGGAGTTTCTCAGCAATTTGTTTCTAGTTGATAAGGGTTGTTGGAGATACCAGACATACCAAAACAAGAGGAGGATAGTATTTCCCAAACTATCCTGAGTTCCTCCTACCAGACCTCAGTAACAAGGCAGAAGTTACCAAATTCAAAGCTGAGCAGCAAAGCAAAAGGCTAGAAACCAGAAGAGATGTAAGACCAGAAAAAGTGATGAAGCATTAGACACTGCAAAACCCAGAACTCACAGGTTTCATACAATCAAAAAACCCAACATCTACCTAGACTCTGAACAAGGCACTTGTCCTCTCTTTGCAGATCACCTGTCATTTCTTGCAGTATTATAGACAACTTTGTATACTCAAGGATAAAAACATTTGTAATTAAGCCAAAATGCTAAGCCTTCTAGTCTTTGGGCTCCCTACTGCTTACTTTGTTCAAAATCTAGAAAGCTGCAATCTGTCTTACAAGAATACTACACATGCAAAGTTAGGAGTTATAAAATATCAATATTTAAATTGTTTGAGCAAGCCTTGGTTACACATGCATTATGTAGTAGGTTTGGCATTAAATAATGCACAGAACTCAGAAAACCAAACAATCCTGCTGACGTTACACATGCAAAAAACTTCAAAAGCAGTGGAAGAATTTACAACTGGGTTTTCATGATCTGCCAAATTCTGTTGGCCTTGCAGGACGCTATTACAATATACATGAACTGTGATGATTTTTTCTAGAAAAGATCACAAAAACATAGCTGCAAATGACAAATGCATGCAAACTGCTGAAAAGCCGTATTATGTAAAAGTAACGTGAGTTGGTACACTTAATCCCCAATGTAGTACTTCAAAATACAGGTCAAAGTCAACTGTTAATTGGCAGACAAATAACTACGCCTCACTTCCTCCCACTTTGTATTCTTTAATTATGTACCTCTAAGCATAAAAGTCCCTCTGCATTACCATGCTATTTGCAGTGTTTCCTGGATTTAGTCTTAAAGGTCAGAACTAGCTCCCTGCTATACCTTTGTCTAGAATATCAGTGGCATACAATCAGCTAAGGCAAATTTTTTATTCTTCATTTTACACCAATTTATACCTACGTAGTTTACAGCATACAATCTCTAGCTGGCTAATTTTTGATGGAAATATATTATTTGAAACTTTACTCTTTTGAATAGTATCCAGTCCATCTCAGAGGCTTAAGAAATTTAGTTTATATCCTATTCATGTACTGATCAGTGAAAGTAGAACATACATATCTAACAATTTTGTGTTTATCTCAACACAAGTTTGAGTAACCAAGAAGGTTGAATTAAAGGCTGGCAAAAAAACTGTAGCACTCTCTTAAGGGGATATCATAACTTTATCTTTGGAAACATCTTTGAAAAGCTACAGTACACACACGCAAATATTTTACAAAAGTAATAGAAAGAGTCATTCCTGAGGGAAAAAAACTTTTAGAAGAACAATAATTCCTTTTTGCTATTACTTTGGACACTTTTTTCTACCTCTGAAGATACTAAGGCATTTCATTGAGCAAAAGAAAAAGGGTTAGGGTTATATATACTATACTGACAGTTCATAATATTCATGTCTCTAAATAAACAAATGAAACAAACAAACACCTTATTCTCTAAGCAAAATGACTGCAATAGCAGTGGTAATCTCAGTCTAGTCGTTTGACAAGTATAAAGATGAGAAAGAGAGAAACTTTGGATATAGGTTTTCCATACAGAACACAGTATCCCTTCTGAAGTTGTTCTTGTCCTGGCTTTGCAGACTGGGACTTCACTGGTTGAAAAGAATAGAGCAGTGAAGAGATGGAAAGCTTTTCTATTAAGCACTGACCTTAGGTACATAACCATATCAATTTCCTTACAACTTATCTCCTGCAGTGCATCGAGATTTTTCTTCCTGGTGTAGTACAAAATTTGCCATAAATAATATCTGGATCAGCCACTACAAAAACTCACACAGAGTAACTGTTCTCCAATGACCATTTTGAACCAGCCCACTCCTATCACCCAACAAACACCATACTATGCACTAAGTACAGGCTACCCACAGGAGTCCCTTCTACTCTAAAGTGTAAGCTGTCATGTTCCTCCTGAAAAAAGCAAAATAAAATGACCCTACAAACAACAAAAATCCCAGCAGCAACAGCTGAACCCACAAAGGCTTTAGCACCCATTCTGCAGGTACTTCCAAGCTGAGCATGTTTTTTCATACCTTAAGCCTCAATTAGGTGAAACTGTAAACTCATTTAGACAAAATATAGACCTTTTCTAGACCTCTCCTAAAAGCTGCTTTAAAGAAAGACTCAAGCTTATCTATACTATACAGCGTATGTACCAATGATATGAGAAAGAACACATCTGAAACTTCAAATTCTTCCTAAGTTTTAACCAGTCTAAGACGACAATAAAACATTTGCAATAAATACACCAGTACAACAGTAAGCATAACACTGACCCTGAGTGTGAAGAAACCCCTATCAACCTAAATTCCAGATAATAAACATTGTAATGTTTAAAAATGTAATAATGTAATAAACATTACATTAAATTTGCATTAACAAAAAATTAATTCCCAACTTTGCTGCTAATGAAATCACCATTTTTGCACTACTTAGAAAGTAAAAATCCAACATTTATCAATTCTTTTAAGCTTTCAGTAGTTTGGCCATTAATTCTGAATGATTCATCAAAATTTGTGTGTTTTTTTAATTCATAGCTTCCCCTAATTTCTCATTAAATCTTATTCTACAAACAACCCACCTTTCTCACACCGAAAAACCAACATTCCTTTGCAAATCCACCACACAGACCAAAAAACATGCAGTGCAAAGACCTGAGAGCACAGCTGTATCTCCACAGCTGCTTCAAAGCTAAAGAAAGGTATCAAGCACAGCAACACAATCCTGCTCTTAATTAAAGCAGGGAAGCACAGTAACAGTATCACCAGCTTAAGCATCACACCTCACTTGGATGTATTTTTTTGACAGAGTTTATTACCCTGGGTTTTGGGTTCAAAAATGCACAAACAAACCCCACCAACACCAAACAAAAAGAAGTATTTTTAAATATACTTACCTTGCACCATTATTTCTAAGTACTTCCACTGTTTCATCAACAAAATACCGATCCTTGACATAAGCAAAGATTTCATCACAGATCTCATGAAGTCGGGTGCGATGGGTAAGGGTGGCCAAGTAGAGAACTGGAATGATGAGTGCCTCTGGAAAACTTTGAAGATTATGTCTGGCTTTCTTCTCTGATTCCAGAGCTTCCTGATATGTGAGTCCTGGTTTACCTGTGACAGCACAGCTCCACACAAGGCTGTTGCAAAGAATGGTGCGTTCAAAAAAATCACTGGAAAGGAAGAAAGATCAGAGGGGGAAGAAAGAAAGAAAACAGTTGAGTTCTGACTAACATTTTAAACTTGCTCACAGTTAAAACAGCAGCAAATTGCAAATATCTTTTACAAGCGTGAAATGCAAAAGCAGCTCTACTCCTCTACAGTTTGTAGATATCAAAGGTTATTTGCCATTTTTCAGCCACAGCATGGTAAATTGCTGTTGTACAACCAAAGTCTCCTCTCATTACAGACTACAGTAAGAGAATCAAGCCCTGGAAATGCTGACAAACAAATCTGCACACAAACATTCGTGTATAAGAAGCCTTCTGCATAATAATAATAATCACACTGAGTTTAATACATGTTATATCATACTCGCATCTCCCCCATTTCCACAAATATTTGCAAGATGAGTGCCTAAAACTGTACAAACAAGAAATAACTTTAAGATCACAGAAACATGTTGCAACTTGAGTAAGTTCCAGATTTTGAGTGTCTTAACTCACAAACGAAAAGATGGGAGAGGTAAAAAAATTAATGTCAAGTAGTTCTCTAAATAGTTTTTATTCCTTCACTGTTTGCATAGCTCTTACAAAAAAAAACCTGAAATATTTTTTCCTACAGATTCTTTTCCTCCCTTGTTCCGTTGGTAAATATTGATTCTCTTCCGTCCACACATTTCCAATTAAGGCTAAAATTGCATTGTTGTTACTGCTTGCTTACTAGCTATTATACTGGAATAAAGAGCCTTCATTAGTCAAAACCTATTTTTGACAGGTATCAGAAGAATAGCAGTTTATTAAAATTTTCTAAATGAAGTAGATGATGTATCTATTCACAAAGCCATGTTAAAACGTATCATATACTATGGATCTGTGATCAGACAGCAAAGCAATCTTTCAATATGCCCCAGTTCAGACAATGCTTTTATTTGCCTTTACAAATATTAATGGACTAGTATTGACAACTACTGAACACACACGACAAACCAAGGTTTGTTTTGTCTTTATCAGTCCAACATGGCTATTTCAAAGCACACAGTACTTTCAGTCAACTGCATGCCACATGAGATACCTATACTGAAGTTTTATTTCATTCCTTTAAAAAAAACCCAAAACTAAACCAGAGTGTTCCCATTTGTAGAAGGATAGACCTGTTCAAATAATTTCTAGTAATGAGGCTAAGAGAATTGGACAGCTCACACTGAGTTTTTTCTTGCAGTCTCCCTGCAAACCCAAGCTGGCAAACGTTCATCAGTGACACTGATGCAGATGACAGTGTTCACTGCAGATGGACAGATGAACCATAACATTTCGTAAATGAAAATGGAAATTCAGATTGAGGACAATGAAGGGTCTTGGCTCAGATAATCCTTTCTGTATGAGCACAGGATTCCTCTGAGTGAGACATGCTTTAGGAAGAACATCAGCTGTGAGAAGGGGAAAGGGACAGAAGAGGAAGAAATTGATAAATTATCTGAATAATATTTAATAGCTACAAAATTTCAGATTTTTATATTATCTGTTATCCTGCTATCTACTTAATATGTTTGACAGTACATGGATAATGTGGGCCTGCTTACTCTAAAGACAAAAAGGGGAAGAACAAAGAAAAGAGAATTAGATAAACTATTCTTCAGTATATGAAGAACAGATGGCTGTCAGTCATTCTTTGTGCATCTTTATTGTGTATTATACTTACTTAAACATATTAAAGAACAGGTTAGACAAAAGTCTGTTTCATGACTTTGGTTTGGGTTTTTTTGTGAGGTGACAGAATAGATAAAATGTGATCTCTTCAGGTCTTGTCCTGCCCTACATTTCAATATTTCTGCATTAGACTAAGTAATTTTTATGGATGGATATTCAATGGATAAAGTAACACCTACTTAAATCTTCATTCAGCTGTGCTTCTACATATATTTTTGTGTCTCACTTACCAAAGAGGCTCTTGATAATTATCTTTAGCCAGGAAATAGAAAAACTATAAAGAGTTACTAAAAAATGTACCAGAATAAAATTTTTAAAAAATTATTACAGTAAAGTTAAAAAAAAAAAGTCAAGGAGGTATCAGAGAGCAAGGGAGAGACAGAGCTTCACACTGACAGTGTCCCTTTAAGAGCTGCTGTTATTCTTTGTGAGGGGACACTGGGCAGTCATGCTATTTAAAGCAGCAGCATTGAACTTAAAGGGAAAAAAAAATTTTAAAACAACGAAAAAACTAATTTAAAATCCCAAACAACAAACTTATCTCTAAAAATTCCAAATCCATTATTATTACGAGTACAAAATGCTAAGATTACTTTAACTGAAACATATTTGAAGAAAGCATGTTCCATTTGCATACAAGCATATTTTGTGTATCTAGTTTCATTCTCCCTCATTTCCTCTTTTGTTTTGTGAGGATTTTTCCCCTGTGAATTTACAGGGAAGAAAAAAAACAGTGTGAAAAAAAAGCTACATGCCATTTTGAAAGCATTATTTAGCTATCTTTACCTATAGTGCACCAAAACCATCTGTGGCTTAGCCTGTTAACAGAGTTGCATTGCAATGTTTTATGGATCTCACTTTAACTAGGTTTGAGAGAAAACACAATCCCACAGCATACACTAAATATAATCTTTCTGTCCCTGTATCTCTCCAGTGCACATGCAAAACGCTTGACAAAGAGCAGACACAACAGCTACCAAACCAAGGGAATGGCAGCAGCAGCAGTGATACCCTTTCCCTTTCCCTGAAGGGTAATAATGCCCTTGATCATACTCTACATTCAACTTCACAACAGCACAGGAAGAGCATATGCTGCTACATCCCATCTGAAGCGTTACCATTGTCTTTATCCAGGGTATTATGGTTTTTGAGGCTTCTTTGCTGGTTCAAGATCTCTGTGACTCTTGACAACATGGAGGAAAAAGTTCGTACAAAACACATCCACAAAGTTCACCTGCATGGTTGCATCTGCATTCGAGAAGTCAAATGCAACTGCAGCACCCTGGTGATGTCCACATGAGCTCAACTACTCGAGGAGCATGGACTAAAAACTAATTTGTCTTTGTGGTTGTAATTAACACCAACTTCTCAGCTGGATGCCTCTTTTCATTTAATTAGTTAGTTTTCTATGCAAGGTAAGGCAAACTGTAAAATTATCAGCAAATCATTGAGTAGTAGTTTAATGCCACTACTCAGTAGGTATTTGATAGGAGGCAGTTCATTAACGGAAGCAAGAAATAAATTACTTGCAATCTCTGTGCTAACTGCACTTGCAATGGATATAAAAATCAGCCTAGAAATTATGACTGTCTTTTGCTTGAACTAACCAAATATTCCTTTTCATTTTAAGATCTACTATATTTTTAGTGTGCTTCAAGAGCATTTACTGCAAATATTTACTTCCATTCATTTCCTTAGCATATGTTAAAAACAAGTAATTTAGTGTAACACAGGAGGGTAATCAGCGAAGACCAACTCTGCCATTCTGGATCAGAGTTTTCTTACACTCTTGGTCTCCAGAATTAGTCAATAGTATGCATTATAAATAATGCACAAAAAAATATCCCAAACCCGATGAAAATACATTTATTCCTTAATATTTTTAGGTTAATTATACATTAAGAAATACATTTAAAGTGATGAGTTTCTCTCTAAGAAAACAGAAAAAAAATAACCTAATTAACTAAGGACACTTAAAAAGCATTTTGAAAGACCTCTGTTTGACTGTAAACAAGAACTCTTCAGGCCAACCTGTAAAGAAGTTTCACTAGGTTTTGAAGAGAAACTGCTCTTCCTCCCCCTCTCATGTTCTAGAATGAGAAACATTCCTACCACTGTGTCTGTACTACTCATCATTGTCTTTTTCAAACTGTCTTCATATACAAGGCTTCCCACACTTCAGTAGTAGCTTTCTCTGCACATCTGTATCAGCTATCAACTTCCACAGACAAGGTGGCAAAGACTGATAGTAACATCCCACTGGTTCAATATGATTTTCATGCATTCCATACATCTCATGCACATCCGTACTTGATTTTCCTACTATAACCCCACAGACTCTCCTTGCTGGTCTGTCCCTCTAACCAGGAATATAATATAACCAAGCATGAAAAACAGCAGCTCTCCCAGTTTCTGTTACTAAGGATAAATATAACTGGACATGGCCCCCCCTTTTGAAAGGGTTACAAAATTATGTGATTGTATTTCGGATTAAAGAGGAAACACATTCTTAACAGGAAAGTCATTTCACAAAATACTAGTCTTGCCAAACCCTTCTCATATTAGTATAACCATTTCTTATATAGAAAAGAGTAATACTAATGTATGATTTCTAATCAATTCTACTAGAGCTGACACAAGCATGAAAGCAGCTTTTCAACTCTAAGTTTGTGCTCTGCCAAAAAACCCACCAAACAACCCAACAAAAAACAAACACAAAACCAACTTGAGTCTTAACTGTTTGTACTAGTTAAAAGCATTCATATAGTTGATGTAGGGGGTGAATTCAGATTATCATATATATCTGTACAGCCTTCTTGATCCAGTCAGACTGTAATTTTTAAATTCTCCCCTCACATAGTAGATTCAGAGAAGCTAGATTTAGACAATGGCTTTCTTTCATGAAACAGCTAATACAATTTTTAAGAAGTGGGCCCTCTCTATCCCTATTAATCTAATTGCCCTTGTTTAGGCAAAGAAATAGGTAATGCTGTTTTCAGAAGACATTATCAATCAGCAACCAGCAGAGACAAGGATCAGCATCTTTAAAACTGTCTAAAAGATGACCAACCTTATGTTCTCCAGCAGATTATGCCACAACAATAACCTAAACTTACTACCCATCTGTGCCAGAACACTTCGCTAGGTAAAGAAAGTACTACATTTTTCTAATCCAATGCGCCAATTTTACCCAACCTAATAAAAAGAGCCAGAAAACAAGAACAACAAAAACAAACCCATTACCAAAACACACACACACCCCCATACACAAAACACAAGCATAGCAGTTTTCTGCAGAGTCTTCCCAAATACCACATTCTAAGGCCTGACCTCTCAGCTAACCACCTACTGACATTTCTAGGGATCGCCTGTGTGAACGTATCTAAATTTACTCCCTAATTTGTGAACTTCGGTTAAGTAAGGAATTTGGTCTTTCATACTTAATGACAACACCTCTGCAGTACAAATAAGCCTGTCAGAATACTTGAAATAATCACCAAACATTTTGAGGACAGACATTTCAAAAGGATACTTTTAATACTGAAATTTTAGTAAAATTACATGTACCTGAAATGTATTTCCCTGCAGTGTCAACAAACACATTAGAGTCATCTAATGATGTGATAATAATTGTAACCAGAAAAGCAGCTTCAAAATATCAGAAGCTGGGGGAGGGGGACTTAATTTCAACAGAAACAGGAAGCTGTCACCTCTCCCTTGTTAGGATCTTATACGCCCTATAAGGAAAATACTCCTTACAGAACTCCCAACAACATAATCAGCACCCCTAGAGTATATAGTTCAGGGAACAGTAAAGCATTACCCTTCAAAGTTACCTAATCCAGCTTCTCTAAAATTTTATTAAGTGAAGTGTATTTGAGCAACAAAAACAAGTCTAAACATGAAAAAGATTTAGGTGTGCTTTTATTTCATATGTTGCAAATTACAAGCATTTTGGATTTAACCTCGTTAGTCTGCACATCTTTAAAAAATTATAGTTTGGATGTGGGGGCCCTTTGTAGGTGGGAATGTTGGATCAGACCGGTGGTGAAAACCCGTAATTTATCGGCTTTTGAAAAACGTCTTGCTAAATACTTTCTGTCCATTGTTCTTACAAGCGGTGAAGTGAGTGGCTGCAAGTTCGGGACTACCCGTGCAATCCGATTTCACCCGTTAACGGGAATTTCAGCTACCCTGTTCAGCTTTTTACATGCGNGAGCCGGCCGGGGAGCCCATCCCGGCGGAGCCCAGCGGGCCCGGCAGCCGGTACCCCCCGCTCGGCCGTCACCACAACAATAGGGCGACCGGCACATCTCGGGCGGGTGGCTCCGNAAAAATTATAGTTTGGATGTGGGGGCCCTTTGTAGGTGGGAATGTTGGATCAGACCGGTGGTGAAAACCCGTAATTTATCGGCTTTTGAAAAACGTCTTGCTAAATACTTTCTGTCCATTGTTCTTACAAGCGGTGAAGTGAGTGGCTGCAAGTTCGGGACTACCCGTGCAATCCGATTTCACCCGTTAACGGGAATTTCAGCTACCCTGTTCAGCTTTTTACATGCGGAAAAGAAGGAAAAAAAATAAAAAAGAACCAAAAAAATGATGGGAAGAGCGATAAAAGCCTCACTAGGAAAAAAGCTCCTAAGGGTACAGGTGCGCTCGCTGGGCTTCAGGCGGGGCTTAACCCCCAGCTGTGCCGCCCGCCCGGCCGGCCGGCACAGGAGGGCTCCGGCGGTGGGACCCCTACCCCGCCGGACAGGTGCAGCGACCCCGCGCCCGCGCCGCGCTCCCCCGCCGGCCATTTCCAACCGGAGCAGCCGGCGGCTCCCCGCGGAGGCGGGGCGAGCGCGGCNGCGGGGCGGCCTAGCGCCGTACGCCGCCGACACGCGGCTGCCGGCGGGGGCGGACGGGAGGGAGAGCCCGAGCCCGGCAGACGATCGTTGCCGCCCGCCGCCTCCCACACGCGCAACTTTCACTTCCCCGGCGGGGGCAGGGGCGACACCGCGGAAGGAGCCAGCTGTCTTCCTTCCCCACGGGTGAAGGGGGCTGCGGGGTACCCCCGCCGAGGAGGGGCAGGGGGAATCCCTGCGAGAGATCCGCCCTCTCTTCCCCCATCCCCCTCGCGAGGGCACGGGCTCGGCGCCAGCCGCGGTCCCCCACTCACACCCCCGGGCAAGGCTCCCCGCTGCGATCCGGGGAATCCCCTCTCCTCCCTCCCTGCCCGCCCAGGTGTCAGAGTCGTTGGGGGCTCCAGCCGCTCCCTGCCCGCCGCCGCCGGAGCGCGGGGGGGTTGGCGGGGGAGTGCAGGACGGACATAGGGACGCCGACACCGACACGGGGCTGTTTCTTACTCGTAGTTCCTGAAGATCTCGTTAGTGACCCTACAGTAGAAAACACGCTCGTCCGGCCGGAGGTCGGCGGGGGGCTTCACCCTCACGAAGGGCTTTCGGTGCAGCAGCGGCATCGCCCCGCTCTCGGCTCTCTTCCTGCCCCAGTATCGGCTTCAGGGGGTAGAGGGGAAAAGAAAAAACACGGAGGAATTAAGCGAGGCAGCGGCGCCCACCAGCCCGGGGAGGAGGGAGCGGGCCCGGCGTGTCCCTCCTCCCGGGAGAGCCGGGGCAGGAGCGAGCGGGAGCGGCGGTGGCGGCTCGGCGGAGCCTTTTGTGTGCCCGACACGCCGTTGCCTGCCTGGGACTGCGCGCGGACCAACGGCGGCACCTTCCTCCGCCTCCGCCCGCCTCACAATGGGGCCATGACGCCGAGCGGCGGGCGGAGGCGGCAACCCCCGCGCCAGCCGCGCAACGTGCTCAGCTCGGGGATACCCCGGCCGCGCTTTGTCTCCTGCGGCGCCCCTGCCTTCGGGTCACCCCCTTTCCCCCGCCTCTGACCCACAGACGCCGGGCCGGACACCAACTTCCACTCCCCCGCCGCCTCCGCCTCCTCCTCCTCTCCGCAAAGCAAACACCCAGGAGGGGCAGCGCCGACCACTTATCTCCCTCCTTCCTTTCCTGTCGGGTCACTGCCTAACTGGGGTCCTCGCCCTTCCCGCCCCGCGCCTCGCTCCGGCCCGGCGGCTGCCAGGCTCCGCCGCCGCG
>VZSE01014783.1:1553160-1606035 GCA_013398275.1 Promerops cafer | reverse complement strand
CGGAGACCTCCGGTGCGGGGGGTCGGCCCAGCCCGGCTGCCGGGGGGGAAAAGGCGGCTCTCTCGGCGCGGCGCTGCAGCCGGGCCGGGCCGGACTGCGGGCGGTATAAGCACGGCGACCCTGGCACGGCGGTCACGGCTCGGCGGGGCGGCCGAGCCTGCAGCGTGCGGTGCTGCCCGCCCGCGCCTCCGCCAACGGCGTCAGCAGCCGGTGCCGAGGGGCAGCCGAGCAGCTGTGACAGCGCCGGCCCCGGCGAGACCCACCGCTCGGCCCCGGAGCCACCCCCTCTCTGCTCTTCGTACCTGCCCTGCGAGCAGGGGCCCGGCGCGTCTCTTGTGGGGCTGATTCCCAGCGGATTTCGGCGTTTGACAGGGCCGGGCAGGTTGCTCTCTCAGTTACAGCCCCCGAGCCATAGTGCTATCGGCGCGGGCGGCGGCGTACGGGTGTATTTTGCAGAAAGTGCGATTGTATGTAATTAAGATGAGCGTGAGGGTTGTACGTGGGCCCCCTAACATTGCTTCCATTCCTTCCAGTTCACCGAAAATGTCATTAAATGGTTTCATTAGTGTATTCATTTTTCATTACTTTTTTTTTAACACCAATACATTTACCGTGTCATTGGTAATTAAAACTGGAGTATTAAATTAATTGTGTTCCTAAGAGTGCTAGCCAGGTTGGAAGACAAAAACCACAGAATGTCCACATCCATTGTAATTCATCACAACTAACTGCAGTGTTTATACAAAAAAAAATCTACAGAATAACTGTAGAAAGTCCTTAGAACTACTGAGGTGATTAATATCTGAAAGCTGTTACCTAAATAATGCAACAACTGAAAATGCCGTTCCTGCAAATAAAGGTTTGGTGCTGTTTCCTGCACCTGTGCATGGTTTGCTTTCTTCTGCAAGTAAAGGCAGCAATCGGCACTGCTGTTGCATGTGTGACTAAAACCTAAAAGAATGTGTACATACAATCCATTAATTATTTTAAAAAGATCCGGTTTTAATCAAAAGCACTGAGAAATGTTAATGTTCACTTCCTCAAATTAAGTTTACTAAGCTTGAACTGCAAACCAGGTTAACTCCTGAGTCTGAGCAGTTTATTTTCATTTACTATCTGGCTTCCCTTTCAGTTTTTATTTTCTTTCCAGCAAAGGGCACAAACACTACTTGAATTAATGCACTTGTATCTAACATCTGGTAATTTTTAGTCTACTTTGCCTCAAAACTGTATAGTACACCATGCTTATGACATTTAGTGTTGCCAGCTCTGAGGGTTGCAGCGATTTTGCAACACTTAGCTTTGTTTTAAACTCTTCAGCAGATGCAATTAAATTGGAACCTCAGGTCACCTTAAAAATAATTATGTTCCTAAATCTCAAGTTTGAGAGGAATGCTGGAATATGCAGCCCCAAAAGGCTTACGAATTAGAAGGGAAAGAAAAGCTTTGAGTTTCAAATTTTTGTAAATCTTATTATTTTTTAAGCCAGTATCATGATGTTTGGGAACCTGGCTGCTTTTTTTCATGCTTGTATTGTCAGCGCAGCATTATTTTAGCACTAGTTGGTATCCATGAAAAATGCATGAGCTGATAGAACTGTGACATCAAAAGCAAATTCCCTTTTCCTCTTTGCTCTCTCTTGCCCTCTCTCTCTTTTCTTCTCACCTTTTCCTCCTCCTTGTGTTCTTCCCCCCTCATTATCCCCTCGGTGATTTTCCAGTGAACAGATCCTCACTGAGTGATAGGGTTGCACTGTGTTTTCATGTTCTTAGGACAGAGAGGAGCAGTTCATTTAGTTTTCATCTTTGTTCTTTAAAATCTACAAATCCTGGTTCTGGTTCTTCTTCCAATAAGGTCAGCAGGACCTAGAACAAGTTTACATGATGCCAGCTAAATGTCTACTAAGTGGGCATTGAGAAATCAACATAAAATAATTCTGAAACATAAGAAAAAGCTTACTTTCCTTCCACAGGAATAATTCTTTTATTTTAACACTATGTTTAATCTTTGCAGTAATTTGGGAGTCTTTTACAAATTACTGAAAGTAGTTTTAATTCAAGATGCAGGAATGGGATGATTGGTAACATTCAGTGGGGTTGTTGATGTGGATTTTACCACAAAACAGCAAAAATGAAGCTGCTTTCCTTTTAGAAGATGACTTATACACTAACAGGTATATTAAACATAGTTCCCTAGTTAGGGACATTGCAGTTCTCATTCACAGAACTTTAAAAATAGTTGTATTTGGAACAAAAACTCTTATATAACACTTGGTCTCTATGCTTTACAAGGGTAGAACAATTTCCTAGGGAGAGTCAACCCAGGCTTGGGGCAGCCTCCCCCACCCCTGCCCAGCTGCTCCTTCAAAGCTCCCCACAATCTGAAAATTTTATATTTCTTTTCACTGGATCCTTCCCATATTACAGATTAATTTCCTTATCCTATTTCTTCCCCTCTTTAAACTACCAAGAGCTGCTTTATACAAGGATGCTCCCAAATTTTTATTCAACTATGTCCATTACAAAATAATTCCATATGTGACTGTTGTTATTCTGGAAAAAGTAGTGCACATGCAATATTTTACTAAAGGATTGTCATTTTAAAAATCACACTTAAATTTATGTTGGAATAACTAATACTTGTCCAAATCATAAACTTGGAAAAGTGCAAAAGGAGAATTTTTACTGTTTTACCTATATTATCATGCAACTGGGAGAGCATTTCCTGCAGTGTGTTTAGCCACTTGCTCTCGTTTTTTTTGTTCTTTTTATTTTTTCCCCAAGTTGCCACTTTGTTCTCTCAAGGGTTTGCTGAAGTTAGAGAAACAAATAATTGGATTTCTTCACAAAGAACATCCTTGGACCTTGAACGGTATGCTAGGTTCTCAACTCTAATTTTTGTAAAAAACATATGGTTGAAAAGATAAATGTGAAAATGTGTAAATGATAGATTGCTAGTATGTTGTTCTGTCAAATGACATGATACCAATGACACCTACCTTTTCCCCAGTTTACTGGATCATATATAAAGGGAGAAGTATAACATATATGCAAGCGTTGACTTATTTTAATGCACTGAGTAGATTTTGGGGGACTAGTGTCATCCCTTTCCATTCCAGATGCAGTTTTGAAAAACCTTAATTTCTGTAATGTCAACATTAACCATAGATCACTCTTTTAAAGCTTAGGACACCCAGCAAAATTTTTATCTGGTTGTGCATTTTATAACTTATTGATACAGCTTTTTTTCACCTTTTGCCCTTTCTCTGTCACCTTGCTAAGTCAATTCACTCTTTTGATCATATATTTTTATTTAGACTTTAAACTATGTGAGCAAAGACAATGTGTTAGTTTTATCAATACACTCCAGCTGTGGTTAAAAGTAACATTTGGTCTATTGTATTTTACTGGCTGTAAAGCACTATGTTCAGTGTTTAATAACATATTCACTTATAAATAACATTCTTCAGTCAAAAAAAGAAAGCACGGAAGAAATACACATGATTTTTCACAACACATTTAATCTTTCTTTCATTCTGCTGCAGTTATATTTCAACATACTTTTAAAGTAGTTCTGTAATCACAAGAACAGGAGGTTCCTTATTCTGCAGATGCTGGATGCATTCATTACTTTGTTGCTTTCACAAGTCACAAATAAAGGTAAAGAATCAATCCCTGTTGACAGTGAATTTTTGGTGTGGTCACAATTTTTGGTAGTTTCTTAATAACCCCAAGACAGGCATTCCACATTTGCAAATGCAGGCATAATTGTTGGGTCTGTTGCTATCATAGAGGGCAGTAAGTCATGGCCGGAGTCTGCTTTGGCTCTT
The DNA here is from genome assembly GCA_013398275.1 of Promerops cafer. Taxonomy (NCBI): domain Eukaryota; kingdom Metazoa; phylum Chordata; class Aves; order Passeriformes; family Nectariniidae; genus Promerops; species Promerops cafer. Next base: position 1,602,206 of record VZSE01014783.1, on the reverse strand, counting down.
GTTGAGCTTAAAGAACACCCAGTACAGCAGGGCCCATCCCTCAACAAAGCCCTCGGGGAGCACTGGGATGTTTCTTATATCATTGGATTCATTCTCTGGAAAGGCATTCCATGTTCTTAATTTTTTTTCACAGTTTAATAGGATTTGGACATATGGTTCTCACTGCTTTTAAAGGATGTTGCATGTTTAATATCTGAGCAACTCTAGAAATTAAGAGATAATGTTCCTTTAAAGTTTAATCATATCCTATTTTTTCTCTTTCAGAAAATACTATTAAAGGTATTTAAGCTGATAACTTTATACTAGTGGGGAGGAACTCTGACCTTATCTACTTTACAGCAATGACCATGTATGATTGGCCTCTAACCTGGTTACAAAATGATAAAGTGATGTTGTGAAACCACTATTCATTTCCTAATACTGTCTCTGAAACCAGCCTAAACTCTGGGAGGATTGCTACTGCATTTTCTCTCTTAGAGTTGCAGTGCACAGGATACAGAGTATTGACATTACTGTAATTTTCTTACACTAAAATATGCTGAATTTCTATTGCTAACTAATATATAGAATGAATGATGGCTGATTAAGGATTCTGAATGAATGAATGAATGAATGATGGGCAGATTTGCTAATTTTTGCTACATATGCACATTGTCACTTCTGCAGCAATAGATGGCATTTTACAATAGACTTAAATATCCTGCATCAGCCTGCTTGAAACCTGGATCTGTATCATTAAGATATTCTTTGTACAGTCAAATTTAAGATTGGAAACTCTCAAGCTGCATAATACTAACCTACCATTTACTAAGTTTGCATTCATCTTATTTGAATTGCTTACATTGAACACCTCTCTGTCTAGTCGATGAGTAGAACAAATAATTACAAGAATGTTGCTTTATGATTTTATTATATGACTATACAGTCCAAACTTGTTTGTTTGTTTGTTTGGTTTTGGTTTTTGTGGGGTTTTTTGTCACTAATACTGAGATTAGACAAACCCGCTTGCACATTGAAATGATCCCATGCAGTGCAATTTCTGTTGAGGAGCACTTGAAGAGAAGTTGGCCCAGTAGCTGATCTGGGTTATTTAGTCAGAGTTTACAGTGATGAGTCAATCTGAAGCATATACATCTGCTCAATCAAATACAGACCATATTGGATTTTCTTTGAGTCATTCATTGGACAAATGTGATGACTCACGACTGTGACCGGTATTCTGACTTATCCCTTAAATATGAGACTCCTTTGGCCTCCACCTTATTTTCTTCTGTACTGCTACTCATCTCTAACAGAAGACCTTAAAAGCTAAGGCAAAGAGGTTAACTATCCAGGCACTCTTCTGATGGCAGATCCCAGATAAGAGCAGAATTGGATGGAGAGAGTAGCTGGCTGATAAAGACTCTGGATGTCTCCCCACTTGACAACACAGGGGTGAGTCATGGTGTGTACAGGTGGAACAGCCCCACCACGATGCTTCTGCTAATGCTCAGACCACTTCAACCAAGGTAGATGAGGGCTGGAGTAAACTGGTAGCTTGCTCTGCATACAAAGCAAGCTTCAGTTTTGATTTCATGCATTTACAGGATGCTCCGAGACTGCTGAGTCCTACATCTGGAGGGGAGCCAACCATTCTTCATCACAGCCACAGAATATAGTCATTAGGGGAATGCTGTATTCCAGGGAAATCCTCTGAAAGGAGAGCTCCTCAGGCTCGAGCCCAAATGATCATTCTCCCTTCTCCCTCAGATGCAGGGACAGACATGTTTTAGATGGACACTGCTGTCCACAATACCCATGCTGGCACCTCACACCCAAGGGGAAGTCAGATACTGACAGAACTTCTACACTTCTTAAAAGTCAGGCACTCGTAAATATGTCTGTTTTATATAAAGCATGCATGTAGAGTAGAACTAAAGGAAACAAACTTTAAAGGTGGTAAATCCAGTGCGTACTTTAGTCTTCCTCTCTTTGGAAGACTTAGGACAGCTGGAAAGTTATTTGGATTGTTACCATACAGTTGCTAAGCATTCATAGCAAGGAAGAAAATGTAAACCTTTTTGTTACCAGTACCAATTTAATGCATAATTGATAGAATGAAATTGCTAGTTTCAGAAACTTATTAATTAAGAACCAACAATTATTTCAGTTGTAATTTCCAGTCATCCAAGAAGTTCTTAGACAAAAAGCAAAGGCAAGAGCAATCTTAAGACTACCTTCAAACATGGAACTAATAGACTGCAGTGTGGACACAGATATAAAGTTGCAAAAATGCTTATATCCACATAGTTTATTTTCTATAGGAACACTTTCTCGTGAGTCAATGTATCATTATCTATCTCTAAATGTACCCATGTTTAAGGTTGAATTGGCATAAATATCTCAGCCTAAAATACATTTTAAAAGATTGCATCCTTGTTATAATTACAGAATGTTGTAAAACATTGCATATAAACCCAGATTTACAAAGACAGGAACACTTAAACCAGCATACCAACCACTGTGTTGCCCCCAGAAATCAGAAAGTTACTTTTAACTGCAAGCAAAAAGAAACTCATCTACAGCTCTGCCTAGTCCTTATTCGATGCAATGGGTAAGACCCCTCCTTAAAAATAACTTCCAGTTACACTCCGTACCACTGACTCATTTGAGGTACAGTGAAATAAATACAGCTGATAATGAGAAAAAGGAGAAAATGTGCAAGGTATTTCTTTTACACCTTATCCCGGTAAGTATCCCCACTAAAGTCAGTACCAAGAAGAAAGGTTTAAAAGCTGAGATCAAGTTTAAAAATGCCCATGCCTTCCCATTACTGCCCTGAATTGCCTTGATTTTTATTTTCTAATGTTTGTGAGTGGATGTGTTGTGTCTCTGTGACAAAAGTGAAATTCAGTGAGAAAACATCCTGCTTCACAGATAGGTTTTTAACCATGCGAGGCATGTGCATGACCTCAATTCTCCATTTCTTGCCTGTTGTGCAACTGAGAGTTTAGCAGCAAAAGGAGTTACAACCTCAGCATTATCTAATACTTGTGCATATTGCATGCACACATGCTTGGATAAAAATGTTTAGCAGCTGACACAAGTTGAAATAAAACACTTCCTCCCCCCCGCCTCCAATAATAATTCTTTCACACTGTCTAAAAGAATCTCCTTGGCAGGAGGACAGTTTGTCAAAAAACCAGGAGGAGGAAAGGGAAAGGTATGCCAGGAAACACAGCTCACGTCTGTGCCGATGGTGGGATTCTCAATGAGTTCCACAACAGCCTGTGAGTACAGCCCATCTCTGAGTCCAAGGCATATGGATTCTTCTTAACATTCATGTAAAACCTGGTTACAAAAAGTGGTGACTTTCCAAACAGCTTTGCAGAACCAAATAGAAACAGTGCTCTTCATCTGGCAAAGCTCAGTCCAACTGTGTGAATGAGGAAATGCTGCCAGAGGAGTTTTATTCACTGCCATTAATTTGTTTCTGTTAGGCTGACGTTGCCACCCTGGTGGGCACCACTTCTCAGGCTGGCCTGTCAGTGGGATTTGGATGGATTTTGGCACTAACAGTGGGATCTGGAAGAAAAACACTTTCAGGAACTACACATTTTGTGCCTAAACCATGAGCAGTTCGGTGACGGGGCTCTCTGGGTGGGCCACGACATCCATATGGGGGGGCTGTAGTGGGCCATGGCAGTAGTATGGGGGAAGACCCTCACAGCTGCCCCTTAGGGTTGGCCTTGTCGCAGGTGGAGCATCCACCCGCTCACCTCTGGATAAGGAGGATAGTTAAAGCTTAACCAGAGTGGGCTAAGGAGTAGGGACAGCGCTCGCAGCTCACCTGACTGTCTTGCAGAGGTGTGCAGGGGCTGGAGGCCACCACTGCCCAGGCCTGCTGCCTGAGGAGGTAGGCTCGGCGCTGCGGCTGCCACGGGAAGTCCATCACCTTGGCCTCCTCCACACGTCCGTCCGGCATGTCTCCAAACGGCGGGTCGGGAGCCTGGGCAGCGCTGGGGCTGCTGCTGGCCCCCGCACAGCAGGAGTGCACCACCAGCACACCATGGAGCAGGTCACCACCTGCTCCAGAGAGGCCCATGGCCCTCCCCACCGTTTAGGCCTTTGCCAAAATTGGCTAGGAAGTATCTCTTGGCTCCAAGCCAGGTAAAAGCTTTGAAGCTGTGGATTATGGGCGCTGGGTTCGGCCACCCCTTTAGCCGACAGCGTAAGAAAGCACTCGGTTCAGCACTGTAAGCTGTAAGCACTGTGTGCTGTTCCTCCTGCACCAGCCAGATCACATCCAGTGCTAGCATCGGTGCGTGGTATATATAAAACCTCACGGAAATTAAGAGGTCCTTCTGCTGAGAGTCATAAAATGTAATCAGTTCCAGTGGGGGTCAAACAACAAAATGCTCCTGGGAATAATTTGGACTTTGTTTCTTCAGTTAAACCAGAATGAATCTACTAGTGATTCATATTTCAATGGTGTATAGACCTTGTGCATGTGACCATCCTTTGTTCTAAAATTAAGTCTGTCCCTTCTCGCTCTTTATTTTGTAAACTATCAGTTCATAAGGATTTAGGGAAAGATAAAAGCTCCTGTAAATTGTTATGGTTTCACAGTGTTGGGGAATGCAGAACAGAACTTTCTTGGGTTTTTTTTTTAACACATTCTACTCCTAAATCCTACTCTTAGATGTATTGTAAGCTTTGCATGAAGACCAGACCATGAACTAGTTTAACTAGAGTTATTTTGACATCAATTTAGTGGCTGTGCTGTGAACTGTCAGGTGGACTCATTGAGAAACAAGGTGTAAACACTACATTAGCACATTAACAGAGTTTTAAAGGTATTTAGTTAAGTAGGAGTAAAAAGGGGTCTAGATGAGCCAGCGACAGCTTTGTGCATAGACTAGTCTTTCCTTTTGTCTGGATTTGGCTTGTGTAGGAACTTTGCTTAATTCTGTATCAGATGACTGGTGTAAGTATATGCTTGTCCCACCAAAGGGAGATTTGTCTTGAAGTATCTGAAATATATGTCCTAGTATGCTTCCCTCCTAGAGCAGTGGTAAAGATAAAAATCCATCTCTGTCAGCTGACTTACACACTGTTTCCTAGCTGACTTACATGCTGTTTCCTTTAGACTTAATGTAATATATTAATTCCCTTGACAATCAATAACTATGTATTTCAAGAGATAATTATTTTCCCCTAGATGAGTATGTTCTAAAGCCTTTGCAAAATGTCTGCAAGGGGAAAAGCTTGTTAGTATGTTTGAACTTCTAAAGAAATTGAATGAAGAGTCCACAGTAAGATGAAAAAGTATTCAGAAGGAAGGAATGTTCACCCACATAAGTTCAATCATACTAAAATTACCCTTGTGTTATGAAACTTGATTATTTTTTCCTAATAAAAATAATATGGATGAGTAAGATCTGCAATTTTTCTGAAGGAAAATTTGGAGCAGCTGTAAGATCAGAACTCAAAGGCCAACAAGCAAGGATGCAGCACCCAAGAAGGTGATTAAGGTAAAATAAAAAGTGCTTATATGGGTTCCATTGTAGTTGCTATTTAAATAATCCTATCTGAAGTTCACCACAGTACAAAAAAATAATCAAGTCTTGCAGGTTACTTGTGCTTATGCAACTTGAAAACAAAATCTATCAGTTGAGCCAGGTCCTTGGCACTACTCCAATAGTTCAAAACAGGTCTAGAGCCAGCTTAACTGCCCCAGCCATAAGTATTTTCACTTCTCCAGAAACAGCTCTGCCAGACATAGGCCTGCTGGGACAGTGTACACTTCCCTACTCCTGAACTCTGACTCCCAGAACATAGAAACAAAAGGCATGGGAAGCACAGACCTGCTCTGCAGTGCATCTCTGCCTCCAGAATGCTCCCCCTGGGCTAGGAGCAGCTGATTAATTCTTTAAACAACAAAACAAACTCCAAGATAATTAAACAAAATGTTTGTCATATCTTTCTTCTCCTATCCTCCATTTTTGTTTGGTTGGGGTTTTTTTGTTTGGTTGTTTTTTTTTACTTCTTCATCTTTGGAGATAGGATAGAATAAGCATTGAGAAATTATTTAATGTCAGCTGATAGGGTTTGGGCATGTTTGCTTTTCCTTGGTCTTTAGTGAATCATCCAAGGTATCATTTTAGAATTCGTGTTGCTTGTTTTATACAAACATGCTCTCAAGCTTCTGTCTGATGAGGAAGTAATGACATTGTGGAGTAATAAAAAGGAGTCAATATTTTACAATGTTGAAAACTGTTAATAATCAACATCAAAAATTTTTAATCTGTTGACAGTCATCCATTTGATTTATACATCTGGCTGCCCTACAGTCTCTTCTTTCAGGCTAACTGGAGTCTGCTCTGAGCTATGTATCTTTGTACAGTGGTTACTCTGGAAACATGGAGGTAGCAGCTCTCCAAAGCAAGGGGTTGAACCATTGCTGAAGGCTTGAGCAAGAAGTAGTCCAGGCAGTACATGTGATTTTCCCAGGTTGATGCAAATGAATTAAGAGCAAAGACACTGCCTCTAGGAGCAAAAAAACCCACCAGCCCCAAAACAAAACAGAACAAATACTCCAACCCTCTGTCTAGCAGTTGCCTAGAGCAAGGGGATGGAAATTTTGGTTTTGTGATCTTGTTGCCTAGAGTGATGTAAAACCTTTGCCCTTTTATAACTAGCAGCAAATCCTGGGGCTGACTGGGTATTACAGTGTGTGAGAAGGAAGGAGAAAGAAAAGAAAGAGTCATGTGGGGCACTGAATGGACCTGAGGACCAAGCACAGGGTTTGAGAAGAAGAAATTTCTTACTGTCTGGTTATTTTAAAAGACTTGAAATGAAGGGATGGAGTTCATATTGCCCTATTATTCTCCTGATAGGCATATTAATTCAAACTTTCCAATAATAACTTCTTATGCCAGGAAAAAAAATGTTATTTTTCCTTTCATGACAATCACATGTTTAGTGGGAGGAACGCTCAATGTGCATCTAAGAGATAGGTGATGCCAGTTATGAGAAAAAGAGGACTGCACACCCTCAAACTAAACCTGTTTGGTTGCCAGTACAGTAAGCAGCCTGAACAGTGCAGGGATAGGATTATAGCAATTTAAAGTGTAGTAGGTAACGAATAAACCCCCTTATCTAGAGACACCATAAACTTCTATGGCTCGCTTAGCTAAATGAAATGATGGCTAATGTTCTCCAGACTCAGGCTTGTCTCTTTCTAGGTCTGACTGAGAAGGGAACAGATCAAGGACACCTGAGCAAGATGCTGATTTCAGCCTGTTTAAAGCTGCTTCACTGTTGTAAATGATCACATTCTGTCCTCTTTTTCTGCAGATACATGAAACCCTGGGTCAAAGAAAGATTTTAATCTGTATCCTATTTTGGAAAGTTAGGTAGCGACAGGGATGAACACTTGACAACCAAAAAATTAAAAGGCTGCAGAGGTACCTGTTTGAAATTATTCTTTTCATTGTTTCAACATTCACCTTCTAATTTGCTTCATCTCCTTATCACTTTATGTGAACCTTGTCTCAAAAAAGATAAGAAAAATGTGATGCACCAGATAATTCAGGTGACTCCCTATTCTGATACTTTGCAAAGAAAGTGGTGTATAGATGTTATCTGTATAAGGTGAACTTCACCTTGCCTTTCACCACCCAATTTCAAAACTAACAGATTTATAACATTTCTGTTAATGTCACCCTTTTCAGCTTGGTTTTTGTCTTTTGTTGTTTGTTTTTTTTTTTTTTTTTTTTTTTTTTTTTTTTTTTTTTTTTTTTAATCTCTGAACTTGTTACAGTTGCCTAGAACTTCTAGTTCCAGAATAGTTTAGATCATGAAGAAAAATCAATTGTTAATGTTACTTTAACTGCATCCTTATCAATCAGAAACACAGTTTGGCATTGAACTGTCATATCCAGCTTTACAGCAGAAGCGTACATCAAAAGTTAGCTTGCTCTGATGTTAAAAAAAGTTTTCGTGGGAGAAAGAAGTCACAATTCCTTGGGATATTTATAGTATTTAAGAATGCTTTTAAGTCACTTGTAATGGCAGATGCCATTGGGTACTCTGTCATAAGTGGTTTCCTTATTCATAACAAGTAATGCATATTGTAGTACATTTCAAACCAGGCCCACATTAAACTTTGTAGAAAAAATAAAGACCATGTCTGTATTACTGTATGAATTCCATTTGGATCTTGTTAATGCCATGTTGTGTTTTTTGTTTTGAAAACAGCTCCTAAGTGGGGTTTTTAGCCATCATTTTGATTGTATGGACTTCATGATGGATTTCATTCTATTACATCTAAAGCTCCAATACAGGTAACAATGGCACAGGATAAATGGTGTTACCATAATGGGCTTGTTACAACAGAACTAACCTTTGAATGGCTTGGGCAACAGGCCTGCAGAGCAAGAGTCCTGTTCTTCCCAGTGCTGGCTCCCTTCTCCCTTCCACAGGCTACCTCCTCCTATCTCTACTCCACAGCCTCTCCCCAGGAGTGTATTCTCATGCCCCAGGGTATGCAGCTGGGGAATGCTGCCCCTGCAAACATTGAGAGGGCTACAGTGCATCCTGGCTTGGATTAGAAAAGCAAGAGGGACTTGAAGGACCACTGGGAACTCAGAAGGGCTGGGATACCAGTTCTGGAATCTAAACAAGTTCCAGTCACTGGTCCAGAAGGATCCCAGTCATGGAGTTAACAGTTGACAATGTGCTGGAAAGACAAAGTTAGAAATTACTAACCTCTAAGTGATAGGATCAATTCACAAATCTTCCTAGAACAGGAGCAGGCCACATTCTAACAGAAATTGCCAAATTTGGTAAGATTTGACATTTCATTCCGGCTTCTCCAGATTAGAAAGCCCTGCTCCCTTGGAAATGACAGTGGCAGAATTCTCACACAGTATGTGTGAGGCTCCTAGCACTACCACAAGGGTTTTCAGCTTCTTTCACACAGCACATTTTTGTCCTGTATGCACCAGTCCCACTTGCTCTCTCCGGCCTTACCTTTGCTTCCAGCCCCGATCCTTGCCTACTTCTGCTCCTCACCATCCAGTCAATAATCATCCCTTTAAATACGTATGCTCAGTGGCCAGCTTTTCTTCTAGAATGTCTGTGCTCATTGATTATTCTAAGTTACACTGTAATTGGCAAGTAATGAGCGATTTCACAGCTGTTGGAAAACTTGCAAGAAAATAAATTTGTAACTTCAGGGGCATGTAGATAGAACTATTTACAGTCATTGTTAAATAGGTTAAAAAATAGGCCAGTCTTCTTTTATTTCTACTCTTTCCTCAGCCATTTAACATCACATGTGAGGATTTTAATTCTGTAAGTTACACAGCTCCCTTAGTCAGCAGTTCTCCCCCATCTCATAAAATCAAAGAGTCTGGACTGGGAGCTTCTCACATGTTGAGGCCTCTAGTCCAAACTCCATCTTGAGCATTGTTAGTATGATCCACACTGGAAAGATATAGCTCTGATGATTTCTGAGTGATTTTTTTTCCTTGGGTATTTTTTTTTGTAATTTTATTACATTTATGTAGAACTAAGCAGATAAGACTCTGTGTGGTTGCCTCAACATGCCACTTGAGTCAGTCTGGCTTCATCAAAGCACTGAATTGACACCCATCTTAGTTTACAGTTCTACTTGCTGCTGAGTCCTCCCTACCACAATCATTCCACAGCCTCATAACTCAACAACCTGTCCTTTTTCCTGTCAACACAGCTTTTCTCTAAAGAATGCTGTTGACCAAACAAATACCTTCAAAGAGGATGAGACTGCTATTGCATGTGTAGCTTTTTTAAAAAGTCAGTCATCTGCTGAGGTGATGAGAATTTGGGGAATTCTGTGTTATAAATACATGAACGTTTACTGTACCTGTATGGCTTGCTTGTAGACAAAGTCAGCACTCAGGAGACTTCAGCATATAGACAGAAATATAAACAGGCGATGTTTAGTTCTGTCCTAGTGAATTATGTACCAGACACAGAGACTGGAGCTTCTATTTTTGAACAGTCAAGTGTTTGAATTCTACCCCATTTTAAATGCTCTAGATGAAGCAGGGGCTGGAAAAGGCAGGCAAAGGAACCTTTATGTTGCTGCTAGCCTACAGTTTTCACTTATTGCCTTTGCTTATTCTTGAATTGTATATCAGGTATGGCTTTTTCAGGTATTTCTCAAGGGCAATGAGTGTTTTGTTTCAGCAAAGTGTAAAGGTTACCAAAAGAGTGACTCCTAGAAAGTAACAATTAAGAACAGAAATGCAGATTTCATTTACAGGAAACTGTTTTTAAGATGTATCATCACTCAGAGAACAGACTTGGGTTGCTATAAGCTAGTTATTAATGGCTTTCTGATGTTAGGCATGGTATAGATCAGAATGTGATTAAGTTAGCAGGAATTCTGCCACTCTTTGGTGACAGTGACTTTGGGTCCTGAACTGAAAAATACGAACATCTTAGCAAGAGAGTAGCTATTCTGAATAATTGAAGTAAAATATCAGAAAATTTCAAGATAAATGGGAAGAGCAGACCTCGGGATGAGTAGTTAAAAAGAACTACAGTTGTCAAGATCTAATTATTATGCAAAAACTGAAAAGCTTAAAAAACCCTTAATGTTATAGTTACCATTTTCAGTCTTCTGACCACCTTATTTCTAGGTGATGGCATGATTAACATCTAACTATGGAGGCAGCTCAAATTTCTTTTAATACTGCTTTACTGTTAGCAATACTATCAGCCCCAGCAGAATCTCTAAACCTAGTTTTCAGCCTATTAGTACAGGAATAATTTGTTTCTCAACTCTTACTTTGAAACGTATTGATTTTTCAGCCTACACATGCTTTTACTTGTTTGTGATCTTATCTTACTCAAATTTCAGAACCACACAATTCACTGCTAAGATAAAGAATGCAAAATTATTCACCCAGTTTGGCTTCAGACAAACAAATGGAACCCAACACAAACAGAGTTGTATCCAAGCGTTATTTGCCTGAGTTCTTAATATTTCAATACTTTGTGGAAAAAGCAAGTTGGGTAACAAGCTGTTTTGACTTCACTTCCAGTACACTTTCTGGTTTCTCTAGTCTCCAAAGCCAAGAATCCAGTCTAAAGATGCCACAAAGCTTCAGCATGCTTAAGGCAAAGACAGTGCTGTGTTCTTTTTCAATCTTTGTTGCTACACTTTGGAATAAAATAAAAGTTTTTCTGTAGTGTACAAAATAAAAGCAGTCTAAGATGTTACCTACATCCTCTACACTTATTTCACATGTGATTTATGCTTAGAGGAAAGAACCTTGAGCTGGAACTGGTTACATTTGCGTTTTCTGCTGAAACAAGTTCTGAACTTGAAGCATGTCATTGGAACACCCTGCTTTGACAAATTTTCAGCTGTCAGAGCTGCAGCCAGTCTCCCCAAAATGGGGCACCACACCCACCAGGTCTCTGGTCTCCAACCTGCTGGCAAATGGCCTGTGCACAGAGCATCCAGATCATCCATCTCAATATCAGCCGACACAACTTCCTCAAAGAACAATTGTGAATTTTCTAGGAAAAACTGAAGCCTTGCAAGTGTCCCTGTTGGCATGAGACTGTTGCTCCACTGCTCTGTAGGAAACGGGACCAGCTTTGTAGAGAGCAGCCTCTTGACTGCTCTGGGTTATTGAGCTGGCCTCTTGAAAGGCACCTCCCGCAGCCCCAGAAACTCCTGAGAGTCTGCAAGCCTGAACTGTGGCCCTGTGAAGGACTGCACTTTCTAGCTAAGTAAAATCTTTTTGATTCATTGTCTTCATTTTGTAGCAACTTGTTTGTCTGCATCAGTAACAGGGGGGACAAGACCTGACTTTTTGAACAACTTTTGTTTGTCCCCAGCAGGCCTTGATACTCCTTGCCCATGTTATGCAAGGCTGGCCTACCCTACATGTGACAGAATTTGTCTGGTAAGATCTACCACCACCTTTCTTTACAGACAGGCCCTCTCTTTCAATGCCAACTGAATGGAAAGTGTTTGTCAATTTCTGTTTCCCTTTAATTTCCTCTGCACAGATCTGGAGAGTGCCTGCCTGTAAATACTTGCTTATAGGGTACTTGGGAAACTACTGTCTTCTACAGGGATCATGTTTTCAAGTCATATTTTACAGAGGGGTAATAAAGGACCTGAATTTAATTTTTCTGCATCAGCATCTCAGTCATTCATTCATTTGACCAGGTGGAAAAGCCTCATCACAAAATAAAGGCTGTAGTCTAAAGTGATGGTTTCAGAGAAAGCAGGATCCCAAAGCTAAAGGGCTCACAGTGTAATGGAGATAAGCAATCTGTTCCAAATCAAATTAAGTAGTGTAGTGATATCCACCAAATATGATACGCAAATTTTCAAGTCTTACTATAAAAACTTTTCCAGTCAATTCTGAATGTGTTTCAGACTGGTCTATGAATCAAAAAATATGTATTAAAACAGAGACTAGAATGTGTGACTGAATTCCAATTCAGTCTTTGCAACTGAATTCCAGACATCATAGAATGATTTTCAAGATGTTATTCAAAGCAATGGAATATGTATTTAAAAGCAAGCTTAATCTTGACTGCATTTTGAATGAAAACATTTGGAAATTCATGCTAATGCATTTTTTTATTACCCTTTAATTTTTTAGAGTATTCAAAAAAGCTATTGGAAATTAAAGGCTGCAATCCTGCAAATACCACCATTAACTTGAATAAAACTACCAGCATGCTGTTAGGGGCTGCTAAATACCAAGAATTAATAAATGTACATTTTCTTAAAGGTCTTTGCTGAACCAGTACAAAACTATGTCAGCATTAACAATGAAACCACTCCAATTTTTCAAGATGCTATTGAAATTATCACGAATTTCTGAATATACATATCAATCAAAACAACCAGCCAAAAAAATGAAGGTTTTGGGAAACACCAGACCTTTGTTTGACAATATACTGCATGGAAATGCTTAGGAGTCCCTAAAATGGATGTAAAAGATTTGCTGTGAACAGCTCGCTGTGCTTTTGAGAAGTACAAGAGACAAAGAGTATTCCCCAAAAAATCACCATGTGGTTCACAGCCCCTAGAGAACACCGAAAAAAGACTTTAGAAATGTTTGTCCAGAGAGAGCACATAGTTTCTATCAGCTTGTAACTTGTAATAAGTCTCACTGTATTATCTTAAAGATTATTTAAGAAACTTAATCTGTAATAGTAGTTTACTGTCATTCCTAAGAATTACTAATTTCTTGGTGCTGTTAATATATGTTTGTTAATTGGAGAATGGTGATCAGAGAGATTGTCAGAAATAATTTTATCTTGTGCTTTGCTTAGCCCTCGTTCCTCTTTTGGGTGAAAGAGTAGTGGTAGCATTTCATTCTTTGTCCTCATTACTCCATGAAATTATTATTTTGTGTGTGATTATCTTTCAGTCCAGTTTGTACCTCACTCATGACACAAGGGTGGTAGGAACACATTCTGCCAGAAGGCAAAGGAAAAAAAAGCTACAGAAGGACTATCTAAGTGGAAATGTTTGAAAGTCAAAGGGAGGGCACGTTTAACTTCACAAAAGAAAATGCTGGTTTCTGTTGCAATGTTGGTTACACAATCACATAAGGTTTTATTTTTAAAAGCAAGTAAAAAAATTATAGTGCATCAGCTCTTTGACTGGTGTAAATCAAGATGGTTTTACTGACTTTGATGGAGCTATGTCGATTTATACCAGATGAGGATTTGGCCTACTGTATGGAGATATTTTTATTTCTCTTCTCACTCTATCAGTTAAGGAAAGAGTAATAATCAGCAAGCTGGAAGCAATTATGTGTGTGTGAGGAGGGGGTAGTTTCATAATAGCTAACTTGATATTATTTCCTGTAAAATGCATAAGGAGAATAAAGCCTGGAGCCTGCTGACCAGTTTGTTTTGTAAAGAAATATTTGTCCAAAGCTGTTTATAATAATTTGTCAAATTATGGGCAGACTCAGCTGAAGCACTTGCCTTCCACTGACACCAGAGGCAGCAGTTCTGGAGCTGATCAGGGCACCAAGTGGCACCCATGAGGGAAGACCCAGGCAAAATTTGGCTTTCACTTGCATCAGCGTAAATCTGGAATTATTATACCAAAATCAGTGGAAATATTTTCTATTTACAAGTGTGCCTAAAAGCAAAATTTGGCACTGTCTTCAACTGAGCATTTATAAGCTGTTTCTGGCAACAAATAAGGATGGGGGAGGGGAAGATTATTCATTGCAGATGCTTTGTAAGATTACCAGAGGCTTTCTGGTGACAATAAAGTCTACTAACATAGTCACTTTTGGAAAATGCTTTTGAAAATGTGATTTGAGGGAGTCTCTTGTTATCCTTTAATTCTTAGATCGTTTCATGGTGGTAAAAAATACTAACCAAGACCTCAAGTGAAATTACTTAAATTGTTTTCCTTACCGTGGTGAGGCAGATGAGTCCCAACCTGCAATATGAAGTGGACTAAAGCAATTCATGGGAAGCTAAGATTTCTAAGAAACCATCTTGGATGAATGCATTTCATCAGATGCAGTTTAGTTACTGTTAAGCACACATTGACAAGGGAGCTGAAGACAAAATACTCACAACTAAAATAAATTGAAAGATTTATGAATTTATTTTTAAGTTACAATGCAGATTATTCTAAAGTACCAACATTAGCACTATAAACACTAAAGTATTCCAACCAGCTTTTGCAATATAGCTCATTCACCTGATCTCTTTGCTCTCAGGAATGATTTCATTTTTTGCAACATTTTTGTAATGTTTTAACTTAAGAATACAAATAAAGTGACTTCCTGCCCTGCTAGGGTGAACATAGTTATACTAGGCTAACGGTGCTTTTAGCACTATAGCTTATACCCATATAACTACCTCTTTTTGCACTGATCTACAGGTAAATGAATCCCAAAACCAGCATGTAGGTGAACCCTTAAGCAATAACAGACAACTCATGAAAGAGTGGAAAATATGCAGTTCAGAAATTATTATGTATAAATGCAGCTCTTGCCCCAGCTAGGGAGAGCCCCGAGGAGCTGCAGCCCTTCTTCCCTGCACTGGCCCTCTCCAGCCCTCCCTGCTGTGTCTCCCTGGGAAAGGTCAGGTAGCCTATTAATCAGGCTCTGGACTTTGATTTGAAGTATGCATACGTCCACCATTTCCTGGATCCTTTTGAAGCAAGGAAGAAGCAGCAAATTTCCAGTGAAAGTTTGCTAATTTGGGGATTCTTTTTTTTAATAGCTTAAATACAACTGCCTTAAAACCAAAATAAGATACGGCACCATTTCAGCTCGGGCCAGTGATGGCATTCTGACATTGAATTTAAATCCACCCTCCTGTAGTGAATATGTAACTTTACATATAAAGTGCTGCCTGGTTTATTCTGTGTGTTGCTGCAATGCATCATTCACCCATTTTCTTATTCAGCTTTTCAGCTATGCATGGAAATTCATGGGGTGTTTTTTCCCAATAAGTTTCAAATGTATATGCTGTTCTACACTAAAAAGACAACTGCAAGGTCATTATCATCTTTTCCAGTGAGAACATAGAATAGAAAAATAAATGCACCTATGTAACCAGCAGCTACATTGATTGACTGAATTTCTATGATTATGTCTGTGTACATAGGGGCATGTGTTATATGTATAAAAGAATTATTCTCTCTTTTATAAATACATGTACTCAATTGTTTTTACTCTTTAACATATTGCACAAAATATAACTCCTTACAGACAGTATTCCTAGAATCAATACCACAAAATCAATTCACACTAAGAATAATTTAAAAGGATGAGAAAACTTTGATTATTTTTCTGCTTAGGTTTCAGATCTTTACAGGAAAAAAAAAAAAAAAAAAAGATGAAAAGATCTCTTTCAAACCTGGTGTATGCTGTAAAGATGATGTTCCAGCTAATTTTGACATGGACAGAGGTTATGACTGAAGTCAGGAATACAGAGAAGATTAAATTCTAAACCATGACCCTGTTTTCATAGAAACATATTAAGGAAACAAAATAGAATGACATACCTAAACCAAAGCATTTCTAAGTAAGGCATCTGTCAGATTTTTCCATGATGTATAGGCAGTTTATGATGTACTGTGATGGTCAGATTTCTGCATTTTAGTATTGCTCAGCTTTCAGAGTAAGAGTGGTCCAAAGCCTGAAGATGAATTTCAGAGATAAACGGAACAGTAGCCAGGAAAAAGGTTAATACCACAGTAGTAACAGGTTTTTATGTGTCAGCTAACATGAGAAAAGACAAGAAGAGGTTATCATTAACTCAAGTGAAGCTTGAATGTATGAATGAATTTGAGTTTGGTGTTAAACTACATAGAGGGTCAGGTACTACACCAATATCTAATCCTGTACATACAACAAGAGTTGGTGCTTAGCACAGCAGAACTTCAGGCTGTTAGCACAAGTTCTCATGTGGAATATCTGTGGGATGCACTGCACCCCTGTTTTGTCCTGATCAGGGACAAGGATAATCCTGTCACCAGGCAGAACTGAAGTCTGCTGAGAGATCTCTAAAAGCCACCTCTTGGAGTCCTGCAGAAACCACTGTTAATCACTTGAGGCTTTGTTCACTTGCTGTCACCCAGATGCAGAAGAGAAGGGACCCAAGCACCAGCTGAACCCCCTAGCCAGGAAGGACTCGGGGAAAAACTGACAAAAGTACCAGATTTCCCTTCCAAGTGCTCTAGCCTGATCTGAGAAGAAATATTAATCATATCTTAATGTCTAAAATAGAGAAATAGAGTTTGGTTGATTTTTTTTTTTTTTTTTACTACATATGTAATTAACTTGTTTACCAGTTAGACATAAATCTTTGCAAGCAAGAGGCATCCACCTCTTTTCAGTCATCATGTTCCCATAGGTATTATGAAGAGTGGAAATAGGGCTGGAAGGGATCTCTGAAGGTCATCTATTCAAACACAGGTTGAAATCAAAGATCAAATTGCTGGGATATTTTCACTCATATTGCCTTTTTCTAGTGTGCAGCCTGAATCTGACTCTACTACAAGGTTTTACAAAAAGAATTAGCCCGGGACTTCAGAGTTCCTCAGGAAGAAATGCAAACAGAAGTGGAAGTAACAGAATGACTTCTAAAATGCTGTTGATCAGGTTGGCCTCCAATTGAGTAACAGTTTAGGAGAATTTTTAATTAAAAAATTTAATTTTATTAGTCTGGTTAGTCCTGAAATTTAAGAAGCTAGTGTCAAGGCCCATAGAGCCTGAGACCAAGTACAGTCTAATTACCAGGCTGGAATTTTTTAGTTAATACAGATAAGTGTATTGAGGGAAAACTGTCATGATTCAGAATTCAGAAACCACATCCTCCCTATTTTCTGGCCATTCCACTCAGCCTCTGAGAGGGAGTGTTCAGAGTGGAGTAAGTGAAGGCAGATAACCACATCCCCAATCTCCTGTCATCCTCAGACAGCAGAATTTCCGATGATGTGCCTTCTGCTTACCAAAGACAAGTGATGAAATCAAAGAGGGTTTAAGTAACCTCACTTGTCAACAGGTGCCTCCACTATAATTACTCGTAGTTGGCCTTTTGCCAACAGGCAAAATTTCAATTAGCTTTTTAGTAAATTCCTGCCATGTCTCCACTTAGAAAACTCAAGATGAATCAGCTAAAATGTGTACAATTTAAGACATCTTACATAGATCCTCTCATTCAAGAGCAAAGGGTCTGCAAAACTCTAACATATCTCACCTTCTTGAGTTTTCATAGTCACAAAATATTAATCTCTTTGGCCAGGCAGCAAAGCAGGATTCAAGCGTTTGTGAGGGATATTCTCATTTACAGTTTGGTGGTTTTGCACAAGCCCACCATTATTACTGGCTTAAGACAAAACCCTGGGCTGTGAACAGGAAGGGATGAGGTGTGTTACCCATCTTGTTCCACTCTGCAGGGAAGAGTAGCAAGTTTGTTATGCTAATGCAGTGAACTGCTTGGCTAGATTTGGCAGAGGTGCCTATCCAAGTATTTGGTTCATTATGAGCAGATCCTACAAAGCAGCATCAAACTAAAGCTGCTTGATTTGTACAGGAAACCTCCATCTTGGGACTGAATGCATTTTAACGGCCCTGACAGATGGGCTCTGCTGAACTGAACAGCAGCAATCTGTAATGCTTTACCTCCCCCATGTCTGCTGTGCCCTCCCAGTGCTGTCGGTCCCAGCAGCAGGGGAAACACAGCAGATGCTGATAAGGGCAATTTCTCCACGAGGTCTGGCCTCTGACTGAGTGGGCTGAGGCAGCAAGCCCCTGCTTTGGCCACCGCTAGTGCAAGGACCCCAGCAGTGAGGTGGGGGAGATGGGAGGCAGACAACGTGTAACCATCACTGCTAAACCTGACAAGGTTCCACCAGGATGTCTCACACTTAGCTGATTTGCCAAAACCTGCTGCAGCTGTCCTGAGTGGCACCTTCTTCACACGCATAATAATTTGACCGCAGTCAAAGTTTTTGCTTAAAGCAAAGAATAAGAGAGTGCTGGTGCAGTGCAGAAGGAGAGCAGAATGTGTTTTAAAGCCCTTTCACAGCTTTGATCTGAAACCTTTTGGGTTCTGGTTAAACCCATTTTGCCCTGCCAGGAGCAATCCTCACAGGAACACAAACAAGGGCCCTGTCTCCTCCCTCTTGCAACATTCACACCCTTTGCGTCTGGGCTTACCTGCCAAATTTTGTGCATCTCTGTGTCTGGCACCTATGCAAATTAAGCAATCTGTATCTAATGTATATATTGTCATAAATATGGCTTCTGAAAAAACCACTGGTAGGGGTGGTTAAAAGCGTTAGGCTGAGCCTTGGCTTTGCAGGGAGAGCTACTTCAAAGACCAGGGTCTGAGTGCAGTGGAGATGGGAAAGAGCCTTCTTGATAACCAGTCTGGAAAGCCTTTCTGTGGAAAACACAGGTAACAGGTGCACTCAGTGGTTCTTATTGGTGTCTTCCAGCTCAAGATCTTCTCTGACCTATGAGCATAGCAGTGGAGTATCAGAACTTTATAGAGGGCTGTTCCCCATGGAAGGAGGAGTGTTAACTGCTATCCCATGCTACACACTCATTAGGTGCTGCCAGTCCTCTGCTGGCTCCTTGCTCCCTCTTCCCCCTAATCCACCTCTTCCTCTTCATTGGATGCCCAGTGCCCTAAAACTGTCCTGAAACAAGAAGCACACAGAGGAGAAAGGGATGGCTGTCCATCAGCTGTGCATCACCCCAGTTCCCAGGGACAGATACATAGACTCCTTGCCTGAAGCAATCTTCCCCTAATTCTTTCAGAACAAGCCCTTCTGCTCCTGATTTCTCCTACTTTTCCTTCTTGCTTTGCCTCTTTCCCACCTCACAGGAAGAGTGGTTGGGAACCAGCATCCAGGCGAACCAGTTTGGGCAGAAAGAGATCCCAGTCCATTGACCTCTGTACTCCAACTTCCCTTACCAAGGGGTGAGGTAATTGGATAGCTCATATACATTTCTGAAAACACTGTAGGAAGAGCAAAGGAAGCATGATTGGGAGAGGTGGGATGGTTCTGCAAGGGACAGGAGAGAAAACAGTCCAGGTCATGCCAGAAGCAAAGTGGGAATTTATGGGGAGAAGTCCTCACTGACTTAGCAAACCCAATAGCTGCAGCAACAGACAGGTGGCTGCTCAGGGCTGTGAGTGATGGAAAGGGCTCAGCTGTGGTGCAGTGCTAAACAGGGCTTAGCACTAGGCTCAGGTCATTGTTGGGTCTGGAGGCTTTACTTTCTCTCTGGGGCACCAAGCAATGTATGAGTGCTTTTCCCACCAGACAGCCACCAGGCTGCTCCGGTGATGCTGAGAGGTTTGCACCTTGTTTCTCCTGTGCTGTGATCACAGCAGTAAGGTGAGCCCATTCCCCTGCACTGGAAATACTTGTCTTGGAGCCTAGATATCTCTGACAGTTAATTTAGGCTGTGAGCAGGGACGTCATCTACACATACAGGATGTTTGTCCGCTCTCCTCTCTGCCAAGGTCCTTCATTACTATGAAGGCCTACATGGGGAGGGGACAGAATTAGTTTATGACCAGCTCTGTCTTCTCCACTCTCTCCATGCCCTTTGCAGCCACTTGCTGGAAGGATGAAGGAATAATACCAAGTCTGGATACCATAACACTGTAGATACAAGACAGTAAAATAAAATAAATCCTTATTACTGAAAGGCCATTAGCTCTGGGTTGAATAGTCTGCTTCAAAGTCTCAGTAAAATACCTCTTTCTAGCTACTAAATACTCATCCCTATTATCTGTGAGCTAAACCACACACACAGTTATGATTAAAAGTGGGTGCTGCAACTAACTTCTGTTAATTCAGAGCACAACTATCAACTCAAAGCAGTAAGTTGCAAAAACATCCTTCTGTTATGAGAGTTTCAGGGTGGCATCAACTGTTTTGTGTGCAAAGTTTGGGTGAAAAAATTGACCAGGAAAGAAAACCCCACTGAACAAAACCAAACACAAAAACAAGAGACAAAACCAAGATGAGAAGAAAACAATTAATGTAGTGTTGGATTTTATATCATACATGTACTGTAAAAGAGTTTGAAAAGGATTGGGAAATTTCAGACACCATCTTGTAATCTATGTAAGTAAAACTAGACCTAATTATCAGGCTGTGCTCAGTCATGCTGTTCCTGTTAGCAAAGCCCTCTCAGAGAGTGAACAAAAACCAAGCAATTTTAGGGTTCCTCTTACCTGCAGAAAAAAGTGAGGATGGAAAGGAAGAAAATAGTAGCTTTAAGAGGTACTTTCAGCCTTCTAGACATTAGCTGGTAGTAGAGACCCTGGGACTGCTAACCAGCTCATGTTTGGCTATTCTGCAAGTTAAAGTATTATTTAATCAGAGCAAGCAAAGTAATACAGATAATGCAGAAATTCAAAGGTACCTTAAATCCATTTTTGTACTTTCTCTCTCAGCCCATATCTTTGGCTGTAGTTCAGGGTCTGAGCATCTGTGCATAAATTGGTTTAAAGATCCATCTTCAGGAATCTCAATGCTCAGAGTTGAAGGTGGAGAGCCAAATACTCAGATGATGAGAACTGGAGGAAATTCAGTGAAGTCTTGCACACACGAAGTTACAGCAGCAGGCAGCCAAACCAGCCCCACCCCTCTTTAATTTTATCTAACAATTCCCATGCTCAGGACCATCTAATGGGTCATGGTGGCTCTTAAATTGGGTCAACTTTGTACTGCAGAGATACTTCAATTCACTCCTTTACCTGATGAGAAGGGATGAGAGGCTTGCAGCAATCTCATTCGCTGCTGCTAGCAAAGCTAGCGGGTCTCCCGTTTCCATGCATGCCCAAGGCACTGGTTCCAGGGCAACAGTGCAGCAAGCCTCACTGCACAGACACACCAGCATCTGAGTCGAGGCATGGACCAGAACACAGGCTAAAAACCTCTGGGCATGAGCTGATGCTCGTCTCCAAAGCTGTCACTCATCAGGAAGCATTAAGCAAGAGCCAGGGGAGTCAGAGTTAGAAAACAATCCTCTAAGAGAAGCAGAACATAGCAAACCTGGCGGCAGCCACGGACAGGTCATGAGGCAGGATCACACCAGTGGATAGGAAGAGCTGAAAAGGGAAGAGCCAGGAGCATGCAGCAGCAGCATGAAGTGGCCCGAAAGCTGGATCTGGGAGCAGAAGATGCTGTACTCAGTCTGCATGAAAAAAAAAAGCTATAGCTGAAAGGTAGCTCCCCAGCTATATTCCCCAGCTAAGTGTGTGCAAGTAAAATGACAGAGGTAGCACTAGAAGCTGGTATTAACACCATCACAGCTAAATGTCAGAAGTAGCCTAGAGAGGGAACTTCACTCTGCAAAATGCATAGCTGTGAAATCCATCGACAAAACTGATGTCTGCTTCTATTAGTACCACAACAGCAGTTTGACCTAAATAGTAATTTCTGTTCGGCATTGAAAGACTAACAGGAATAAAGTCCAAAATATGACTCATTAAAAATTTAAAAAGGCCAACAACATGTACTGTACTCCACAATCAGCCCCTTCCCGAAAGGGGGCGAAAAGCTGTACATATTTTGGATTCTTCCTTAGCAAATCTTACTGCCACTTCAGAATTTCTGGCTGACCTTGATGACACTGAAGCAGAGAGTCAGTCTATGACACAGAGATTTTAAATAGACAGTGGTGGTCCTTACTAATTTCAGTAAGTGCATTAAGAAACACAGACTCACAGCATTGCAACACCACATGTTGTACTCACACATGGTAGTTTTCACTATGAAATCCTTGAATGCTTGGCAACCCCTTCATTGCCCAGCTCTGGTTTGGATTTGTTTTGCTGATGACCTTTTGGGTTATTGCCCTGGCAAGAATGGAGAGCTGACAATGACCTACCAGTCACTGGTCCAGTCTTTCTAACATACACAAGTGGGAAAGAATCAGTAGAAATGCCCAAGATGCTCCTGTGTAGACTTCTGAGAGTGACACCCCTAGTGCATACATGTAGCATAGTAGTTCAAGATTACTTGAGCTTACTAGCTCAAATAGTTGTTTTCCCTAATTGCCACACCTCATAACTGAAATGTACTTACTATTCAAAATGCTTTCAAAATTACAAAGCTGATGTTGTTTACTTACAGCCTCAGCATGTACACCTTACACAGGACTGAAAGAAAACATGTAGGCAACTGTGATCTCTAGCAGAGAATACTGCTCCTCTGCATCCAACCCTAGTTAGTTGGCAAGCACTTCCACAACATCAAACTTAGTCTCATTTTAAGATGCTAAGCCTTATGTTTTGTTAATTTTCTGTTTATCTTACTATTAAAATTAGTAATCTTTCCTTTGTTAGTTTCTTTGTTCAAGCAGTTGGAAGCAGGCAGCTCCACCCAAATTCTTCATTACACCAGTGCCCTTAAAATGTTTATCTGTGTGTCAGCTTGGTGCTTGTAATCTAGCGTCTTAAATTGTTTTGCCAGGAAGCAGTCAGTGATGTTCTGTTCCCCTCCCTTACTCCCCCCCAGTAAGTTGTGTACTATTTATCTTCTTGATGTAATTTTTAAGATAGAGATTATTTATTTTAACAGCTATGTATTTTCCTGCTCCCAATTTTAAGTCCCTAAAAATACTGACCACAAAAAGTGCACTCAGCAATCCTACAGCAGATCATGTGCGTGCAATTACCTCATTTACACAATCACAATAACCACACAAAATTCAATGCCCCATCTGGAAGATAGGAAATATTATTTCCTTTCTTCTACCTTTGTCTGCGTACATAGCTGACTCTCGAGGATAAGCAGAGTCTCATTATGTTGGTGGATATATATACACACATACACAACACATATGCTCACACAATACTGCAGATGATTGGGGCCTGATTTCTGTTGGGGCTGCTAGCAAATCTGGTAAATAATTGTACTTCAAATTTTGGCATGAAATCTCTTGCCAACTTTGCCCATCCTTGCTATTTCCAGCTCAGGCTGACAGTTTTGGCAGGCTGCCTTCCCTGCTTGGGTAAACCCAGGGAAGCACAGCTGAGCAAAGACACAGAACCTCCCCTCTCCCCCACCTGCCCCAGATGTTTGGTGGGGCTTGAGGCAGCTGATGGAAAGTAAGCCATCACGGCCATTTTCACAGAGAGAGGGGCAGATCAGAACCATCACCCTGTGATGAATAATGAAAACTGTTTTCCTCTCCTTCTGTCCCACCAAGGGGAAGGAGTCTCCAGAGAACCATGAATGCAAAAATCTCCAAGACAGGGTCTCCAGGTAAAGTAGTACCACAACTGCAGGAGGCGTTGGGACATCACACAGGTCATGCAGCAGAAAAAAGGGGGGGAAGCAAATGCTTAGTACAAAAGACTTACAACTAATAGTGAACTTCTGGGTTTGGGGTTTCAATATCTCTTTGCTGGATGGGGAATGACTCCAGCATGTGTTCACATAGAGAACTTCTACATTACAAGGGACTCTGGAGGTGATCAGTTTTAAGCCTTCCAGCATACTGCTACCTTGCTCCTGTTGGAAAAGACTCACTCCTAGGGTGACACAAACATGTCAGTTTTTTAAGAGATACAAGCTGCACTGAGTTTCTGCACAGGAATTTAAAAAACATGCACTTAAGCATGATGTTCCATCTCTCTTCCTTCCCCAAAACACTGTGCCACATTAATCTGCTCTCAAATAATGAATGAGTGGAAGTATAGACATTTCCAGGAGCATTTAACATGCATTTGTTGGAAAAGCAGCACTGCCTTCTTCTGCCACTTATTTCTACAGATACAACCCCCTCTACTGCAGAGGGCCTGTGACAGCCCAAGGGCATATGAGAGGCCATTTGTTAAAATGCTGGCAAAGAGTACTGGCATTGTGCATGTCAACTCCTGCTTTACCAAGGGTGGGCAGGGGGCAGCCAGAGCCAGAGTCTGCTGGAGGCCTCAGAGATGAGATGGAGCAGGGTCTGCTCTTTTCACTGGAGTCCCCACCAGGAATTCCTGGAGAGTAGAAAGCAGCCCTTTAAAAATGTTTCCGTCATTATTCCAGCCTGCAGCGAACCCTAGAAGTTGCTCAGCTGAAGTTACCGGTCACATTTTCTATTATTGTCTTCCAGTAAAACAGAAAAAGTGCAGGCTGCAGCCACACTCCAGCACAGCTCCTGCTGGCAGCAGGGAGAGAAAAGACAGCTGAGAAGAGACAAGAGACAGGAGAAACCTAGGAAAGAGAGGAGGATACAGATGGTGAGGAATGAAGGAGCTGGATTTGGGTTTTTTCAAGCTCGCTCCACTGACGAGTTTTCCCAAGCATGGGTCATTAGCCCCTTCCAGTATTGCTTACTGTGAAAAAAGACACATGGAAAATGACACACCTTTGAGAGCCAGGCTGTTCTCACTAGGCATTTGGTGATTTTTTGAAAACAAAGTCTCAAGTAAAGATACTTGCAGTGTTTCCTGTCTACAAAGTGAATCTATCATTCTTATAGCTTGACATCTTTTTGTGCTACTACAGAGGATCCAGAGTATTATCTTTTTCTTCTTTTACTACTACAGAGAACTTCCTTTACTACTACTACTACTACTAGTTCTTGATGGGTTCAAATTTCAGATGGCTCTGCAGAAACCAGGGTACTGCCTGGGTAGTTATGCTACTGGGGAATAGCAGAGCTGCTTTCCATGTGACAGGAACTCCTGCCAATTATAAGCACTGCAGATGTGCATCTCCCTCATTAGTTTTTTCTAATTCAGGCCTACAAAAGTGAAATTTTGTGATTTACAAGTTGTTCATGACCACAGTGTACTGCTGCAGTAGCTGGGGTTGGGACCTCTGTCAGGCCATACAGAGCTGTGTTTCACAGGCAGTCGCAGCACACACCAGCTGTGCAGCCCCAGAGCTGTGTGGGGCAGCGAGCAGCTCGGGCTGGCAGCTTGTGGCAGCCACCGTGACATCTCCAGCAGCTGTCACAGGGCTGCCCTGCACGCAGGCCCAAAAATCTGGGTGCCAGATACTCCCCTCTCCCTTCCTCCAAACACCAGGGGCCATTTAACAGCAAGGGCAGTGTAAAAACTGAGACTCTAGGAAACAATTATTTATGCATTTTCAACACTGTACTATAGTTAATCTGTGCTTCCTTTTCAATGCTGTCAGGTGAAGGAAAGAGCCAGAAAGTATCTCTTTTGAGAGGTACTGGTATTATCTTTGCCTTTCAGGTCTTTTAAATTAGGTCACTTTACAAAGAAGAGCTCCGCTGTTTGACATTTTTTATATGACAATCTCAAAACAATTGATATTCAATTAATTCACAACCTTGCTCTGATTTTGGATTTGTTGTTCTCATTTTCACTGTAGACACCAAGGAAGAGAAAAGTTCAGTCATTGGCCAAATACCATGCAATTCAGCAGTAGCAGAACTAAGAACAAGGACTCAATATGCTGAATATACTCTGGTAGCTTCCTCAAGCTGAACAAGCAAAACCTTAGTTGAGGCAATACACATACTCTTAGGAGGATTTCAGCTGATGTCTGAGGTCTTCTGAGCATGCTCAGGGAGGACCAATTTGCCCCATGAGGTTTTGCAAACAATATCACAATTTACCTTTGCTACCCTTGTGTGCAGGAATGTGTAACAGGACTGAAAGGGGCCAGCTGTAAAAGAGACAATTACTACTTTCTTTCATACACTAGTTGTTTCTAGCTCTTCAGTAGGTGAGTAAGGCAGCTCATAACATCCTTAAAAATGGCCCCATGGTCTCTGGCCCTATGAAGTCAAGTCAGGAAGAGGCTTCTAAAAGGACAGAGGAGATGTATCTCTTAATATCAGTTTAATAAAACCAAACTGAATTACCATCACCTCTTCTCAGTGAACGTGTCAATGGGAGGGTTTTAATCAAGCACCCATCAAGGGCAGGAGAGGACAACACACATTTCAGCAGCTTGAACTCACCTCTTGAGTTTCTCCTGATGTCTAAAAAGGACAAGAGGAGCTTCCCTTTTGCACCCTCTGTTGCATATGAGCTCCAGATGCGTGCATGCTATTTTCAGAGTCAGAGGATACAGATGCCATTAAATATGCTGGTGATCTGCTCCAGTCTTTTGGAATTTTTTTAATCTGAGATCAACACCCAAAAAAAGTATTTGAAGACTCAGCATGAAGAGAGGAAACAAATGCAATGAAAGTTGTAGTTCCCATATTACCAAAACAAGGTGCAGGGCACAGATTATACCCAGTATCACAAGCCCTGACAATTGATTTGGGAGATCTTGCAGGACCTCTGGAAAAAGTAAAAAACATTCCAACATGGTGTTTTCTTCTCATATGGTAGTAGGGTTATGAAGTAGCTTTTTATGACCCATTCAGTTTTCCTTTTATAGCAGCCTATTTATACACTCCAATTCAGTCACAGCTTCCACTGTACTGATTACTACAGCACTCATTTCCTCATTCTGAACTGTGCATGCATTTCTTTTCTTCATTTTTATTCTCTCCTTATTAGATCTGTTAGCCTTGCATTAGCCCTCCACCCTGCTGCTTAGCCTCTCCTAGGCTTCTTTTCTAGGGGCACTTGTCTCACTGACAACTAAGTAACCAATAAAATAAAAGTTTTAAGAAAAGCTTTTCATCTTTTTTCATTTTGAAATGCATGAAGAATAGATTCAACAGAGTATTTGAGCAGCAGTGTAGTATCACTCAAGTTAAAACATCCTCTTCCACTCTGAACAGGCCATGAAAGTAAGACTTCTTAAAACTCACTATCCTTTCTACAGTCCCACTTATTCACTGTGCTGGTGAGTGCCTAAAGACCACTGATTCTTTCTGCTTATAGAAGGTATTATCAAACTCACTGACCTGTACATCATTTGAAGACTGAAATCAAATTTAATGTTTTCCCATTTACACTAGACATAAGTTGCGCAGCAAACTTTTTAACAATGCTTCTAAATTCACAACATGCTTAGTCCAAAACTCCTGAAGTTAGTATTTTTGCACTTGGGATTGTTAACATTTGCTAAAACCCGAAACATTCTTCAGCTGACTAAAAGCTTTACATCCTTAGAACATAAAATCTAAATATAAATGTGGTGGGCGTATGTGGATCTTTTCTCCCTGAGGAGGCTCTGTTACGAATTTCCACTGTTTTACGCCATCACCAAGCCTCTGCTAAGCCATGACACCTGTTCAGAATTTTCAGCTTCTTAACCCCTTATTACACTTCCTACCATCCACAGCAGAAGTACAGCAAAAGAGTTCCATCATCCTGGACTTGCTGTATTAATTCTCCATGGCTCCTCAGTGTCCTTCAGTATTTTATATTAACACCCACCTTAAGGACAACTAACTAAATGGATGAATTTGCCTCCCCCATAACATATGCCAGTAGATAATCTGGTTATCAAGAAGATCCTGGAAAGAAAACCTACAAATTTCATAGGAGGAACACCAAAAACATTCTCATCATTCACATTAAGAAGGATTCACTATTCCCAGGTTTGATATATTTAGCAAACATTGGCAGTGCTACTGACCAGAAGTTCTTTTAGCAGTACCGTGCAGACGCTCTTTCTAACATTTCTGCAAAAAATAAACCATGAGGATATCTCCTAGTTAAAAGTCAAAATACCATGTTGAGAAAAAATGCCTTTGTAAGAAAACCTGTTTCAAAAGACTCTTTTTCATTAAAAACCACATATATGACTCAAATTAACCACAATATGAATTTTGACCTGATTTATTCACACAAATCAATCCAAATTCATTTTAGGCCCAAAATATATATCATAAGGATACTAGTAAATTTTTCCAGGTGCTAGAGAATCTTGTATAAATGTATCTGTTCAAGCGCTTCTCTTTCAACATCCTTTTCCATATACACATCATAGTTTAGCTGCACCTCTTCGACCCATTGACTGAGCTGTACATCTGTCTGAAACAATGAAAGCAGATCCTTAAATCAACACCATGTTAAGAAACAGCAGGAGTTTCAAGGTTAAGGAGTTTCAACATTAAGACAGCAAGACATAACCAAATTACATGGCAATGATAAATTAATTTCTGCAAAAGCCATTTTAACTCAAATAGGAGATAAGAAAGGTAACTTTAAAAATTATCTCAGTAAATAGTCTAGATATTTTGTTCGCATATTACAACCATCTTTCTTTATGCATTTGTATAAGCCTCAAGCATCCTGATTCAGAGGGTGACATTCTGACAGATGTGCTGAGGGAGCAGCTAACAGGATCATGGAAGAATCACAGGTATTTTCTTGTTTTACACCCAGGGAGTATTGTATTAAGGCTACAAAGGGCTTCTCAGCTGCTCTGTGACTACAGCCTGCTCCAAGAAAAGTTCAAATGACACCAGTGCTGCTCTTGGGGCTGAGGATCTACTTCACCCATCAGCATACAGGCAACAAGTGATTCAATTTCTCCAAAACTAACTACTGTTGTGAGCAAGTCACTTTACACATAACCTTGTCATGTCTGATCAGTGAGTTTTGTTTCCTAACTAAAGCTAGGCCACATAATTTGACTATGTATCACACACATGATCTACCAATGATGGCAGAATGGACAGAGAGCAGAGCGTGGCCCATCAGGAGCAGTTACTACTCAAGGAACAGCACAGAGCATTCAACATCTTTGAAAGATGCTCTGTCCTTGTGTTTACTTCCAACTGCAACTTAAAGCTATGTAACTGATTCAAGATGCCTGATGGTAGTCACTTGGCTAGTTGGGAGACCACATCTCTCACTAATCTGTACTTCCAAAAGTTCATACTGCCATATTAATACACATGTTAATACAATGATTCATGCAGCCTACTGATATAGGCTGGGATTTTCCTTTTCACACGAGGACAATTGAAGTACAGGAGGATGTGTTGGTAGTCAACCTCCAAACAGAATCCAGAGCCTTCCACCTTTTAATCTCTGCACAAAATTATATATCCTCCCTTACAGCAATACTGGCAGGCAGCTAACTTCAACTACAGAAATGACACTTTGACAGAAAATAACGAAGTGTGTCAGCTAAAACAGGCTGAGGGAACTTACCTGGAGCTTTGAAAGTGATTCCTCAAGACTTGGAACTGTCACTAATAAGGACCCTCTTTTCTTTACATTACAAGCAATAAATTCCCAAGCTCTGAAACATATTTAAAAGTAGGTGACTAGTTTTTTGGGGAAAAAACACCCATATTTGATATACAATGAATCTAACACTTGCAGTTTATTGGCCAGAGGCAGACTAAGCTTAAAGACTTGCAATACATGCTTATCAGTCATAATTATCTAACCAAATGTATTTGCAGGAATAAAACCAAGCTTTGTATTAAAAACACAGGGAATATATAGTCTTACAGTGCTAGATTTTGTAACTTTATAATTCCCATGCATACATGCATATCATTTGGTATTGTCAAGACTTTCACTTTGAACAAGGATTAAACATGGACATTTGGCCCCTTTAAATTTTTGGGTTTGAAGAAAATCCAGTCCTGAAGTGCAGTCCTTTATCAAGCTTCACAACAAGCTGTTCTTTACATACATACTTCGTGTACAGTCGTGACAAAGTACTTCTCTTAAGACATTAGTAATCAGAGTATTTAAATATAGCCCCCAGCATTCCTTTTTTTTTTTTTGATTTTGCAAGTAAGATCATTTCTCACAGCACAGCAATTCAGACTAAAAAGAATTTAATTTCCAGCATTCTTCAAATGTCATTTGTCTTCATGCTACCAGTGCAACACCAAACCTCTATTCCCAAGTTATGCCAGAATCAAGTGGATTCTCAGTCCTGCACCTGGAAATACATCTCCTGGCATTTTGAAACACCCATTATCCTTCACCCATCCACTCTGGGCCTCTCTGGTTGGCATTATCACCTGGCATCCAGGGCAGCAGGGCAAGCCTTAGCTGAAGCTGGTACAGAATGCCAGACTTGGCTGGGACCAAGTGGAGGCACAGGTACTCCTTCTTTCTGACTACCCCGCCTACACTTAGAATGATCAAGTTATTTACACTTTAAACAGATGCTTCTGGATTAGCAAAAGCTCATCTGTGAGTGTCTTGTACCTGAAAGAGAACCTTAGCCACACGTTTGTTTGCTACCCCATCCTTACAAATATCTATTAGAAATATCATTCATAACCATGCTTTGTAGTCTGTATATATTAAAGCTCTGACATCTACAAGTCAGTGACTCGTCTTACTTCTGAAGATTAAGCTTTATGCTGATACAGTAATTTCAGATTCTTTAGCAGCAAGATACTATTTTAACATATCAGTGCAAGGATTCAAGCCAAGTTTTGGGTAAACAAAGCAGCAGTGTTTAGGGGGTTTAACAATAAACAACTGCCAGAACACCTTAGCAGTTAAGTATAACAATTAAAAGTAGGCAGTATGAAACAATTTCCTTATATAAATTATGTATGTGCCTTCAAAAAGCACAACCTTAAGGTTTTCCATAATTCACAAGGTGACACACATATTGCCAAAGAAATAGGTAACTTGTTTGGACACAGAGCTTACCTGGCCTGTTCCTGTCTGTCAAGAAAATATTCAAAGACATTATTCATTACAACAACATCAGCTTTCTGCAGAAGTGAGGGCTGAGTACAGATGTCTGCATGAACCACCTGAAGGAGAAAAATTTCCCAAGGCATAAATTAAGAGACAAATGCAGCCTTTGAGAAGTCATTAAGCCTGTCAGCCTAATACAGCACTTGCTACCACCCTTTTGAACAAGTCACAAAACGAGGTATTTCACTGGCTTCACAGTAGACAAAACTGGCATACACAACTGTAATAACCTTTCAAAAATGAAAAAAAAAAATCAGATTTAACTCTTCTAATTAAAATACTCTAATCCATTCTGCTAAGTAAAATAAAGTATATCTGAATTTTGGTTTAGAACTGTGTGCTATAAAAGAGGAGGTGATGTATGTGATGGCTGTTACATTTCACTTTCCTGTATTTTATCACAAATGTCCAGTGATTTCAGGAAAGAAGTTAAGCTAGCTGAAGCTATTTTGAGGATATTAAAAGGCATCTCACAGGGTCAGTGGGTTACTGAAGGATTATAGCTAGAAAAGACACTACAGACCCAGATTTGACAGCAGAATTCTCATAATGCATATTGGGACTGGGAATGCTGGAAGGGCAGGATGCTCAGTAGCACTGGATGATCCTACTAAACAACTGCCTCTCCAGTCAGCACAGGAGGAGCTGTTTTGATTTCATCTTCCTTCACCTACCAAAAAGGATATTAGCACATCATGTAATTTTTCAAAACAAGTGAGACAGAAGAATATGGATGCTCATTAACACTCTGATGTGTTTGATTTTTTCTTAAAGACAGAGAAATCTTATCAATCTGACTCAATGATCCACATGGGTCCTTTTCAACTCAGGATGTTCTGTTATTCTGTATCCCAAATCTGACGAGAAATGTAAATTGGAGTATCTTTTGAAGGGATAAGTAGTAGTCAACATGAATTCACTAAAGTTAAGTCATGCTTGTCCAAGCTGATTGACTTCTGTGATGAACCAACTACCTGGATGGATGAGAGGAGATCAGTGGATTTTGTCTACTTTGATTTCAGCAAGGCTTCTGACACTGTTTCTCACAACATCCTCACAGGCAAACTCAGGGTGTGAGGGCTGGATGAGTGGGCAGTGAGGATTGAGAATTGACTGAATGGCAGATCCCAGAGGGCCATCAACAGTGGCACAAGCTCTAGCTGGAGGCCTGTCACTACTGGTGTCCTCCAAGGGTCAATAATGGGTCCAGTATTGTTTCACTTATCCAAGAAGGACTTGGATGAAGGGGAGATGCCTCCTCAGCAAGTTCACTGATGACAGGAAGCTGGAAGGAGCAGCTGATACCATGGAGGCATGGGAAGAGAGGAACCTTCTGAAATTCAGCAAAGGCAAATGAAAGGTCCTACACCTGGGGAAGAATAACCCCATGCACAGGATAGGATACTAATGGCAGTCCTAATATTTTAAACCACAGTTCAGAAAGATGCTCAAACTACTTGAAAACTTTGAACGTATGCTGATGTTTCCTTGACTTGAATGATACTTAAGACCTAAATTTGACCTAAAATTACTCTGCATTTACAGAGTAGGTGACCATACTGACCAAAGTGACCTAAGCACCTCATTCTCCCCAAACACATCCTCATTCCTCTTGGGGAATTTGGGACCACATAAGCATGTGTGGTTGCACAGTGAGCCAGACCCAGGTACTGCTCTAGTCAAAACCCCAATATTGCTGGGTTTGGTTTCAGCTGAACCAGTTTTCTGATCTGCTTGGATGTGTGCCAGCACAATAGAGGAGGCAGCAACTGATTTTAAAACTGCCCTGTCATGCAATGGAATACACACTGAGCCTTTCCTGATTACAGGCAATTTCTGAATTGAGGTCTCAAGTTTCCTAAGATCTGCTGAACTGTTTACTTTCCTCCCAGTAGCTAAGTGTTTCCTCAAATGGCAAAAGATGCTGAGCAACCTTCTATGCATTTTAACAAACCAAGTGTGCACCAAAAAAACACAAGGTTCACTTAGAGATTTAGCCACATTTCACTTTGCTATCCTTTAGGAAGATATTCTAATAAAAATTCAGAATATCTTGAAAAAAATAATCTCTATTTAAGAAGAGTCTCTAAAAAGTTTTTCAAACTTGTGTCATGAATTGTGACCAGCATCTGGATTCTCACAATTTTTGTGAGGAAAAAAAGCTGATATGTACCTCTGGAGAGGATTCATTTGGGGGCGAAATAAAAATGTAAGATTGAAATGTTCAAAGCAGTATGATAACAGGAGTCACATGACTAAATTAGCATTTAATGAGACTCAAATAGCTAAGTCCTCAGGCACTGCTTTGAAAACCTATTATCTTATCTTTATGCTCCAAAATGAATACTTCAGCAGAATTACAAGGTGTGAAGAAAATATATAAAAGCTTATAATAAAAAATATACAGGG
Organism: Promerops cafer; assembly: GCA_013398275.1. Lineage (NCBI taxonomy): Eukaryota > Metazoa > Chordata > Aves > Passeriformes > Nectariniidae > Promerops > Promerops cafer. The sequence continues at coordinate 1,568,708 of VZSE01014783.1, read as the reverse complement.
CTGAAAAGCATGCTTATAGATCTCAAGCTCCACTGAATTAACTTGACAGAGTTCCTAACTGTACTTTCAGTTTCATCACAATGAAGTGTTATGAACAAAAAACAAACGCAAAACCCAAAGGTTATGGATAAACTGTCAGCAACTGTGATTGAATTGGGCAACCCAATGATACTGCTCACCCTGTGTTAAATATTTTATGTTTATTATTTCTTTCTACTTTAAAATTGGGTTACCTTAATACCCAAGAAATTACTGTACTCAGCAGTTTGTGACTTCATTGAAGAGCACATGCATACAATACAGGATTAAAGCCAGTATTCTACTCAGTATATTCTACTTACCAAATTTTGCTGATAACAAAATAATGGGCATGGTCCAGAAAGGATTTTTTTTTTCTCTTTAAAATATTAGTAGCTATTCCCATAATGAAACTAGGGAAATGATTCCCATAATGATAGCACTTTGTTTGAAACACATTTCGTTTGTGGAAGGTACATATACACTGACATGCTATGAAAGGAAATACAGATTATTAGGATACACCTAAGTCCTTTAGGTGTCCTTAGATGCAGATTTGCAAATCCTACAAACATTTTTCTGCTAACAAAAGTGAATCACAGACATTTACTTTTGTGTTTGTGACAGAAATTCTTTATACTTTCAGTTTCACAGAAGTGAGTGGCAATCATGTCATTGATTTCACTGGGAGAATTAGCTAAGATCTATCTGTTTTGTGAGAGCCAATGGGTACGTTCAGTCAGGAAGAAGGCTAAGTGATTCAGATTTTGATAATTTCCCTCTTCCTCTCTAAGATATTTTTTTCCTAATGCAAAGCCTTTGTTTAGGATGAAAACAAGCAAAGGCAGAAACTTGTCAGAATGCTGATTCACCAGCCACTCACTTAAACCAGATACCTCGTACACAGTGGTTAAAAATACATAAACTAAAACACATATTTAGTTACCTTTATTCTGTCAATAAACTCGTACTTTGTAATCATCATTTCTTGCAACTGGCAAAAGTCTGCATTCATTTCTACTCCATACAGCTGAGAAGCTGAGCTATAAAGATAACCCTGCATTACAAAAAAGAAATTTAGTAACTGTAACGCCTTTAAAACAAGTTCAAAATTTTCATTTAAAAAGAAGAGAATAAAACACGAGTTAAGATTAAAAAAAAAAAAAATTCAAAATAACAACCTGAGCAATGTCTTTCAGTGGATGTGAAATATTTTTCAGAGCTAAGCTCCTGATTGGCAATTCCCACTTAAGCCTCACACAATTTAATCAGAGATCCAAAATGACATGTCAAAATAACAAGAAGAAAAGGAAAGCTCTAAGTTCACTTCAACTGCAAAACAGATGGAAAATAGTCTAAGAAAAAAAAAGGTGTTCAAAATGAGTTACAAAAATAGTGTGAAGGGAAAAGACTCTACATATAATTTTTGTTTCTTGGGAGAATTCAAGAAGAAAATATCAAGAGAAAAGAACAAAAACATGAGACGTAACAGTCAAAATGAGTGAAAATGGAGGACGATACACCAATAATGTAGTGGGATATTTTGATACCAAGTCTTTGTCAGCTCCTCTAAGTTACTGTATTACTGACATTTTCAGATGCTTCATACAGGTACATATGCAAAAAAAAGCTAAATTATTACTTAATATTAAGCCCAAAAATAGTCCAGTTTTGGACTAAGATTTTGGGAAGTTGTTGGAAATGTTAGAGAAAAAAAGTACAAATACTTGAGCGTACAGTGCCCGAACAAAGATGCTGCTTTAAGTGCCACTGTCTCCATTGAGCACATAATTACACATTGCCAACAACGGCGAAGACAAACAATGTTGAAGATACAGAATATCTGAGATTCACATGTATTACAACTTCATTTTTAAAGTTTTCTGAAACCATCCAACTCAGAGAGTAGAAAAGCAACCTGTGAAGACATCCCTCCTCCAAGGCAAGACCATGTTACAAAGCAGAACTCTTTTTTGAAAGAGTGCTTTGTGAGTATCTTCTACTATTATAATACAAGCATTTAAATACTTCAAAACAATTCAGCCTAGCCAAAGTGTTACCGTTTAAGGACCCAATGCTGCAAATATTTATAAATGGGAGTAAGTTTCCTCATTTGAGTGATCCCAAAATTAGCCTATTCAAATGAGTAAAAATCACATGCTCAAGTGTTTGCAAGACTGAGCCCTAAACACACATTGACTTTTTTAAGAAAGTAGTATTGTGTGTTTTGCATTGCTGTTGGCCATATGTTGTACCAGCCATGCCAAAAGCAATCAAAATTGCACTCAAGTTTCTCGATGAAGTATTTTATGTGCATTTTAAAATGCAGAGCAGGACAATATGTTTTTGGAGACAAATTCATATCAAAGTCTTCCTTTGTATATTTTAGCAGTTTATCAGCTTCATAAAGGAATTTAACATAACTAATCTATATATAGGCATGGTCAAGACATAAGAGGACAAACTTACTTATGAAAGAGACAGCAGGAACGAGCAAAAGAGCAGCATGTGTGACAGCAATATGCTACTCTGTTGGACAACAGACTTTTCCTCTCCATAAGCAAGATCATTTGTATTCCCTCTTGTGAGGAACAGAGGAAGAACTGAAATTGCTAGTAAACAGCACCTTACACTATTCAGAGAGTCAGATCAGAGGTGCCTCTCAGAGTGACCCATCCAATATTGAGTAATGAGAGTAGGCAGTCAGAAAAGAGGGAAAATGTTTGTCACAGTAATAAAATATGAATTCCTGTGCTGGAAGTTACCGCAAATAGCACTGCACCAAGCCTGGAGCCAACGTCAACCACTACCTTTCCTGTCAGGTCAGGCAGTACATGTTGATAAAGAAACTTCAGTTCCATGAGGGAAAAGGAATGCGAAATAAACTCTGGGAAATAAGAACAGAACAAAGGTGTTGGGTGGGCAGTACTAACTACTGTGTAATTAACCATTGAAATAGTAACCTGAAGAATTATCTTCACTGAAAACTTGTGTGGTTTCTTGCCTGCACTAGTGCTGGGCACCCTGGAACACCAGAGTTTGCAGATCAGAGGTAATCAGCCAAGCAGCCTGTCCCAAGTCTGGGGGTTCCTTGCCTAACATGGAGAATTTTGAAATCCTTCATGAAACTGAATTACCTTTTTCTGCACAGTAATGTATGTTAAAGAATACAAAACAAAGTAACTGTTTAACTGAAAAAGGAAACATAGTAAAGGCTCAACACAATTTTTGCAAAGCTTTTTATGGGCAGACATATTAATAGCTTCAATTTCAACTACAAAGTTTTAATGAATGGAACGTTCTCCATATAAACCATTCCCTCAATGGCTGTGCTATACTGGCAATAGCACTGATCTGTACTACACCATACACAAGCTTTAAGACAGGTGGTGCTTTCTACTATTTTTCAGCATGTGAGAGGAGACCAAGGCTACTGCACCGACTCTACAGTATTGTCTTCCTCTTGCATCTTCCTCTCCAGTGGTACACAGCCTGCCTCTTACCTGCCCAGTTTTTGTGGGCAACAATTGTCACTCATACACTGCAAATTGATTCAACTTACATGTGTAGGAGGCTTCTTCCATTGGTCATGGGAAATAATTCCGGCCTGTGTATTGCACCAGTCTAGACAAAGTCCTCCATCAGCTGGATGTTGTCTTGTCCAGCTGAGTCACTGCACAAACCAGTTTAGTTAAACTCAATTTGTTTCTCTTGTTCCCAAAAGAACACTTACCTAAAGGTGCAGTTTTGTATGAGCCACACTCTGTGCAGTAGCTCCTACTCATTTTCCCCTCCTCACACAATGAATCAACAACATCATCATCATAAAGGAATGCATCAACATGAATCATGGGCAGTGGATGCTGGTGTATCTGAGAAGAGGAACAAAACCTTAGAAAGGCATAATCAGGTCTCTTAACTTCATTTACACTGTCACACGTTAACTGTCCCACCATCCTACCTTCCCCAAAATCCCTGAGATCCATGTTTTTCCCTATGCAACAATTACAAAAAACAAAACAAAACAAAACAACAGAAATCCTGCATGTAAACTGGGTCATCAAATTCCATTGAAATAACCAGTAAGTGGCAGTCAACAAATGAAAGCAAGCTGGTTTTGATACCTGAGTAGGGGGCCTGATGTGAATTTTGTCTCTTTAGTGCCTGCTTGGCTCTAGAGTGCATACAGGGTAAAGGAAGTTTTTCTCTTCTTTTAATGAGGAGAATGTAACTTAAATTTAGCAGAAAGGTCAATTCTGCTTCTCAGCCTCAACTGGCTATTTTCATCATCGTGCCTGATGCCTCTATCTAGAAGCACCCCTGATTAACATGGGTGCCATTTTCAATCAGAAGTATACCAGCTGGGATGCTTGCCTTCTCATCATTTCAAGGGGCACAATCTTCATCCTCCTACTCATCCTTCCTCCCTTCTCCAGGCTTGCTGCATGTGGCCAATCCACTTTTCCCACTGAAGAGCCACACACCACTTTTCTGGGAAAAGCATTAACTTTCCTTGTATACTGACAGCTCAAGTAGAAAAGGTGCACTCTCCTCCCACAGGACTCACAGCCCACCTCTTTCTGAGCCATCAGAGTATGAAAAGAGCTGGATATCATCTCTGGGCTGCCCACATTATGGCAACAGCAAAACACTGGCCCTGTGTTCTTGCTGTCTTTAAGGGGGCTGTTAGAGTCTATTATAGAGTTAGCATTGAAGGATCATTGTGACAGGTGCCATACCACACAGAATGAAAGCTATCCCAAAAAACATAGGATCAAAGTATTAAAAACTATGACGCAACATTCTTGGAGTCATGCAAACAGAGCGCAACAGACCTGAGAACCAAACTGAGATTTCCTATACTTCAATATATGTTCATTCCCTCTTGTGAACTACTGCTAAAAATGGTATCAGAATAAATGATGTGGTTCAGCAAAAGCAGACCATAACAATTAGCTTACTTTCTGAACAGCCTGATGTTCCGAAGTAAACATCGCCTCGATGGGTAAACGATTCCGCAAATCTTCAGCGATATTTCTGAGCACAACATCATTGTTACTCACCACAAGCTCATCAAAGTCATCTATGAATCAAGACAAACAAAAACCCCTGAACAATCATATGCAGATCCTGTGGACTAAGTGATGACCAGTACAATACAGTTGCAAGACATAAACAACACCAGATGGATAAGGTTTCTTATTCGTACGCATTTTTCAGCCTTTGTTAGCTTCTCCAGCCAATGACAATTTGGATTGTAGTAACTTTGCCATGTAAAATAAATGCACTGCTTTTCTGAAATCTCAAATTATTTTCATATTTATAAATTTATAACTCACATATGATGGTCTGGGCTGCCACCAAAGTGATATTGTTTCAGCTTAAGATATAAAAAACATCAAAGATGTTTTTGAACTATTGGAGAAATTACAAAACTCAATAGTTGCCTGAATGCAGACTTTTTTTTAATACAAGTTTCTTTTTATATGTATGATCTTTCTAATAAACTTACAAAAAATCAGGGATAATGCACAGTTCAACAGTTCAACTCACAATACATTTTACATTACCTAAACTATCAAAGTATTTCCAATGAGAAGGAAAATAGGAATGGATGTAAACCAATACATTTTTGCAAAGCCATGCTCCAAATTTTTGCTATTTTTCCAGGATATTCCTGCATTACTTCAGCACAGTTTTTTTTAAAGACATCTAGAAAAAAGATTGAGAAGGAAACCATGTGAAGACACTAATCCTTTCTTCTTCCAAGGCTCAGTCAATAGTAAGTGTCATTACTTCTCCAAACTGCTCTTTTAAAAATGATTGTTAATGCTGGGGACTCTACAACCACCCTTAGCCATTTATTCCAGTGCTTGACTACCCTTAATATTAGAAAGGAATGCCCTTCTTAATTACTGATTGAGATTTCCTCTGCCACTACTTAGTACTTTCTGCCCCACTCACAATGGAAATAGAAAACTTTGTTCCTCTCCATTATATAGTAACTATTTACTTCCCTGAAGACTTATCATGTGTCACATTAATTTCTTTCCAAGAAAAAGCAAGATTTGCCTATACAGACCTTTCCTGGTTTGTTTTTTTTTTTTTTTCCTGGAGTGTGAGGATTCTCAACACTTCCCTTTGGATCTCCTGGATTCTCTCATCCTTTCTAACCTGCAGTATTGAGAACCAGACACTCCAGCTAAAGGTTTGCTTGCTTTTACCAGACTTTTCACATCTTGCAGCCAACATCCTGCTTACATCGCCCAGTTTCATGTTTAGAGTATGATGTTCCTAACTGGCATTCAGCACAAGATCGGCTGTATGCCTGTACTCTGCTCTTGTTCTGTTTTCCTCAAAAGAAGGACTAGATGAAATTCCTTTTTGTCTGGACATCTCACTGCTTTGAGGATGTTGAACTGGTTCTAAACAAAGGCGCATCTCAGGTCAAAGCTACATACCTGTAAAAGACAACCACCACCAACAAAAAGCAACGACTAATCTAATCCTGAAAAAACATACCAAACCCATCTATTAAGTCTCTCCTAAAAACAGACATGCATGTCCTCTCTTCTCCACCCCTTCTGGTTTGCTTCTTGTTTTATTTAGACCGCCAACATGTTGGGCAGCAACTGTGCTTTTTACATGTATGTTCATTACTCACAAAAAGAAAATCTGACAGCTTTTACAGGTGTTTTTAAAAAAGGCAATGATTGCTAGCATTGCTGTTCCAGGTGGGAACATTAGTAGAGAAAAGCTTGGTGGTAAACAGGTTCAAAATAAATCTACACAACACACTACAAGTTTCTCTATGCTAATATATTTAATCTTTCCTGTGGATCACAGGAAATGCTAGAAAGAGTGAGAAATTTTAAGGCTAGTATAGGAATCAGAAACCTGCAAACCTTTAAACTATGAAATGCTTCTGAAATGGTTTTTGCTTAAGCACTGTAGTAAGAACAATATGATTAAAGAAACCATCATTCATTGGTGCAAAAGGCTCTCTTCCTAAGAGTGCAAATGTAAATGGTTCTTTCAACACATCCAAAAATGGACTCAAGCACATAATCCTGAATCCCCTGTGGTAAGCAGCAGAAACTTTAAATTATCTATATTCCCTTAAAACATATTTGGTTTATAATTTATCAAACGTACAGCAGTCATGCTCCAAGGCCCTGATGCGCCATTACATTGGTAGTTGTTACACTTCAGGAAGGCAATTCACTGCTCCAAAATGCTCACAATTAGGTTCTCCAGAACTTCAGCTCCTACAGAGACGCACACTTTGCAGCAAGTAACGCAGGAGGGATAGAGGCAGCAGCTGCAACAGCAGCAACACCAACACAACAGGTGCAATGCAGCAGCTCTAGCTTGTCAGCATTTTAATTTGAAACCTCTAATGAGCACCCATCCTGTTAAACTCACAGCCCATCCAACAATTTGCAGATTTGTTATGAACATCCCAGAAGCACAGTGATTCTTCCAGCCAGCTCAGGGAAGATTTCTATGGATGTGACACAACACAGAAGTAAACCCAGATATTATGGGAAGGGAAGGTGGGCAAATCAAACTGTAGCTTAACTGAAACCATCAGCACTACAACATGTCCTCAGAGTGACAAGGCACCAGTTTGCTGAGGCGGATAACATCTGAGGGAGCAAGGGGGAAAATCTACAGACAGAACAAGAGAGTAGAAAGCTGATATTAGCAGCTGAACAGATCAGTGCCTGTGGGCAATAAGCCTCTACATCTGGCACTTGCTTTAAAACAATACTATTACTATGCAAGAGAGCTCATCCAGCTGTTATAGTGCCTGTTAAGAGTATCAAATTCATATACAGCGTTTAATGAAATGCAGGAAGTGTTCCTAGACCACCAGGCCAGCCACATCACAGTGCAAATGCAGGACTTCAGCTCTCTTCCTCCCAGATCTAGTGCACCAATAGGATCTGCTCCCTCATGGCCTGCGTGACCTTTCCTGGCCAACATTAGTGACAGATAGCTCTCCACACTATTCAGTGTTCCAGCTCCACAGAAAAGAAACACACGCCTTCAGTGGGACACAGGTAGCCCATCCATCTTCCTCTAATCCAGAATATCCCTTCCCTGCCCCAAATTCAATCTGTACAGTACCTGTCACAACACTGACCATCTTGCATAGGGCCCTCTGATCTCTTCTTGCAAAACAAAGTATGACACACGCAAGTTCTTGTATGCTCTGTACAAAACAAGTCCTAAGGACAGCACATGTGCAGCTCAAAGAAAAAACTGTTGAAACACTGACACGGAAAAATAAATGCCAAATGGAAATGCTCCTTTTAACTATCAGTTAATACTCTAAAGCACAATAAGCAGGAACAAAAAAGGAGAAGGAGGTCTGAACAGACTTCATCCCAGATGACAAAATGGCAGCTGGAGCAGACGCTGCGTGTGCAACACTCCACACCTGTGTGTATAGTCTGTGACTGAACTCTGACACGGAGAGTCGACTCCTTCCTGTCAAAGCAAGAAACAGCAACAGCTACCACAATAACTCATTTATTTCTGCAGTATGTAAATATTTGTAGATTGCCATCAAGTAGGAAACACCAGTGCCAAATATGAAAATATGCATCTCTGCTGGTACAGTTTTATCAACTCCACCCTCGTGTTTAACAAATTGTTCACTCTTGAGAATCTCAGTATCGCCTTAAAAGGGATCTTCAAAGAAGAAATAAAAATAGAAAACTATTTTATATATCATTTTAGTACCTGCTATATACATTAAATGTATACAACACAAAATGGAGAGTGCACAAGCCAATCTGTGTTCATTGAACAGACAACTAACCAGGAAAGAAACGTACAGTTCATGAAACACTGCAAGATGAATCACAATCATTTGTTTATGGAGGAAGTCTGAGAGCGTAGTGTTTGTATTTTACTTCAAAAACCGGTTCCACTGGATTTACTCAACATGCATTTATAAAATTTAATTAACACGTTGCAAAAAGCCTCATTATCACCCTGGTGCTACTCAGCCTTTCCACACAAGCTAAGAAAACATCACAAAGCCTCACACCAGATAGAGAGCACCGCTACACCAACATCTGAACACCCCAACACTGCAAAATACAGGATTGAAGACAAGCAATGTGCGATTTCCAAATGACAACAGAAGATTACATGTCATTGAAGAAGAGGAAAGAAGAGGATTTAGCAAAGGCAAGCATAGTAGCAAGCATCTTATGGTGTTCCAGATATATACTCCAACTCACAGAAGAGAAAAGCAAATACTAACAGCCATACAAGGTTAATTTAGTAATTCAGCATGTTTTAATAATACTGGACAACCAAGTCAAGGAGGAAGCGCCACATCCCTAAAAGTTTAGTACTGCCCATTTTGGTCAAACAATTTGAGAAGCAATATGTGACCTCAGTATATCAAGTACCTCAAGAACTCTAAATATTATTTCTGTCCCAAAGTATACATAGTTACTGGTAGAAAGTAATTGGCTTTTTCCAACAGAAATATAACCAGAGCTAATTTTATTGATTTAAGTCTTTTACATTGATTAATTGAAAGAAGCTTTGAAGTTAAATTTTAAACAAGGTAAGTCTCATACCTGTTTTACAATCCCTAGTTTTCCCCACCACTATTACATTTCAATGACTAACAACTTAGAAGTATTTGGGATTCTTGAGACCTCTCCCACACCAGTATCACTTGTCACAACAAAGGAAATTAATGCCAATTCTCAAAGTTGATGATTCATCCAATTATAGCTAGCATCCCATTTTAGTTTATCAAACAGAACAGTGGAAAAGATTTTTGGTATGGTATCATTTTAACAAAGAAATGTTAATGTGAAAATGCAATGTTGTTTTTATCTCTTATGAAAGGATCTTTTATTTCAATAAATCACTTCTACAAATTTGGATATGGAGCCTTGTACTAAATTACTTTTTCACATACACACAAACACAAAAACACATACTATACTTCTCCCATTGCAGAAACCCACATTTTCATCCTTCTTAAAGATACTCATTCTACTTTAGTTCCATCTGCAGGGACTGAAAGGAAACATTTAAAGAATCAAGTTTTTGCTTATCCTGTTTCCTTTTCTTGTTTTGTGAAAATTATCATCTGATAACTTTACCTAGCAGGTCAGAGAACATACTAATTCCTAGATAATAAAGTCCATGATAGAAAATGCTGGACACACTTGGTCTGTTCCTAAGAGTATGATGATAAGTTTCTTCCCTGTATGCAGAACACTGTACTAAAGCAGCACATCCTCCATAATCAGTTAGGTTGATTTTTTCAGATACTCCTCCCTCACTGCCTGTTAAAAGCCTGAATTTACAGCACTGACTGCCCTCAACTTTCAAGTCACAAGACTAAATTGTACACCAACCTCTTAAAAAGCTGGTTTGCTCCCAGTACGAGTGAGTCCACAAAAAAAAATACTAATTTGTACTTCATTTTATGTTTTTTATCCTTAAATTAGAAGATTTACAATTATTATTATTCAATCACTATTTTGAGAGATACTCTTGATATTGAGTATTTTGAGTACAGTAGGAACAATCAGCAATTCAGACCAATTTGAAATCTTAGCTTCATATTTAAAAGTTTCTCAGGAAATGCAGATTGGAAAAGGTTTGTAGGACTGTTTTATTACACTGTTACATTAACTGAAAAAAGTTTAGAAGTTAGTATCACAACAGTAAGTTTTAGCCCTGATGGAAAAATATTTCAATCTTAGACCCCATGATAGAACACAAGAAGCATAAAGGGTCTTAGCACCTTATCTGTGCTTCAGTGACACTGACTGAGAAACAGGCTTTGTAATCTACATTTCAGCGCTAAGTACGGCAAAAGCATTCAGTAGTTGCCAGTAGGTATAGTGGTTTGGTGACTTCAATCTCAAACTCAAGATTCAGATTCCTGTATTTACTCCCCCTGATTCCTGTGTTCCTGTTCATGTAAACACTCAGCTTGGTCAATTCACTAGTTATCTCCTCCAGCATTCATTCTTACCAAACACAACTTTTTCTGCTACTGAAAATTTTAGAAGTCTGGGCAGTGGAGGTTCAAGTGGGAATATGGCCCTGCTATACATCAAATGCTGGGACCCTACTGAGGGGAATCATCCAGGGGGTTTCCCCAAGTGGTTTGAATTAGCTCTTGGGCTTCACCCAGGTTTTCGTAGCCGGAACTTCTGGAACATGGTTATTGCAAAAGGATATTAAAGCATTAATCATTCTATTATAAAAAAGTTAAGGCACCAAAGGTTCCTGTTCTTTTCTCCAACTCTTATTATTTAATTTTCTTTAAGATCTAAGACTAACTCATAAGAAAAGCTGGAATGCAAGTCACCGTGACATGACGTACATTTCACTGCAGTGTGTGGGAAGAGCTGGCTGATTGTGAAACAGCCAAGCAGTGTTGCTAAGCAGCTGCTTTGAAACAGTAACGTCTTCTTCCATCACACATAAAGATTCGGAATTTGTAAAATTCTCAATACAAAAAAACCCCACATTCATACAAAGAAAAAACTAACAGAATCTTTCATTGACTTACATTACCGTAATTACTAAAGAAGGTTAGTCAGAAATCACTGGAGTGAGAACATATTCAATGTTCCTTCAGTTCAAAATATGTAAGGCATTACTTTAGGTAAGACAACTTGCTTTACTATAAATCAATTTGCATCTTCCATGGAAGTTTCTCAGTAATTTCACGCATTCAGTGTGTGAGTCAGAAAACACCAACTAAGTTATAATAATAAATAAGGCTGCCTTTGCAACAACACTAATCCTAAAGGTCAACCACTTTATGCAGGACTTTAAGGAAGCGTGTACACTTTAATTCAGAGAGAGGCGTGAAGAAGGAAAAAGCCTGACTACAGCTAACACTGGAATCATGTCTAGTTTTCCTCAGCTGGAGGTAAAAGTATAAGCTCAACATCTTGACAGAAACAGGTATGGGATACAGGAGGAGAAGGCAGGGAACTGACACACCACAGAAAAAGTTTGTCTGTGGGGATACCATTTTTGTTTCTATTTATCCTATCCTAGTTCTCATTCAGAATATTATCTCCTCATCCTATTTTTTTCTTTTGTTCATCAGAGGTTTGTTTCCTTCCTACATCTGTATCGCCAAAGACCAGGCTTTTATTTTCTGTGTGGCACAGAGATCTGGTAACTTTTTACATCTCCCATAAAACAGTCGTCTTTATGCACAGAGAGAACACCACACTCCCTAGCTGTATTCAGGGTACAGCAGCAGAAACCTCTACCAGCTCCTCACTATTGTCAGTCCAAGCACTATTAATTATCACAGGACTATCTAGGTATTAAAATGGGCAGCATTATCTTTAAATGCAACAATTCCGAGGGGAAAAAAAGCCACACTAAAAGTTACTGCCAGTATGCAGCCACAGAAGCAGCTCAGAGAAACAATACAAGGCAAAGCATCATCAAGAGTGCTGTGCTGGGGACGTCACACAAAATATTTGCATCTCTGAGGAAAATGCAAAAAGGCTAAAGGTATGTGACCTGCAGGACAAATGCCTCTGCTCACTTACTGTCCAATGCTGCAAGAAAATAAAACCAGTAAGGTAGAGATACTGATCTTGTACTCTAGTCCTGTACTCATCAGGGTGAAAGCTAGAAATAAAGCAGGACACAGCCATTCAGACAAAGGAGATTAGAAACACAGGAACAGGTTAATGACCCAAAGAGGCAGTGAAACATATATTGATTGTTTAATAATGAAAAGTTTTTACACACAGGCATAAGGCTTTCTAATTTCCACTCTTCTACCATATATCTGCATGTAAACATACATGTATGTTAGAGAGGGAGACTGCAGCACCTAGAGAGAGCACAACAATTGGGTAAACATTAATACTTTTCCACTGGTAACTTCTACAAGCATTAGCACGAGACCAAATTCTATAGACTCTAAATTTCTCCACAAATGTGGCAATTGGGGAAATAAGGTTAGCCTAAGTCACACATTCTAAATGACACACCTTGGAAGAAATATGGTTGCCTATAGTTCTATACTGCATCAGCACTTCACAAAATACAATCAAAAAGTGTAAGCAAATGCCAAGGATGTAGATGTCTAAAGTAGAACTTGATTTCTCAGAATATTATTAATAGCATCCAGCCAGGATATTAACAATGAGCATTTTTTTGAAAATTAGCATAAAACATTATCAGAGCGCAAGCCTGAAAGCAAAGAATCCTAAACCAAAAAAGATCCTGAAGATGGCCTGACAAGGAGACTACAGAGATGAAATTATATTCATTACTTCAGCTGCTTGATCCTGATTGCCTTGTCCACTCTTTTCTCTGATCTGCAGCATATGAGCTGAATGGCAACTGTAAAGCTAATTATGTTTAAAGGTGATGCACACAGTGAAGCTGCAGCAATCACTATTGATGTGAACAATATAAAAATAGAAGGACACATTGCTCAGATGTACCACACACAAAGTAGTTCAAGATTTGGAACTTAATCTACTCTTTAGATTGTATCTTAATTATGAAGAGCAAATATGAGACATGAATATATGTATCCTTTCACTGAAAGACCTAGGCAAAAAGCTAGATCATTAAAATTCAGAAAAAAATATTTGAGAGATCATAATCTAACAAAGGCTAGTAACCATAGCATATTATCTTTCACAGAAACCATCTATGGTAAGATTTGGAAGCTGTGACATAAAAAAAAAATAAAATGTATTCACTGACAAAGTATTTTGGAGTCTACATAAACTATGCCATTGACTAAAAATTCCTATGGCAGAAGTAAAACACAATCATAGAACTGAAACAGAGAAAATAGTAAGTATTAGTTTCCTAACTGAAACAGTTCAGCATTTTCAAGTTTCACTAGTAAGCTCCCATGTGCTTAACTATATTTGTAAAGGGGTCAGGAAGCTGAGAAAGCTATATATGCACACCACACAAACTATATATGCACACCCCATGAACTAATACAGTGCATAGGAGCTGTGATGATTTATGTTAAGTGATTAAGCAATATGAAATGTGAAATTCAATGAGATTTTTATATATTAGAGCATATGGGATAGAAGAAAACCCACTTCTAACAAGATTATTTACAGTAACCCAAACACTGCTTAGGAAATGTCCAGACAAGACCTCAAAAATGGAAGGATGCAGTATTGCTTATAGCAGATTGCTCTAGCATTATGTCTGTACACACATGCAGACATATGCATGTGTAAATATACACATACATACACGTATGTGTATATACACACAAAGAAAATAAGAATGTTTAATTGGAATTAACACTAACTGCTTTCATCAAAATTCAGCCTTCAAGTTCTAGGGAGGCCCATCTCCATGAAGGCTGACTCCCAGATGCTCTGGAACATCTGACAATGTCTCTCCTAAGAAAGAACCCGTGGTGGGAGGGCTGCAGGCCTGTCACAGACAGTAAATGCTGTTCCCAGCTGGTTCTCTTCCCAGCAGAGGGCCTGCTCCACCTGAGAAGGATCTGTCCTGCTTCTCCATCTGAGTGACTGTAGGAGCTGCACACCACAGGGCAACAGTGAGTTTGCAGTTCCAAGTACCCAGACAGCTGGACAACTTCTTGGTGTCAGAGCTGGCCTTTGTGCCACAGTCCCTGTGTGTTGGCTTAGGAAGTTGTTTTCCCCCTAAAGTGGACATGCTGGAACAAAGACCCAAAGAAGCAGCATAACCCGAGCAAAGCAGGGCATGACTTGGGGAAGTTCTGTATCTTATGATGAATTTCTCCTAGCACACGATCATCAGGGTAGGTTTACCATCCCAGGAGACAATCATTAATAAACAGGACACACACATACTGGATGCTTGAGACTGGATCACACGACTGGAGGGGTCTTCCAGACTCCTATCTGCAATGGAAAAATGCGCAGATACCCTGAGACTAAGCAGCGTTTATTCAGCATGGCACTATGTGACTACAGCTTTAATGCACTATGTTGAGGTTTTCCGTGTCATCCTTTGGGTTCAGTTGCAAATTTACAGCTTCTCCACTGACCCATATTTCCTTTCTTCATCTGCCACAAAATGCTTGACTGCAGCACACTGATGAAATTACATCCAGGCATAAACAAGTGAGTAAACAGAAAGCTATGCTAACTTAAGGTGACATCAAGTGCGGAAAGCAGCGTTTGTAAATTAGATCAAACCGCTATTTCCAAACTTCTGAAAGGCTGCTGTGAACGCGTGTGAAGCTGAACAAGACAAGCCCAATACCCAAAGCCGTCTCGGTGCGGCAGGAGCAGGGTTGCTCCGCACGACCTGTTCCGCCGCGGGGTTTGAGGGTCACCCGGCAGCCCGTCCTGCTCCGCTGCCGGGCGCGCCCGCGCCGCGACACGGCGGGCCCCTGACACGGCCGGCACCCGTGTCGCGGCACGCGTGCCCCCGGACGGGCGAGCGCGGCCCGGACCCGGGACAGCTGCGGCACGGCCACCCCCGATCGGAGCTGGGCAGGGCGGGCGGCGACGGCCGCG
>VZSE01014783.1:1533853-1552657 GCA_013398275.1 Promerops cafer | reverse complement strand
CGCGCACGTCCCGGAAACGGAAGCCAACGGGGGCCTGTGGGGCGACGGCCAGTGCTGACGTTTCCCTGGTCGGCGGCGGCCGCGACTCCTCGCGCTTCCAGCGGAGTCTCGCTGGGCGGCCTCGCCCCGGCGGGCTGGGCTGGGCACGGCTCCGCCCGCGGGCCCCGCGCCGCGCTCCCGGTGAGTGCTTGCGCTGCCGCCGTAGCTGCTCCGTAAGCGGGACCGCGACCCGCGGCGATTTCTCGTGACGCGGAGGGGCCCCCGGCCCAGTCCCGGTGGGGAAGGAGGAAGCACCGATGCCTGCCGGTCCCGGGGATAGGCGGAGGTCTGTCTTGCGGCAGCCCGGGCCGGGCAAGGCCCTCAGTCCGCCGGAGCTCCGCGGGAGCAGTTCTGGGCCTCCCGGACCCAGCCGCTGCCGTCAGCAGTACCGGGACGGGACTCGCCCAGCCGGTGTCCGCCCGCTGTCCGTGGCCAGCCCTGGGTGCCTGGGGAAGGGCAGCGACCGGGCACATATTCCAGGCTCTGCCTTCATCATTTTTCCCGTGAAAACGAGGGCATTGGGCCGTAAGCGAGACAGCCGTTCCCAGCTGCTGCTTTGGGGGCGCCTTCCCGTCGCGAGCCGGGTAATTTTAGAAGGTTGGAAACTCGTAAGTTGAGGTTGAGCGTAGCTGCAGTAGCTCAAGGCATTCCCACCTGTGGAACAGCCGCCTCTCTGTTACAGTGTTAGACTTGCAGTTGGTCTTAATCCATGTATGTGTATATGTAGCACAAGTTTATTATACAGTTTTTAAGTGTTCCTTTTGCTTATCTTTTTAAACAGCTGTTATCTTTTAAAGCAGCTGCTTAAACTGCTGTTACCCGTTAAGCCTATATTTTTTTCAAAACCCTGTGCATTAGAGTATTGCTAGTTTAGCTGGACGGATTTGGTTGGAAGTTTATGCTGGGTGGGTGGGCAGTCTGTCTCTTCAGAATTGCTTCGTTGCTGGTTTGCTATGCCATAGTAAGACATCCGCTATTTCTGCTGCCCCTTTATCCGTGTAATTCCCGTTTATGGCTGAAGCACAGAGCTCTTGGGACTGCAGCAGCACGATGACCTGGGAGCTCAGTGTGCAGGTGCCCAGGCTGCTGCTGGTGGAGGGGACTCAGACTGCACAGAGCTCAAGGCCTTGCTCAGCCCGAGGCCTGCTCGAGGCAGCCTGGCTGTGTCCTGGGGGCCCAGCCAGGTTTAGCCCAGCTCATTGTGTTTGTGGGGTGCTGCAGTCAAGCTAAACTCTCCAGAACCAGGGCTGCTCAGCACATACACGTTCTGCAGTGCAGTTACTGCTAATGCCCTTCTGGCTATCTGCCAACCCAAGCTGGCTACCTGCTGAAACATCTTGCGTGTCTTTTTGTCTGGAGTGTGGCTCTCGACTTGGTTGGACTGTGTCACAAGTTCTAGTAATTTCTGTACTTGGTAGCCCTTAGAAATTCTGATGGCTTATGATTTCTTAATGTGCTAGTGAGAGCAGTTTATATGAAAATGCTTAAACTCATCTCCTTAGCAAAGGATTTGAATTTTTCCTATTGTAAGGCTGTCAGAAGAAGCTTTTGGAATTCTGCAGAGGAAACATTCCTTTATTAGAGCATAATTAACTTTCTGTATTTGGACATCTGTAGAACTCTGGAAACGAATTTTAAATATTGAGTATTCACATGACTTCTGTATGTTCGTCATCCTATCAAATTTCTTAGCAGATATATCCAAGTATTATAGTTAAGTTTTGTCATTAGTTGCCGTTTTAGCAGCTCAAAGCTTACTGAGTTGCAGTGCTGTTTTTAAGGGTTTGGGGTTTTTTTTTTTCTCTTACACATTGTGATTATCACAGAAAATGACCTGGAAAACGTTTTGAACATATGTTTTGCTGAGACTGTTTGGTACAGCCTATTGATGATAATGCTTTTTTAGAATTATTCTGCAATAATGTGATTTGTATGCCTTGTAAGGAAACCTTGGAGTTTTACCACTTCAGATAACATGTAGAAGTCCCCTTCCAGCAATGTAAGAAGATGGACATCAATTCCTATTAGTATACTGGTTTGCAAATACTCTACTGGCAGAGTTCCTTAGAAAACATAGACTAATTTTTTAATTAATATTGAGATGGCATTATAATGGATATCATTGCTTGTACCTTAAATCTAAAATGTGTAAATATATTTATTTGTGTCATTTGCCATACCCAACTCCTGTATTTTCATGGGATTTATTTATCCTACATCTTCTGAAACTCCTGGAGACTTTATTCTGCATTGTGACCTCAGTATCAGGGGAGGTGGGTTAGACTGGCAGTTGGTTTTGAGGTTTTGTTGCTGGTTTAACCTACCATGTTGGTAACAATAGTAGCTCTCAATTAGACAAAGCAATCTGAGGTTGGCTTACATGGGTGCCTTGTTTTAGCTCTTTTGGAATATATCTTTTATTATTTATAAACACATTTTAAACCGTGCTTTTTGGGGTTTGTGCAGCTGATAAATCTCAATGTGTGTATAGTGAGCTGCTTTGTTAGCCATGTTGGAGCTCTCTCTCTTAAATATAATCAGAATGTAGCTAGTGGTGCATTCTTCATTTCAATAAATGGACTAGCCTTTCTTCTCTGTTTTCTTCTCATTTGAGGCAGGGGGAAGTCCCAAAAATCTTTGAAACTCTCATCTGTTTTGATTACAGAGGCTCCCATTATTGAGAGGTTGGCTTTCAGTTCTGAAAAGAGGAGCTCAAATGTGAGATTCTGATTTGGGCTATCAGCAAGGAAGTAGTTTCAGCTGAGGACAAGAAAGCAACACTGAAAGCAGAAGATAAACAAGTATTTGAAGTGCTCCATTTCAGCAGTAGCTGTGGTGTTGCAAATTTTTGCTCTTCAGACAAGTTTTGGTTTGCCCTTAACCAGAATTTTTGATTGCTGATTCTACCATGTGTTCTCCTGAATATCTTGCCACCTAATATAGGGGCTGGAGCATTTTAGCATGTTGACTAGAATGTGTACCCTTCAGAAATTAACTTTTAATGGTTTCCTAAGTGTAAGTTATGCTATGCTCTAGGCTTATATATGAGATTTGTGGTTCTAGTGAGCAAAAATAGTCTGTTTTTCCAATGCAGCCATTAAAAACTACAATATGAATTTTGCTTATTAAAATGCAAGTATGTTTGTAGGGTTACTGAAATGGGAAATTTAGTTTGATCTAGTGAAAGCTGGATAAAAGGCAACTGATAAATAATGTTGAATTTTGCTAGCAAAGTATTTTGCTTCTGGTCATACTG
The DNA here is from genome assembly GCA_013398275.1 of Promerops cafer. NCBI lineage: Eukaryota > Metazoa > Chordata > Aves > Passeriformes > Nectariniidae > Promerops > Promerops cafer. The sequence continues at coordinate 1,549,362 of VZSE01014783.1, read as the reverse complement.
TCTTTGCAAGATGCAGAGTTCCTAGGCTATTCTGCTTGATTTTATTGTGTCATGTAGCATATTGCTGATAAGAGGATAAAAAGCAGTTGGCATTCTTTCTGGAAGTCTGTCTGGGCTGTTTTGTTGGGTTTTTTTCATGGTGAATTCAATGCACATTTATTCTACACAGTGGAATCCTTACTCATTGAAGTGTGGTATATCTCTTTTTAAGTAGGCCATTAGGGTTGCCTAAAATTAACTTCAGGCCAATGTTTCCTAAAAATAACTTTAAAAAGTAAAACTTGTGCATTTTCTGGAATGCAAAGTAGGATTCTTACTCAAAAGTTATTTGAATAATTAATTTGTGAACGCATAGCTTCAACTAATTTAAAATTTTATTTTTTTTTTTTCCAGATCCTTCTGAGTTGTACTTGAAGCCGCCAAAATGGTTCTGGCAGATCTTGGAAGAAAAATAACTTCAGCATTGCGCTCACTGAGCAATGCCACAATTATCAATGAAGAGGTAGGTAGTGTACAACTGTCATGGCATTAACACTGGAAAAGTTCTGAGAAAAAGTTCTCAAAGGCTGATGAGAAGCTTGAAGTGGGCTCTCTAGACTTTTTTTTTTCCTTCAAGAAAAATTTCTACTAGACATTTTAACTCCCTAACAGTACTGTCAGAACTTAAAATTAGATTTATATGTGGATCATCACCTCAGACAGTGGGTCCCATGGTCAAAGGGTCCTTGAGCCTGATGGCTGTAATTAGAGAGATAAGTGTTCTGTGGAGGCAATGTGTACCTGAGTTTGGATGGAAGGTAGGTGCCTGCTCTGATTTATGTGTGTGTGCACAGGCAGACTATAGAGACTTGTACTAGGCTGCTAGAAGCTGAAATGTAGAAGAACAAATGTAAGCTTTGCTGTGTAAAATGTGAGCAATGTGTTGCATTTGCTGCCTTTATATTCAAACCAGTGTCTGTGGTTCTGGAAGTTTGTTTGGCTTAGAATGGTCTGTATTTTCTCTAAGTAAGAGTTTAAAATTAGAACTCGGTGTGTTTTGTCATAGGAGTTCAATACAAGATGGAAAACTAACTAATGTGATAGTTTCAAAGTGTCTGTGAGTACATAGATTGCTAGAAACTCTTTTCAGGTGGAAAGACAGGTGACTTAAAGTCATTAAAAAATAGGCTCATTGAGAGCTGTAGGGTTAGAACTTCGGCATAGAGAAAATCTTTTAATATATCTTCTGCTAGGAGACAAAAAATCCTTAATTGACTCAAATAGAGCCCAATTAAATTTTTTCAGCAATGGAAACTTTCATCCCGCAAGAGCTCAAGATGTGAAAATCAGGCCATTTATGCAGGTGTTACTTTCAGAAAAATCCTTCTGTTCAAGACTTTGAAAACTCAGAATAAACAGGGTTTCTAGCTGAGGCACCTGCTTGCCTAAAAGGCATACAATCAGAGCAGCAGTCCAGTTTCTGAAAATGCAGGTAGCAGGGTGTCCGTCTTTAGCTAAGGAATACTGTTACTTACAGAAATGATCTGTGTGATCTGAGATTTTTTTACTCTGAGGAGTACCCAGAGGGGAGTTCAGAAAGTCTTGCTGCCATATGAGCTGTTGGCCAAAATGCAGTAGGAAGTGTTTTGTGTAAGTGTTATATAGTGTGCAGTTGTTACAATTGAGAACCCTTCCCTTTCAGATTTAAATTGTATTTACGTAGGAACAAATGCACAGACTTACTTTGTGACAGTCAATTTAATGATAGGACTACATGCATTTAATTTGTGAAAGCCATGGTTATATCATAATTAGACTTTCACGTTCTTATTTTGACCTAATAGTGGCCTAGTTAATCTCTGTGTATTGTAAAACAATTTTTGTGATTTTTCTTTTGTACTCCAAAGGTTTTAAATGCTATGTTAAAAGAAGTATGTACAGCATTATTGGAAGCTGATGTTAATATCAAACTTGTGAAGCAACTTAGAGAAAATGTCAAGTAAGTGAAATAATCAAAATGCATTTAACTTTTGATATTTGTAAAAGTTATTTGAGGTTACAGAAGAACAACTAATTTATAACTTAATATGTTGGGGTGTTTTTAGACACACCCAGTTTACTTTTAACAGGAAAACAGCTGTTTGAACTAAATGTTTAGCCAGTTCCATCAAATGAGTCTTTGGTCAAATTCAGCCACTTATTGCTGTTACAGACTTGTTTCAAAAATCTATTGCTGTCATCAGCTGAGTCATCTGATAAACAAGTTCTTCATTACTTCCTAGACACATCACCTTCACATGTTCTGTGCTGGCTATAAATAGATCTGTCTATGTGACTAGCACTGTTACCTTGCCTATTTTCAGATGTAATTTAAGTAAATGCAAGTCTGAAAGATACTTTTTAGAAACCTGTTTTTGTCCTCTGCATAAGAATGTCTCCAGTGCATGTCACTTAAGTACATCCTATCTGAAAACTCAGAACAAATTAGGGTGCTGTTGCAGTTGCAAAAACTTTATTACTGGCAATAGGTTCAAGTGATGCTTTAAGTTACACTAGTGTTTCATGCTTTTCTTAAACTCAGGTCTGCAATTGATCTTGAAGAAATGGCATCTGGCCTTAACAAAAGAAAAATGATCCAGCATGCAGTCTTTAAAGAGCTTGTTAAGGTAGGACTTCAAAATTCTGCATTGCATCACTTTTCTTGTACAGTCTGGGCTTGAAAGTAGTGCAGTAGCAAGCCAAGCTTTTAGGTGGTTATGTGGTACCTGCAGTTATGCTTTCTGACGTGAGGCTTCTTACTATTGCAGACAGTAGTATTCTCATTGAAACTACATCCTGGGCATTTCTGAAACTAACTTCAATTTAAGCTTTAAGTTCAATTGTCCTTATTCTTCAACTGAAATGTAAAGACAAGAGTAAAGTACTGCTAGCTTCTAGACTGTCTCTGATTGTCCCAGAACACAGCTTTGCTACCCAGATGTTCAGACTACTTATAAGCCTTTGGAAAAGTGATAAGTAACAACCCAGCAGCTCAATGCAACATTTCTCATTAATCTGCCTGCTTGGTCAAATCAGGACTTGGGTATCTGTATTCTGCCCTCTTTCCAATTAACAGTGTAGTCATTTGTTCTTCTGTGCCCAGACATACGGTGGCTCTCAGGAATATATGTACCTTCTACTCATTTCACAAGTGAGGCAGCAACCCTAAAAAGCCTTCTGTGCTGTAGGATTCTTCTTCTGGAAGAAGCCCACCCTGAGCAGTGACAAGAGGGGTGGAGATCACCTTTCTGTGTTGGTTGTTATCCTTGTGCCATATATACAGGCCATCCTGACTGTGCTTGGTGTTAGAAAGCAATTAATACCGTTACTGCAGAATTATTATGCAGAACATTATATACTATAGATACCTTGTAAGGGCTGTTGCTGTTCACTGCAAATCAGCAAAAACCTAAGCCAAATTAAGATGAGAATGTGCAAAAACCTTTTTTTTTCCTTTGAATATGAAACCGGGCACCTAGCATGACTGTTACACCAACTGTTCCCTGCTTTTGAAATTTGTTTCTGCTGCCTATGTTACTCTTTGTTCCTTAGCTTGTAGATCCTGGAGTCAAGGCATGGACACCTACAAAAGGAAAACAGAATATTATAATGTTTGTTGGTTTGCAAGGAAGTGGTAAAACAACAACTTGTTCAAAGGTAACATGCATTGGATCTCTTTGCATGGTTTTTGGTTTGTTTGTTGGGGTTTTTTGGCTTGGGGAAGGAAGCTGGTGGTCATTGGGCTCCTTGGGTAGGATTGGCTTGTGATCTGTGCTGGTTTTGTTTTTAGGAAAGTTCTAACTCACTGCCAGGTAGAGATACGTTTGCAGAGGGGTTTCTGAGATGAGATGAATGCTGAAAGTAATATTCTTTTGGGGCAATTTATGGCTTGTAGGACTTCCTTCAAAAATTTTTAAACTGAACTCTTGATGAAACAATATAGAGAGTCTTTATTTGTCCTTGTATGTAGTTAAACCACAACATTGTAGTTCACTTTCTAGGTTTAAGACTAATACTAAGAATGGATGCTCATTCCATTACTTAGAAAAAAACAGTGGAATTTGGCCTTTGTATTAGATACCTTAGTTAAGTATTGGTTGGTGATGTGAAACCTCTTCCAGCCCCAGATTCATTGAGGAAATTTACTAATTTTAAGGCTAAAAAAAGACTGCTCTGAATCAAACATATCTTCACATCTGCAACAAGGTCTTCCCTATTTGTTAGTGTAAGGTCAAACAGCACACCATTCCTTGTGGGGTCATCCACTAGCTGTGACAGGAAGTTGTAATCTCTGCTCTCCATTTTCCAGGAACCTTCTGGACTGTTTGTGCTTCACTGTGTTGCTTCTCCAGCAGATGTCAGGGTAGTTAAAGTCTCCCACAAGAATCAGGGCCTGTGACTTTGAGGCTGCTTCAAGCTGCCTGTAAAAAGCCTCATCCACTTGCTCCTTCTGGTCAGGGGGCCTGTAGCAAACACCCACAACAGCATCACCCTCTCTAATCTGCCCTTTTATCTTGAACCATAAGCTCTTGACTCGCTCATCATTCACCCTAAGACAGAGCTTGATACATTCCAAGTTGTGAGGAGAAATTATCCTGTGGAAAAAAGACACATCTTCATTGTTTTTTGTCATCTCCTTTTGAGATTCACACATAGTGAAATATTCAGTATAGCCTGCTCTGATTTCAGAAGATTTTCTTAGTGCTTATGTAGGTGAACTTTATTTTGAACGTTTGTGAATCGTGAACAGTCTTACTCTGTGGCCTCGGTTATAGGAAGGCTGGCTTGAGTTTGTGTCCTCTATGTGTGACTTTAAGCTGTTAGAAGTGTCATGTCAGTGGAACTTTGGTGTAACTACTTGTTTTGGGTTTCATTTTGCAGTTAGCATACTTCTATCAGAGGAAAGGCTGGAAGACTTGTCTAATATGTGCAGACACATACAGAGCAGGTAACACAGACTTTAATGGTGTAGTTCTCTACCTATAATATTTGAAGATTTTCTTAAGTAGCCCCTTGACTGTAGCTGTCTTACAGGTGCTTTTGACCAGTTAAAGCAGAATGCCACAAAAGCAAGAATTCCCTTTTATGGGAGGTAAGCATCTTTCAGAATCACTTTGGAGAACAATTCAACTCCAGTTATGTATTATTCTGTATTGAACATTTTGCACTATATGCCATCTAGCATTGCCTAATTGCTTTCATTTTAGTAATATATTCTGAGTAATACTTGCTCTGATCAGGTGAAAATTCTGCCCAATTCAGTGTACTGCCAGGAGTAGCAGGTAGGATAGTGTACAAAGAGATCAGGTGTCCAGGAGTAATTCCATATAGTGCTTACTCGATGTATAGCAGTTCAGACTTTTACCAGACGTGGCCAGATTTTTGGGAATTATCTCACAGATCAAAGGATATAATTTTTGGATGCTTAATTTTTATTATCAAATAGAGACAGAGGTGGACCTGAAATGTCTTTTATAAAGCAGTAAATAACTTTCCCGTAAGTTTCACTGGAGGTGAACTGTCTAGATGCTCAGCTAAATCTTATTTGAGGGAGGGTGGGGTAGAACTTACTGCAGCTTCCAGCAGGTGAGACAGACTTCAGTCTTTCACTGAGCAGTAAGGGTAAATGGCTTAGGAAGACATATTTTTAACCATTTTTTGCTTTACATAAGAGGAATTCCCTCTTGAAATCCAGATAGATTTATAGTTAACAAGTTTATAGTCAAATGACTAAATTCTGAGTCTTTGTTTCTCTTTTTGATCAGTTATACAGAAATGGATCCTGTAATAATTGCCTCAGAAGGTGTTGAGAAATTTAAGAACGAAAACTTTGAAATAATCATTGTTGATACAAGTGGACGTCACAAACAAGAAGACTCTTTGTTTGAAGAGATGTTACAAGTTGCTAATGCCATAGTGAGTAGTTTTGAGAAATACAGTAACATGGCATTTGATGAAAGTTGATTCATCTTTATCCTAATGTTCTGTGTGTGTTTTGCTTTAACTCCTAGATTATATTAGAAATTACAAACAGGTATGAATAAGCAAGGGCTGAATGACCAGTGCTTGTTAGTTTTGTCCAAGTTTTAATTCTTCTGTTCTTCTGTTCAAGGATGCTTGCATATAACCAGACTGCCATTCCTGCATTAACTTTTTCTTTTCAGGATCTTTGCATTGAAAAACTAGATAAAAGAACCGGTCTGGTCTGGTTTCCTTTAACTATGAATACTAAACTTTCTGTGATTGTCACAAATAATTGCACTGAAACAGAGAAAATGATTGGATAACTTCCAACAGTTGTGATATGTAAATGAAGCTGTTGTTTCTATGGGTTTAAAAAGTCTGGCTATTTGTTTGATTCTGTGGTCTTGCGTGACAGCATGACACCTCCCACACAATTCCTACTAATGGCTAACTTATTTTAACATTTTAAATATCTGAATGTAAAACCAAATGGAAGATGTTAGCTATTAATTGCTTGTAGATACTAGTTATCTTATGGGTCAAGATACTGGCTAAAATCACTTGAATCATAACTGATAAGCACAGATCTATTAAATTGTAATGTTTTGTGTTGTAGATAAATCATATAGTCATACAGCATCAGAATTTTTAAAATGGTTCTTAGTACTGTTTATAGAAAGGTCCTGCTTTAAACTGTAGCATACAGCTCTTATATACTATTATTGCAGTAAGTTCTGCTACTGAACCTACATAATAATAATGCATGAACATTGTTTAGTAAAGCAGGAAATGATTATTTTGTGCATCTCATTTCTCCTAGCAACCAGATAACATTGTTTATGTGATGGATGCTTCCATTGGCCAAGCTTGTGAAGCTCAAGCTAAAGCTTTCAAAGACAAAGTAGATGTAGCTTCTGTTATTGTTACTAAGCTTGATGGACATGCCAAAGGAGGTGGAGCTCTTAGTGCGTAAGTACTGTGGTATAATAGTGTCCAACATCTGGCCATGCACTGCCAGCTGTGAAATGCATTGGTGTCTCACAGAAACCTGTCCTGTGGACGCGTCACTGTCACACAGCACAGAATCTAAGTCAGTCACAGACACACTTAGATTCTTATCCTTCTTCTGGTGGGTAGGATCACCTGTTGATATTTAAGGTCAGAATCCGATGATATGTGTTTTCAGTACAGTAGTTTGTGTTGTCACGGGTCAGACTTTTGTCTTCTGAAATCAGCATCAAGCAATATTCATTGCATATTGTGTATTAGGTATTTTTCCAGAAAGATAAATTTGGACTCAATAGATACTTACATGAAGAATTTTGCATCTCAAGAGTTTGTTTCCAAAAGAGGAAAAACTCTATCTCAGCATATCTAGTGACCTTAAAACTATAATGCAAATCAAACTTCAGGATTGGCAGTGTCCAGAAACTTGATGAAAAATTGTCTGCGGTCATACTTACCCAAATTCCATTCTTGTTGGACATCCCATGTGCTGTATCTTGGCAGAGTATGGACTAGAAAATGCTACATTTTATCTTCAGCCGTATATGATTTGTTCCAACTGCCCTTCAATGATACAGCTTGTTTGGAGCTGAGATGTTTTGTCAACACAACTGACCCTGACTTGCTAAATCCCTTCCTGTCTGAATCCCTGTCTTGACCTGAAGTGTTAGAGTACCTAAACTGCTATATGTATTTTGCTTTATTTAAAGCATAATGTTGGAAGACTAAAGCTTTTGGTATTTTCATTTTGCTCTTGTTCAAGTTGTCATATGCTTGTGTGCCTTAAGTATGCTGTGTTTGCTCTGTACTGTCTGTGGACTAGATTCAGAGTTTTATGTGAAAGGTAGTGCCAGTGTGGTGGGAAGATTGTGAGTTTTCCTGTGTTGAAAATGAGATTGTCTTTTATATGAGGTACCTTGAAGAAACTGTAATCAATGCCTGTCATCTGTATTATCATTAGTATCAGTGTATCTATCAGTAATATCCCAGTATTAGGATAACCTGGAAATGATTTATTTTTCTTTCTTTCCTCTCAAGTTTCTTAAACTCAGCAATGAAAATTAGCAACTTCTATTTCTGATTTTTTCCAAACGGAGTTTGTATTTTACAAAGTAGTAATTAGAGAAAAATCTTTTTAACTACTCTGAGCGAAACATTCAAGTGCTGGGTGTTTTTTCATTAATAGTTTGAGGGGTAAGGCAGATACTTCAGACAGAATGCATAGTGTTGATGATGCCTAGCTGATTATAGTACAAAGGATGGATGGTGTTTGAGAGGCCATTTCATAAAATATATTTTATTGCAGAGTTGCTGCCACAAAGAGTCCTATTATCTTTATTGGAACTGGCGAGCACATAGATGACTTTGAACCCTTTAAAACACAGCCTTTCATCAGCAAGCTGCTTGGTATGTCCAATGTACAAATATACTTAAAAGACACGTGAAGTTGGATAACAGAAAGTCAAAGTGTAATCTTTTTAAAGCTAATTTCAGGTCTGTTCTCTTTATCCAGGTATGGGTGATATTGAAGGATTGATAGATAAAGTAAATGAGTTAAAGTTGGATGATAACGAAGCACTCATAGAAAAGCTAAAACATGGTAAGTTATTCCCAAGGCCTGAAAAACAGATGCTTTGCAGTCACCTGACCATGGCAGTTTCTCTGCAATGGAGACCACTGAGTTAATTTGTGCTGTGTGCAGACACAAACAGCTTGTTCATGTGCACAGTGAAGAATGGTTATTCTTTCTCTAGTAAATGTGGCAGCCAAGAAAATTGACTTGTGTTTTTCAGATGATAAGTCTGTCAGATTATGACTGCAGAATAAATAGCTTAATGGTGCAGCATGTGCCATCTGAAACTTTAGCCATATTAGTAGTGAAGAGGTTTATTTATCTTATCTATGTAGTTTATTATTTACCTAATGAATATGAAGAATAATTAAAAAAGGAGAGTAAGACCAAAATGCTAGTGTGACTTCTGCTAACTTTTCTTTTGTTGTTGTGCTTCAGGTCAATTTACATTAAGAGATATGTATGAACAATTCCAAAACATCATGAAAATGGGACCATTCAGTCAGATCTTGGTTAGTTATCCCACAAATAATTTTATCAGATTTTCATTGATATTTGACAAATTTCTGTAAACTTAAAACTCTTCATTAAAATTTGTTATAATCTGTGCTCTGTCTTTTAAAAAGGTGAAATTATTTGCCTACTCTAGTACATAACTACTGAACTAATAGTTGCTGTCTATATTTCTTTCTGCTTAATTAAAAGTTAGATTTGCCTATTCTGACACAGCTTTTGTTTTCCATTCTTAAAACAAGGGCATGATCCCTGGTTTTGGAACTGATTTCATGAGTAAAGGCAATGAACAGGAATCAATGGCAAGGCTAAAGAAACTCATGACTATAATGGACAGTATGAATGATCAAGGTAAAACAAATTTCACTATTTTTTTCTTGATTGTTGAACAAGCTTATTTAGAGAGCTCTCTCTGGAAACAAAAAGACATATTGCAGCATGTACTATGACAGAAAATGACAAGAAATATTTAATCTTCTTGGGAATAGCAAGGAGTACATGTATCTCCAAATTTCGTAATAAATCTAAATATTTAGAAATACTTTGCCTGTTGCTGCTCTGTCTTGTGTAGAGTAGGAGGGATTTTGAATAATTTCCATTCTATTGGAAATCAGTGTATTTTTATTCATTATATTGTAATTGTTCATAAATTATTAATGCTATACTTGCAAATTAATAAGGTATGTTAATCTTTAATCTGGCATCGCTGTCTTTTTCCTACCCACCCTCAAATTTACTTGGTGATGTAGCCTGGTCTCTGGGTTGTTTGTAGTCCATCTATAATTCCTCTAGTAGCATGCTCTACCCTTGTGCTGAACCCATAAATATTGCTTAAGACCAAATATCTCAAGAGCATAATTTATTCACACAGCTTTTTTCTGTCACGGTGATTAACATTTGAAGATAAGAGCTTTTTAGTATTACTTCCTAGAATATTATGTCTCAATGATTTATGTAAAATTTTGCATTGTCACTTCTAAAACTAAGTTTTTATTCTCTGGCTCAAAATTAAATTCTCAACAATGAGAACAGGTTTGCTGTTTGTTACCAATTGTAACAGTTTTTAATGTCAGTGACTCAATGGATTTTTCTTTTCCACACTGTAATTGCAGAACTTGACAGTACAGATGGTGCCAAAGTTTTCAGTAAGCAGCCAGGAAGAATCCAAAGAGTAGCAAGAGGCTCTGGTGTTTCTACCAGAGATGTTCAGGAGCTTTTGACCCAATACACTAAATTTGCACAGATGGTGAAAAAGATGGGAGGCATCAAAGGGCTTTTCAAAGGTAAAAAAAAACCCAACCAAACAAAAAATCTCAAACCAACACCAAAAACGCCACCTTAAAATTTATTATCTAAGGGGGGAGGTCACTTGATGTGTGTACACAGAGGAAATGAGAAAATACTGATTAGAGAGAGGAGAAAGTGAGTTGTAGCTTGCTCATTTTCATGATGTTTGAAAGTTTTCATGTCACTGGTAAGAGCTGCACTGTTCTTCATGACACCAGTGTGTAACTTAGCAAGGAAAGCTACTGTATTTCTATCAGTGCAGACTTGATTACTACTACAGTACTAACAGTTCAGTCTGTTATGTGGAGGGCAGGGACTGTTGTTCCTAAAAGGACTTTTAAGTGGCTGATGTAGTAACATCTAATAATGGGGTCATGGATTTGAATCTAGAATTAGGAGGTAACATTTGGATTTATTTAATTCTAGCACCATATGTAAAGCCACTTTGTTATGATTGCTCTTTTCTTTTTATTTAGGTGGTGATATGTCTAAGAACGTAAACCCATCTCAGCTGGCCAAACTGAATCAGCAGATGGCAAAGATGATGGATCCAAGAGTTCTTCATCATATGGGTATGTGCTGACTTTTTATAGCTTCAAGAGAGGACTGCCAATTATAGAGCATTTGAGATACAGAAGTGAGGAAGGGGATGAGAGACTATCTGCATTATACAGCAGTATTAAATATTTCTAGTATTAAATATTTCTAACAAGAATCATAAAGCTTAGTCCAAATACTGTGCACTTACCAGTGCTTAATCTAGTCTTTCATTTGGATTCAGCTCTCAAAATGAGCATTTGGAACAGTGAAGGATGTGTGTGGTAAAACAAATCTTCCTAGACTTCCCTTCTCTTCTAAAATTTGCCTCAAGTAATTAAATTTGACAAGAGCAACTTTAAATAAGGATTCCCATACCCGAACCTTACTGATTGATAATAGCCATTCCATCAAGTTTTTTTCTTTTGTCTAATGCACGAGTCATCTTAAAGCCTGGTGTTTTGCAGACCTTTCTGTAATTACTCACTCAGCTATTTATTTTCAATAGCTGTTTAAACCTGGTTTGACAGTCTTGGGCTTCTGCCTTTGGATATTACTGGAAAAGTGTGTGTACAGTAATGATGCCTGAAGCAAGAGAGCTGTGCTTCAGGGTTCATTAACACATTCATGTTCTCACTTATTTTCTGCAGGTGGCATGGCCGGTTTGCAGTCAATGATGAGACAATTTCAACAAGGTGCTGCTGGGAATATGAAAGGCATGATGGGATTCAATAATATGTAAAGAAGCCTTAATACAAATGGACTTGGTTGACTCTTCATTGCAACTTCAATGAATGAATTTGCTTTCTTCCTTTTTACAGTGATGAGAGAGTGGTCTTTTGAAATCCTATCCAGGCTTCTCAGTTTCTACATCTAATTTCTGAAAACTATTTTTGCTTAAATTAGTTCCTCTCCACTAATAACTGATGGCACAAAGAGTAATTCAATTTAATAAAACAAAATCATGATGTAAAATTTTAATATTTAGAGACACTTTTTAATCGTTTACATCAAATGGCAGCCATTATATTTGTAAACAACCCTGATTTTTGGTTATAGTAACATAAAATGTCACAAATATACTGTAAAATAAAATTTAAGTGGTTATAAACAAGGGAATGGCCTGTGTCTTCAGTTCCTTTTAACTGTCCTCTGAGTATGTAATGAGATTATTTTTGTAGCTTGATTTTTTTTCTAAAGACTGTTGTAACTCATGTTTGGCATAGATACTATAAGAATAGTTCAGTACCTGAAAATGTGCTGTTGGTGCTCATCTGTGGAGCATTTTTAGAATGTGGATGTGCTGTGCTCAGGTTTGTACAAGACTTTGTTGTATAGTATTTCATCCTCCTTCTCCTATACACAAAGAATCAAAGGACTGAAAAAATACAGGTGTGCAGATACCAAACTGTCTCACGTGCAGAAGATAATCTTTGTACCAGGCTGCCAGTTAAGCAGTTCTTTTGTTCTGGAGGTAGTTTCTAAAGCATATGAGGTGGAATTCTTTGCTGGCACTGAACTTTAAAACAGTGATAGCTGTATTTAACAGAGCATACTGCCCCAACTCAGCTACAGTCTGATCTTAATTTCCTATAGCAGTTTAGTATTTCAGTTTACTGTGTTGGTCTCAAAAGGGTAGAATCCACAGGCTCGCTTCAGAAACTAGGTATACCAAGATGAACCTTGAAATCTGACATAGATTTTGGCAAATATGGTAAGATCTTTTGCCCTTATCTTTGGTTGAGGGTGTATTATAAATTTTAACATACTGCAATGTTTAGTTTGTAAATGGACACCTATTGCTGTTGTCTAGATAAATGCAGTAGTTAAAACAAGTGGGTCCCTCTGTCAGCCAGTTCTGAGATGGTGGCAGCTAACAGGGAATGTCTTATATACAAAATTATACTCTTGCACTAATAAAATGTAAGCTATGCTGTAACGTAGTTTATAATGTGAAACTATCTCCTGCTTGATTAGTGGTATGTGTTCAGTATATGGAGGATGCTGAAAAATCTTCAAGTATGCCATCTGCCTAAATGCACTGCATTTTATGCATAGCATTAATTTGTAAAATAATCAGTTAATTTGAATATTTGTATTTTAAATTTAACAAAAGAATGAGTCCTTGACTGTCACCAGCTTGTTGGGGAGCTGTTCTCAGCTGCTGAAGTGGTGTCCTTGCTAAAACCTGATTTTTGTTTTTTATAGTATTTTCAGTTCTTGAACAGTATAAACCAATGCAATATGCAAAACCATGCAGGAAAGAGTATGAAATCTTTGTTTGAAATGCAGTCCGTAGGGGAGTGTGGATGGTTAATGCTTTTGATGGAAATCAAACATGAATAGGGATATTGAGGATGAACAGTGAAGCACTGTGCTCCAGGACAGGGTTGGTCAGACTGTCAAGTTACCAACAATTAACTCTATTTTCAGTTTGTGGCCTACATTTAGTTTTAACTTTTAATTCACCATTTCCAAAGTACTAAAACTGCAACCAGATATGAAGAGAGCTGTCACTAGCTGAGTGTTGGAAGAGACAAGGGCAAGTTGAGAATGTATTTCCTTTGAAGTATGTGTTAATTGCTATTTCTAAGATACATGCTGGAATGAACGAAGTGTTTATTGCTCTTACCTTAGCAAGTCAGGTAGAAAATACTTTGGAGCCTGCTTAGAAAAACTGCCTGAGGATCTCAAGTCTGGGAAAAAAAATACATATGCCATGGCAGCACTACGAACAAGAGTTCAACTGTACAGGAGCACATCTAAATGGATTGGTGACTTAGATGGCCTTTCATAGTTTGATGCAAATAAAACTCTCCTGGCAAATGTGTAACACTCCCAGCACCGTTTTATTGCATTAGGGTTTTTGTGCTCATCCTCTATGGCATCTCAGAAAAGTCTGCAGAAAAGTTTTCTCTAGCATACAAGAACCTTTAAGAGCTAGAGTCAAGCAAAATTCACTGGAAATGCTTAGGAGACTGAGGTCTGTCTTCCTATGTGTATCTTGCTGAAAGCTGTTGCTGCTGTCAGACAAGATTTTGTCTGACCTGTTTGAACTCAGGTGGCTGCTGAGCAGCCTACTAAGAGGAAATGGTTATGATGGTCAATAGATAGCTGTGTGATAGAAGCTGGGCAATTAACTATTAGCACACACAAACAGCTATGGCTTTATTTGTTCACTCTTTACTTTTCCATAGGACTTCCAACATCAATGTGCTAAATTTATTAAACTTGTCCACGTTGCAAATGCCAAGTGTTCTGGGAGGTGAAAGATTAAGTTCAATATGACTGTACAGCTGCTATAACCACAGTAGAGGTGAAGGGAAGCAAGTTGGTTGGTTGATGATTAATGCTGCTCTTGGGGAGCTGTTACTCTATTCCAGTCCTTCACTAAACAGAAAGTACTCTGTGGCGGGTAAGAAATACTTATGTATCCTAACATTAGTCTGTTTCTTTGCAACTTTAAGGGAATGATGTATGCTTGTTGTAATCCCTTAGGCAGATATTCAGCCCTGTACTGTCTAATATACACTAACCTTTCATTCTGTAATCTGTTTCTGTAATCATACATTGTATGTTAGCCCTTTTCACAAGGGAACATTTTCTGCCTTATGCTAGTATAACTGTAAATCTGATGCATCTGTACTTTACCTGGGCTTTTGTCATGAGCTCTGGATTATGCTTTGATAATATGACTAAGAAAGTGTCTAAGAGCCCATATTGTGCTACAGAGTGTAATTTTTTAGAAACTATTCTTAATGACGCAGGATTAAATACGGCTCTTGCTGTCATGTGAGTGCATGTTACAGCCGTTGGTTCTGCTTCTCCCCCCAAAAAAACCCAACTCCCTTCTCAATCTCATAAAATGAATGTTTCAGATGCTTCCACCTCCAGCTCTTTCACTGGTAGATGACATTTACTAATGTACGTTTTGCCGGGATCAGCACACGCTGGAGGCAGAAGGGCTCCCACCTCTCCCCAGGAGCAGCTGAGCAAACCTCTTACCTGGCAAACACTTCTCCCGCCCTCCTGAGCATGCATGTTATTTTCTCACCCAGCCGCAGCCCAGGGGCCAGGGTACTCTTGGTCTGCATTTCTTTCTTGTTCAAGGGTTCGTTCTTTACAAAGAGCTGAGTTGCCTGAACCAATACCCAAGCCTACAAGGCTGAGCAAGGGTGGTCCTGGGCTAGTAAGCCCCCTAGCTACTGTCAAGGAACTCCATCTGCTTCTTAAAATATTATTCTATTATTTTGGAGGGCTTCACACTATTTTGGGAAGATGATGTTGTGTGTTGCCGCAGAACGTGTGCTTTTCCCTCAGTGCAGTGGGGGTATGTTTCCGCCTCTGTGGAGGTACGGCTGTCCCTGGCAGCCCGGCTGCCTCTGTTCTCTCCCCTGCCTCCCTCCCGGTTCTGGTTAATGCCGGGCTGGGGAAAAAACCGAAGTGACCGAAGCCGCTGTGAGCGCTCTCCTCTGCCGGGAGAGTCGTGGCTCCTGTGCGCGGCCAAGCCCGCGGGCCGCAAGCACCGCCCCAGCGGGCGGTGTGACGGGCGGCACCGCCCGGCCGCTCTCGCCTCCCCGGGCCACGGCGGGCCCGCTGCCGCCCTCCCCCG
>VZSE01014783.1:1503102-1533843 GCA_013398275.1 Promerops cafer | reverse complement strand
CCGCTTCCGGAGCGGGGCGAGGCCGCGGCGGGTCCGGCCGGGGCGCGGGGGGTGGCCGCGGCCTGACCTCCCGGGGGTGTGCGGAGCTGGGAGTGCCCCCAGTTCCCGCTGTGGCGGTGGGCTGCAGTGGCCCGGCCGCGGGAGAGGAGGGCTGTGTGTCAGTCAGTCTGCCCTTCCAGCCAGCGCGCTGTAATTACAGTCAGCGCGGCGGGCACGCGTCTCCGGTGTCTCCTGCTCGTCGGCGGACAATGCCTCTGACAAACGAGCCTGATGAATATTAGAGCGAGACAGGTTTCCAGTTCCCTCCGTGCTGTTAAGTTGGCGAAGGCGTGGGAGGTGATCAGGGACAGCAGCTCTTAATTACCACGCAGCCAGGCGAGCTCGCCTGTGTCTGCCGCGGCCGCTCCTCGCACCGGTCTCGGCTTCGCCCTGCGTGTTGCAGGCGCTGCCGCTGCCCCTTCCCCGGTTATGGTGCCTTTCCAAGGCTTGTTGGGAGGGTGTCTTTTCTAATAGTCGTTCTCCGGCTCTGTCATCTTGTTGTCTTTTGTTTCTGAAAGACGCTGTTTAATTCCAGTTGAAACACAAGGGTGGAAAGTCAAACAAGCAACATGAAAAATCCCAAACCACTCAAGCCTAAACAGCCCCCCCTCCAAACCCTAGCCAAAAAAATTATCCAAAAAATCAGTATGACAGCCAAGATAGCACGGTAGGAATATTTTTCATTAGCTATTACCAGCCTTCTAGCTGTATCAGGTCAGTAGATCTGTGCAAATTGAATTACTCGTCTTTCTCCCGGAGAGTGGACATCACACTTCGGCGCTTTGGGTCATAAGCTCTTACAAGGATTCCTGCATTTGACAGGTTAAAAGATGCCAAAGTCAATAGCCTGGTCTCCCTATTACTTATTGCTTTTCTTCTTTGTCTCCCTTATGAAACTTTATGTTATTGCATCACCTACTACTACTTGTGTCAGCTCTCACAGCTTGCCTGCAGGGGTCCGGGCACACCTTATCCTTAATTGTAGTTTATTTATTTTGGCATTTTATATGTGGACGGAAATTCTATTGTGCTGGGTATTGTATCAGCACTGTCAAAAGATCCCTTGCTCTCTCTCTGCTTCTAGACAAAGGGTGAGATAGAGTGGGTGTAAAGAGGGTAAACAAGGAACATGAGTTTCAGATCCTGACTGCCTGACAGGCAAGGTTTGTATTCGTGCCATAAAGCCAAGAAAAATTCCAAGAGGACATTTAAAAGAAAGGGGAGGTCACCTTACAGTGTTTACTGAGTACTTTAAGTGTTAGCTAGTGTGGCAGAAGTGCAAGAGTGACCAGCCTTGGTGTCTTAATAGTTGCTGGAATAGAAGCCAAAGTAAATACTTCCGTGATGTGGGCAAAAATGCTGAGTCTTTCAAGACCATATAGTGTGTTAGAGAAGGAGGAGCCTGTGGAAAAAAATGAGGTCAGAAACCTGACTAAAGCCATGCACTAGAAGAAAGATCTTTGTAAAAACTTCCTAAATTGGAAAGGAAGATCAAGTTTGTAAAGGAAGATCAAAAATATAAATTCTCAAACAAGAAATACTGTAACATTTGAGCTATAAAGTGAATCTAGCTGATAACTCTAGAATAGATCTGCATTACCACAGTTTTGGAAAGATAAAATTTATTGGTGCTGAACTTTCTGCTCGTACCTGGGAGAGCTGGCTTTTATTGATGCTGTGCAGGTAAAACTTAAAAGGCCAGTGGTTACTGAAACCCACACTCAAGTTTGTTGACTAGGTAATAACCAAAATAACAGATGACATACATTATTTTATTTAATAATGTAGGACTTTGAGCCAGATTTTTCAGGGAACCGGATTCACTGTTCCTTGGTGAATCGTTACTGTCTTGAACTGTATTTGTCTGAAATGTTGTACTAGTACCAGCTATGTGGAGCTGCTTACTGTAGGTAGTGTGAGTGTGGGATGGGTGTTCAGGGAACTAAAGCTTGCTTTTAAAACTTGAAATATTAAACAACTTTTTTTTAAAGTTAAAATATTTGAAGCATTTGCACTAACTGAGCCAAAATCAGATGAAGAGACTGTGTTTTTAGAGGAACTCTAAGGAGGGCCTCACATTGCTTGCTGTTATTAATCACAGTGATAGTTATGGTGTGTTTGCAGGAAACAGTGCTCTTCAGTACTGTGACTAAATATAAAAACAGTGTCATTGTATGATGCCAATAAAGGAGTGTGGAATGTTCATGAAAAGCTGATTCTGTAGTGCTTTTTGCACAAAAAGATACAGAACCTAGTCATGGGAAGTGGAGCTTTTGTAATGGCAGCAAGGAGTGCTCCCTGTGCTCAGGTTGCTTCACTGTTCTCAGCATTTGTGTTTTTGTAGCTTTGCTCTGTTCCCAAGACCAATAGCAGAGAGATTGCACTGGGCCCCAGATACTTTTGTCTTTCTACATGAAAACGTGATTCTGCCTGAAAATACAATCCTTTTTCAGCTGAATTACCCCATTGAAAACTTGCTGCTGGATTCTGCTCTGCTCCTCCAGGAAAATGCCTGAGGTGTGCCACGATGGCTAAAGAAATGCTGGGGGAAGCTGAGATGACTTGCAGTTTTGAGAAGCGGTGGTACAGGGCTGGGAGAGATGATGAATGGGTGCGCTCCCTCTCCACCCTGTAGGGCTCAGCACGTGATCGCTGCCTTCCCTCCCTCTTCTCTGTGGGCATGGTGCGAATCCGTGGCTGGAATGAAGGAAGCAGTTCCGCTCCCCGGGACGCTCTGCTGCCTCTCTCTCCCGTGCCCACTGTCTTTCCCGGCTAACCAAGCCTGCTTGCCTGGCAGAGCTGTGTTGTGTAATTTAGCATGAGAGATGAGGATGGTGCTGCTGCACCTGCAGCGATTAAGGGGTGTCTTACAACTGTATGATAAGACATGTATTTTTATTTGTAATTTCGAATTGTGCTCTGTGGAGATCATTAGGTTTGTATGGGGAAAAAGTTGGAAATTGGAATGCATTTTATGCAACCTGGATTCTGCACACACTATGTATGCCATTCCTTATGATACAGTTTCAAATTACATGAGCTCATGCATTTTTAAAAACCTTCGTGGTACATTAAAAACATGTGGTTGGCATTTCCTGACCTCTGTGGCCTTCTCTACATGACAGAAGTGTTTTCAGCACAGTTTTGTGCATTTGATGCAGTAGCATCTAAAAGCTCTACCAAGATGAAGGCTCTGTTTTGATAGCTGCAGTACAAAACCTTACTAAAATTCTCTGCCTGCAGGAGGGACTAGCCTAAAGATTTATTGACTGGCCTTTGAACTAGAAGTATATATCTTAATGCTTGTGACCCAAAGACTGCAATGAAGCATTCAGCAGCTGGAGAACACAGCCAGACATTGTACTTCTCACTTTGTATGTTCTTAGCCACAAAACTAAGTGTTGTCCTTTTACCCTGGTCCCTTGTACTAATCATGGTTGCTGATGAAAGCCCACAGGGGCAAATTCCTTGGTGCATCTTTTTAAAGCTTGAGCCTGGCTGCTTAGTTACTCAGTTCTCTCTTGTGTTAGAGGTGTCTGAATTTGCAAAGAGGTGGCTACAGCCTATGAACTACTTGATTAATTTCATTAGATATTAATTCCAAACCCAACAATACTTTTAAATATTAAAATCTATGTGCTTACTGAAACATTTAATGAAACATGCCCCCCCACCAGAAGAAACCTTTTTGTTACTTTTAAAGAAGGGATCAGTTTTTACATATCTGCAAACAAGAATGTTTCAGTCTTTTACCTACAGGCAAGCTCTTATAAATGTCCACTGTAAATGCTAATCAATCTAAAATATTTTAAATATCTCATGAAGTATATTAAGGGGGAACTTTCCAGTTCCAGAAGCATGTACTTGAGATAATGATTTTTTTTTCCTTTATAGCAACTTTCAAAGGGAGATAGCGGCTTTGAGAATGTGGAGCTGGGTGTCATAGGAAAGAAAAAGAAAATTCCAAGGAGGGTTATTCATTTTGCAAGTGGAGAAACAATGGAAGAATATAGCACAGATGAAGAGGAAGATGAACAAGAGAAAAAGGATCTGTTGCCACCTGTAGATCCTGTAGGTATTTTACTTCATAAATTGCTACTTCTGGTTTACTGGGCAGCTATAAACATTTTATACTTAATTTTTTGTGTCACAAATCTGATACAATCTTTAGTATTATAAATTCTAATAATTTGATTTGCTTAACGGACTTGGAAATCTGTGAAAAGTATTACTGAGAAGTTTTGTCCTGGAGTTCTCCTCCACTAAAGTAGCCTTGTTAATTGGAAATGGGTTTAATTTCTTCACAGTTCTAGATTGTCCTCGCCAGCATTTCCCTTTCTAATACTTGCCTTGTATATCCTTGATTTGTAATGTTATTTAAAAAAAAATTGCAAGGGAGACATTTTTTTCCTAATGCTTGTTGACAGTTGAAGAGTTAAACCTGTAATTTAGGGTTACCATAACAACAATTTGATATAATTAAAAGAGTACAGGAGGGAAAGAAACAGATGACTTGCAGAAATAAAGGAAGACTGGTGTAATTAATGGTACATTAAAACCAGATTTTAAAGGACCTGCCTAGTCCATGTTAGTAATATTCATCTGTGTTGGAAGCTGTTGCTCAGCCTGTGAATGGAGTTTCCTTTTATTGGTCCAGAGTCAAGTGAAGTCTCAACAATTAAAGCCAGTAGTGTGCATTGTAGCTGCTAAAATGCATTTTCCTTTTTGTCGATGATTCTAGATCTATACTTAGAGGTAAAAGGAAGTATATAATCTGTTTTATCCTGTTGGCCTGTCTGATAAACCATTTTGTAGTGATAGTGTGACTGCAAAGCTTATAGCCACAGCTTACGTGCCAGCACTGGTGGCAGCAGCTCCCTGCCCTCTGGCAGCCAGTCCCAGAGGAGATCCACATCCTGCTCTGCATCTCTCCACATGCCCAGTCTCATGTTTCCTTTATGACAACCCAAGAAACCGGTGTCCCAACCACCTCTACCCTTCTGCAGCAATCCTTGCCCCAGTAACTTGAGTCTGCTATCCTATTCCCTGCCTGCTGGCGGAGTTCTCTTCTTGGCCCTCTCTGCACGTAGGTGCCTGTACTGAGGGGGGTCTCCCACCCTGGCTGTGCCCTCCCTGACGTGCTGGTGTGCGCTGGGGCAGCCCGGAGCGGCGGCTTTGTGCGGCAGATCGCGCTGCCCGGTTGCGCACTGCGGGCAGACACTGGTGTAGGGCTGCTTGTTCCCACGCTTCAGAGAAGAGTCCTTGCATGCATGGAAAACAGTGCCCTGCTTTCTACTTGACCTTGCTGTTGAAATGACTCCTGCACCACTGTTTGGGAATCCATAATTAAGAAATGTTGTGGTTGAAGCTTTCTATTTACTCTACAGTACTAGGCCCTGTATTTATTAATCCATGTGTCTACCCTGGGAGAGCTTGGCTTTCTTGAAGGGACTGAAGATTTTGACTTTCTGCTTATGCTCTTCTGAAGACCATAACAGGTTTGCTTTGACTGTCAAGCAGTACCTCTCTTCCCCTCTGTGAAATAAATTTATCTTGAAGAAGAAAAAAGGTGGGTTGAGGACTAAGCTCCAGTGAGACTGTTGGAATTCAGGTGGCATTGGGGGTTCCACAAGTGAAGCTGTTGCATTGTGTTTTGTATGGATTGATGGCATTGCTCTCTTTCTTGGGAGGCATTTATTGTATACGACGAAAAATAACATTAGCCTGATGGCAGGTAGGATATTATCAGTATTAAATACACACTAAGTTGGAAAAGAACTGTATTGTAGTCACAAACAATGAGTAAGATGTTAAGCTGCCTTGCTGAGTACTAGGGTGTCTTTTTCCTCCTTAAGGATCTTCTCAAATAAATGCAGGAACTGTGAAACTTACTGACTATTACAGTAATGTTCAGGTATCTTCAGAGTGAGGTCTGTTCCCCGCTAGGCAGTTATGTCAGATATCCATGGATGTCTGAGAGATTTTTGTTCCCAGTTATAATGATCAGGGAGCAAGATGTGTGTAATTTTTTGTGCCATTTCTTGACAGTAGAAGAGTTCCATGGTGATGCAGCGATGGGAGGCTCACAAGCCTTGGTGTAGGTGTTGTGAGGGCAGAGACATGCATGCTGCTGTGCAAGTGGGCATTTAACTAAAGAGTCCTCAAGTGTGCACAACAGCCAGGAATGCTGCATGACTGTTCCCCTCCTTTCCTAATACATATTTATTTTCTAAATACCAAAAAATATATTGTATGGTGAAGTTAAGATTGCGTTATTCTCCTTTTATAGTTTATTAAATCCTTAATTTTGAATACACTTTTTAATAAAAGGACCCCCCAAACCAGAGTAGTTTATTGTGGAGCACACTATGCCTTATTATGTATTGCTTTTTACCTTGGACAGACTGAACTTGATTAGAGCAGGGGTTGCCATTAAGTGAGGCTTACTTTATCTCCTGCATGCTTTGTGTATCCCAGCTGAGCCAGACAATTGAAGAAATGTTAGTCCAAGCTGAGCTTTGGTGTTTTAGCCAACAGCTGCTTTTGAAACGTTTTTTTTTTGTAGGATTTCTATAAAAGCAATTAAATAGTCTGTTTGCTGAGACCAGCATGTCTAAAACTTGTTATCTCAGTTGGGATACAAAAAAGTACGTTGCAAGTAATAGCTGTTTCTGGACCAGTTTATTTTTAGAGAAAGCACATTTAATATTTTGAATAGAAACTTTCCATCATGAAATTTCAAAGCTCTGCTGGTATTAGCATCCTGGCAGTTTTGGAAGGAGTTTAAGGGAAACAAATATTTTGCTGTTTTGTAAAGAAACGTCTTCAGTAAGTACCTTGGTTTAATTGGGTTTTAGAGCTAAGCAGACAATGCCAATGTGTTTCTTACTAAGCAAAGTAGTATGTATATATGCTGGTAATACCATAACCAGAGCACTTGGTGTAGTGGATTCCTGTTAGTCATAAAAAAACAAATTCTCAAAATGAACTGGATTTTAAATTTTCTTTGAAACAACTTCCAGTGCTTGTATAGGTCAGCACTCAGTTCATTAACATTGTTGGACTGGTGTGTCCATTCTATTGTGTTATGTGTTTTTTAATCCAGAACACAGAATTATTTTTTAGATAATAGCATTTAGTATTATCTGAATGTTCTCACACTGAAATTCAAATGCTTTAATAGCATAAATGTATTTTTGATTCTTTTGTCCTAAAGTGTAGATGTTTGCAGTCTGTATGTGTATTTTCTTTTGTTTTTGTCCACCAAAACTTTATTTTGTATTAATTAAGAAGATAATCCTTCTGTTTATCCCTAGAGGGACTCTTTGCTGCATTCACCTATTAGATGAATAGGCAGAAGGTGGAGTGTTAAGTCTTCACAGAGGAACTGTGAGCAACATGACTGTTGGTGTGATAACTTTAGAATCCATCCCAAGAAGACATCTGCAACAAAGCGCCAGGAGAGATTTAATTTTATTAACCTTCAGTGTTCAGAAAGATTGAAACACATCCTTGCAGGAAGATTGTCTTGATATCCTGTAGTTAAAAGGGCTCTAACTTCAAATAGCAAAAATTCCTCTCTTGAGGACCATCAAACTCTGATTTTCTTTTAAGAATTTGAGGATGAAGGAGAAAAATAGTCACTGACCAAGTAATAACTACTCATAATATGGTAGAAGCTCTTGATGGAGGATACTATGTGTGTTCCTGATGTTGTTTTCACTGGCTTTTCTTTGATGCCACAGTTTTACATGGTCTTACACAAAAGAACCTATTATAGCATTGAACAGTCATTGATTAAACTAATTTAAAATTCATCTTGGCACAGTAAACAATGAAAAAGTATCTATTTGGTGGTGTATATTAACTTAATAGTTAATATACACCACCAAGTAGATACTTTTATTCAGGATTTTGTTTTTCCTAAATCAGGAAATTATTATTTTTCTCATTTTGCCATTTTCTCTGACAAAAAGAAACTCTACATACCTTGGAAAGTTTAAGTGTTATTAGGCCTGAAATCTGCCAAAAATAAATACATATGTGGATCGTTTAGGAACATGGTGCACTCAGAAATTCAAAGGAACATGTGTGCTTCCTTCAGCTGCCCCATACTAGGAAACAAAATCATGTTCTGTTATTGAACCAGAGGCCCCTTGGTTTTATCAATGATTGAATCCATTATGTTAATTCCTATTGAAATTAACATTACACATAAAGGTTTTTTAATTTAAAAATCAGTTGTCAAAACCACCGTGTTTTCCGTTTTAACAACAAAATAAAGTCAGGATAGCTGAATAATATAATTAAACATTGTAGAAATGTCTACTAAAGAGACTGATTGCAGGAGAAATACAATAAACAATGTTGTTTTATACTATCCCTTGTTTCCTGTCATGAAGTACAGTATTGCTGGGTCCTTGAGTTGATTAAAGACTGAAGATTTAGGCTTCTCTGGCTGGCCAAAGGAAGGTGACATACAGTGTCTGGGTATGTGGTTCTGCAGGTCTGTAGGACCTGACTTGGCTATGGTTTTCCAGTTTCCAGCTCAGTGTATTAAAGCTACTTCATTGACAAGGATTAATTTGATTAATTGGTACTGAGCCATTGCGTAACAGCCCTGTTCATGTCACTCAAATGGTTCCAGTTTCCCCAGTACCAGTTCTTGCCTCACATCTGCCATTTCAGCTTCCATCGCCAAGGTGCTCTGGAATGCACCCAAATTTACCCTGAAGAGGTAAAGGGGGAATGTGTGGAAAAAGAAGGTGATTCCTTGGATGCATTCCCTTGTTCCTGGTTGTTCCTGGTGGTTTACCCTCCAAACCATCTCCTTTCTCCTGTTGATTTCCTGTGAAGTAGCCTCTCTCATGATTTTATATTGCCTTTTGAGACACTGGAAAGAAAGTTACTTTTTAAACTGAGGACTGTGGCAAAGCCTTGCTTGTCAGGGATCGAGGGAATGTCTGGTTGGGCTTTGAGGAAGTGTATGGTTGGGCTTTGTCAGAAAGCAGAGGTTCCCACAAAGCTGAACTTAGAAGTGCTTCCAATGTACCAAACTGATTTTTAGCTGTGGTGGGGGAAGAGTAGAAATAGAACCTCTGTGTTTGCCGAGCCTCAGCTGTTACCCACCTTTGTGTTACCACAAACTTGTTAGAATGTTCTGGGTCTGAGTTACTTCTGTCACATTGAAGTTCAGCTTGTCTTTTCTGAACTATTATGGGGGCTCTTGTAGTTTCTTTCTTACAGCACACAGCAGGCCCTTGTTTGTCCTGTGCCCTGCATGAATGTTTTTTAACCCTGTCACCTCATCACGAAGGATTGTACAGAGCCCTGTCAGTGCCATTATTTGCACCTGTGGCAACAAGCTTTTCCAGCACTTCTTTTGACTTCTTCAACAGAACAAACTCCTCGTTAGCCTATCTGCCAACTGAGCACATAATCAATGAGCTGGAGGTGCTTTTGTGTAAGCAGGATAGCAGCTGGTTTTGCTTACACTTTTACCTTGGCAGGACATTTTTCATATTCACTGCCAAAAATATATAGCATCTGGCTTTTTGTCAGCCTGCCCAACTTGAGTTTCTGGCTTGACAGACAATTTCTTCCTGCTCTGATTTGTAGAGACTATGCTTGGAAAGCACCAAAGTCTAGTAGCTTGTGTACATGCATACTGAGGCTATACCAGGTGGTTTCTGTAGCTGTATTATTTACAATAATATTGGTAGTTCCTGTACAGATATCTGTTAAATAAGATCAGAGAAAAAGGTTACTACCAAACAGTTCTTAGCAGCAAGTTATAAATACTTACGTAGCTGAGTAGAGCTAATGTGTTTTACTTAATAAAAGCTGACACTTGTAATTGCTACTTTCCAGAAGAAATGAACTTCTACAGAGATCTTTTCTGGGGGGAAATATGTATCAAAGAGCTCGCCTGAATACAACAGCCTGTTAACTATAAACATGCTTTAGTTCACTGTGAAAGTTGAATTTGCATTTTCACAAAAGGGAAAGCCTACAATTTTTTCCCCCATTAGCTTGACTCTGCTTTTCCCCTTTTCCTTTTTATTACATGGGTTTCTTTGTTTTTTTAAAACAGTTACAGTCTCTTCCCTTGATGAAAAGCATAGCCTATGCACGCCCATTATTTTATAATTAATTTAACTCTAAATCTTTAATTTACAATGTATATATCTATATATCAATTTGTGTGGAGGCTGCAGTATTTTTGCTGTAGCTGTGAATACACCCCACTCATGCAAAGACCAATTCCTTTTCTTTGTCTTCCTGGCCAGCGCTTCCTAAGGAGTCTGTATCCCTCCACAGCAGCTCTCAGTCCATTTACTGCATCCCTGGGATCCTGACGAGATCCTGCCCCTGCAGCTGCACACAGCTCTCCCAATTCCTCACGTTTATGTCCCATGTTGTGTGTCCTGGAGTGCAGGTTCTTCAGAGAAACTTCCTCACTCCCATGCAAATGCTTGCAGTGACCCCCCTTGAGCCCTGTTTTATTCCTGTTGTGTTCCTCGTGGTTCACATCACCCCAGGTGCCTCCCTTGGCAGCCTCTCCATCGCTCCCTCAGAGCTGTGGTAACTCCCCCCCTCCCTCAGGGCTCCTGGTTTTGTTTTTCAGGTGTAATTTCAAGGGCTAATTCCTGTTTGGTTGTAAATGTTTCAAAGCAGCCCCTTCCTCCGAGGTTTGAAGGTTTGGTTTGATTTTAAACAGTCTTTTGCAGTTCACTCATTATTGTAATGAGAGACTACTTTGTTACCTCACTTCTCCTCTTGGCCTGATGGAATTCAGAATGTTGTGGAAAGCTTTTTCTAGTCAGGATTGAGTTGGCTGCTTGTCATTTCCCAAGTCTGGTAGCGGGAAACAAAAAGCAGTGAAAGAAATTTTCCCAGAGGTTTCCCATGGTTTATCTTACGGTGATACTTTGCTTCACTTGTCTGGTCTACACTTACTTTAAAGCAAAAACATTGGAGTAGCTGGAAAACAGAAAACATTGCAGGTCTTTCTTCTCAAGCTGTTTGAGGTTTTGCAAGTGTTATTTTGTGCCATGACCATACAGCTGTACATATTCATACTACTCTTGTTCCTGCAGACAACACTCACATGGGGACCCTACTTGTGGTTTCACATGCTGCGAGTTGCCACATCAACCTTATCAGGTATTGCTTTATTTAATTCTTGGGTAAACCAGAAAGGGAATATTGAAAGTCACAAAGTCATGTTGACAGACTGTAAATCATCTTTGGGTTCTATTTGTTGTTTTTTCAGAAGTATGAATTGAACTGTATTTAATGTGTGGAGATGTACTCTCCTGCCTTAGGGACTTCTAAAATTTTTTATTTTACTTTCAATAAACAACTCTTCCATGGAAGAATGAATGGAAAATACTCTTTTGATGAACACTTTCCCCCCCTTTTTCTTTATATGGAGATAGATTGATGTTGGCAAGGCAATATATCAGTTTTCTATTAGATTTTGTATGGAACCATTTTGTGTGAGGTTACCTGAAAAGAATGCTGGCTGGTGTAACTAAAAGGACAGTTTTTCTGAAGACACCTAGAAAGTATCCCAAGAATACATCTAGATGTGTGCCGTACAGCGAACTTCTGAGGTTACAAAATAAACAGGACTATTGTCAAGGGTCTTAAACTCACTCCACAGACATTTATTTGACTCGTGGACCTCTTAAAACTTTGACAAGTTTTAAAAATGCTTGTCACAGTCTGTGTTATTTCCAAGGTAAATATCTTTATTAGGTTTTTCTCCACAAATATTATGGCGTTTCTGTCATTGTACACATAATTTTGAATATATTAAAATTTTTTGGCAGTCTGTTGTATTAGTTAATCTATCCTTATTTTTAGAAACACTTTCTCTGTAATGTACAGTGTAATTATATTCCTTGATACATCTGTTCTTCATACACAAGGGTAGATACTGCTTTCCTTTTTTTAGAAGTCCTTTATGAATTTGAAGATCAGTCCTTTCTTCTTTGCACTTCAGTTTTGGCTCTTACATCTGTTATTTGAACTGGTCTTTTGCACAGCACTCAGGATGCCAGGATATGTGTAGAATTAGTTATTGTGAATGTTCATTGAAGCAGTCAGTGACTGACTTCTGACTTTTTTTCCCTGAAGATGACTAACTCATTTGCATCCTTTGGGGCAGATTTACAATTTGAAGTGCAGAATATTTGACTTCTTGCTTGCCTTTACTCAACCAGTGTTATCTGTAGCCATCACCATGGTAAAGAAACCGACTGACACAAGCTTACCCCTGTTCCATACTTTTGACTGTGCCCTACCTGTTTTATCAAAGTAGCACTGAATGTAGCCTACAGCTCGAAAACTGAGACAGCTGAAACATAAATATTAATCCATTAGTGTGCAACACAGAACACTGTGAAAACTGACTGGAAGTATGCTTATGTCAATAAATACTGTCTAGTTTGCTAGTTCCACTAGATTGAACTGCCAGTACAGTTGGTCACCATGTACTTTTGTCTAACCTTAATTTTCAGTTAAAGTTCAGCTCAAGGCTTACCCTTTAACTGATTCCTAGCAAAACAAACTTAGATCCAAAGCTGAAACTAGCAGAATTCAAACACTACCACCATATATATTTTCATTGAATTGCATATTCTTCTCCTTTTGTTCATTCTTTATCCTAAAGAACAATTATTAGTATATTCAGCTAATAATAACCTATAAGGAGATTAACCTTACAGATTTTTGTTTTATTTTGTGAGTGACATAGGACTACAGAAAACCATTCAGGAAAGATGGTGATAATTTTTATAATAAAACTGCGTTTAAGAATTTTCTTCCAGATACTAATCCTACGTAAACCTCTCTTTATTTTTTAGTGTGTGATTTCCTGGGGGAAAAGATTGCATCTGTTCTGGGAATAAGCACACCAAAATACCAGTATGCCATTGATGAGTATTACAGAATGAAGAGAGAGGTATGTGTGTGAGCTAGGGTTCTTGCACTTCTTTTCTCCCAACCTGTCTTCCCTAGTATTCTAAAAAATAAAATTTGTATTCTAGCATTAAATTGAAGCTTTAGACCCTCAATTTCAGCTTGCCTCCAGTTTTCATTTGATGCATGATGCTTTCTTATCCATCAGCCTTTTCTCTCCAGCTCATCAGTCTTAGAAACGGGTGGGTCCTGACCTCTGCTCTCTTTCTCTTGTACAATGCATTCTCAAGTCAACACTGTGAGAAAGTTGGATGGACAGTTGCTGAACAACTGTAAAGAGGTGGCTGCTAGCAATACACTTCCCAACTCTAAAACTTGTTCAGCACAGTCTCAAGGGTAAATTGAACAGGTTACCATTTGTTCTAAAGCATAACAGGACAATACTGATAGGGAGCCAGTGCTTTAGGCAAAAAACCCTAACCCTTAATAATCTTCATTTAAAAGAGACAGAAAACATATTTAAAGCTTTATTACTTTTTTTGTTTTTAATTGAGAGCTGAAAAAGCTTTAGAGGAGGTAGACCTATCACTATTGCTATTAACTAAAACTGGTTATCTAGATATGTGTCTTTTTTCTGTGTTTGTTTAATGCCATTTAATCCTTGACTTGTGGATTTTTTTTTTTCCATAATGGGAGTTCTGGAATGTACCTCATCTTATGATCAACTAGTGACTGTTTTCTAGTGGAACAAATGTCCTTACCTTGTAATAGCAACTGGTATGCTCTTACAGAAAGACTTCAAGTTAATCTAAGTGAGTGGTAAATAGTAAATAGTAGCATATGAACCTGGTTCTCTCTTCCTAGGAGGAAGAGGAGGAACAGGAAAACAAGATGTCAGAAGAAGCAGAAAGACAGCATCAGGAACAGCAGAACAAGCCACAAGCTGAAGCTCCTGTCCAGACAGACCAGCCTGGAGCCACAGCATGCTCTTCATTTGTGAATGTAAACTTCGAAAATGAGGGAGATTGCCCGCCCATTGCAGAAAATAAACAAGATGTAGTTCCTGTCCCTCCTTAAGTGTAAAGCTCTGAATCATGTAGGAAATAAGAACTGTCAGGTGTCACAATCTGCCTATAAACAGGAAAAATACGATTATGCTTGTTCAGTGAAATACAACTCCTACCATTCTTATTGATCAGGAGAGAGCTAGGTGATGTCTGTTCAGTCTGTCTGCCTAATAAAGGCTGAGGCATTCTGCCAAATTGGCACTTCAGTTAAAATTGCACTACAAACATTTGGTCTAAAATTGAATGTGTGAGCTAATTTCTGTGTAAAGCAAGTAGAAATGTCTTTTCTTTGAACTGCTGTGTCTCTAACACCTGTCGATTGCAGAGGCTGTTTCCTATGTCTAAAAACCTGATTTGCACATTGTTTGCAACTTGGCTCTCTATGAATAGATTAATAGGAATTAATATCCTGTAACTCAAAAGTAATTTTAATAGTCTTATTCCCCCTATTTATTGTCACTGTTGTATGCATGTATTTTTTTTTCTGTTGTTAACAGAAGAGAAAAATGTTAGACTTAATGTTAATTAGATTAAAGAGTCCACTGAATTTTTTTTTTCAAGTAGAAAAACCCCAACTTTCCAGGAGGCTATAAACACCCTTAAGAACTTTACTAACAAGTACCAGCACTCTTGGAGGCTGATAGTGCTCAGCTGCTCCATTCAGTGCTGTAGCAAAGTTCACAACTAACATCAGCGTAGGATGTTCTCACTCCAAGCCCAAGAATTAAGAGACCCATATGCTTGAATGCATGCTCTCAGTGGTCCTGAGAAAGAAACTAAAGTCTTGCTAAATTATATTAAGTGCACTGGACACTCTATGTAGTACCAGTTTAGAACTATGAACGTTTTTGGACATCGATGAGCAAGTCTGTGTACTTGAGTAACCTAAACAAACTATGTGTTGGATGTTAAATTGCCAGTAACGGATGTGCCACTGCAGATGGTTTTCATCCTGTTAGCACAGAATACATAACTAGAAACAACAAAACCAAACCTACGACTCTTTCCTTCTCTTAAATAAATATAATGTGTTGTGATACTGCACTTGCAACAACAGAATTTTTGTCTAAATGAAGTGCAGGTAGCTCCACATCTAATACCAATTAAGGCTATTTTACTCCAATGACTGTTGTACCTGTAGCTTGTAAAAGGTGAATGGTTTACTTTGCAACAATCAGGTGTCATGGCCCCAGTCATTTTCTGTGGAAAATTGTTGTAGGTAAAGGAGCAGAGAACCAGCAGTAGTTATCATGTACAACATTACTTCTGTCCTTGAGATTTATTAAAAAAAAAAAAAAAGTTAAAAATAGTCCTCAGTGAAATTGGGTTGTTGGGTATCATGATGTGTCCCTGGCCTTGCTCCCACTGCCAACTGAGGAGCCTGATGTAAGACCACAGGCTAACTTGGCTCTTAGTTTCTGGAATTAATTACGTATTTCAGATCACCCTCTGCCTGAACTAATGTCCTGTACAGCACAAACTCTTCTTCTCATCTAGCTGTAGCTCTCCAGCACTATGGAAAATCTAGGGAGGAGGATTCAATCATCAGCTCTAGTCCATCTGTTTTGGTACTCCATTCTTTGCCTTTTCTGAATTCTAAGACAGAGGGTGCTGAGCACAGTGTAAAATCACTCCTTAGCCCTGAACATCTGCAAGGGAGAGCTTGATTCAACACCTTAGGAATACACAGAAAACCAGCTTGTTAGCAGTTCTTACAGCATCAAAGAAAGAAAACCTCAGATAGCTTGAGTAATACCTTGACAGCTGAAGGATACTTTGCTTTTCTTCCAATAAATTAATGTCAGTTGTTTTTTCACCTCCTTTCCCTACTATTTATTGCATAACAAATGCTCTCACTGCCTTCTTTGTATAAAATACTGTATTACTCACTGTGCCTTAACTTAATCCTTCCTTTTTTGCAAACTGTATGAAAGTGGCTACTTTCATATTGGTTTAATTTTTCTGTAAATGCATTAATTGGTTATTTTATATTTAATATAATTTTTGAACTGGAAGTTGGCTATGGATTTTCCTTTAAAACTGTGTGGTCTTTGAAACTTGATGCCTATACACAGGTGCATGTGCCTGTTTACTGTTTTCATCTTTACTAAGTCACACATCCTGGTTGAAGATTCAGGCACCAGAATTCAAAATATCATTTTACCCCCACCCCTTCCTTAGACTCTCATGTAGTACTCTGTGTTTAGCACTACCTCAAACTAATAAATAATGCAGGATTGCAAACACTTCTGGCCTGGAGCTATCGTAATTCTGTCTGAAAGCTGAAACATTGCTGTGGCTTTCTTAAGGATTAAGAGTTTCACAGCTTTAACTACTGCTGTAGCTCAGTTGTACAGGTAAGACCGATTACATAAAATACTTGCACAGGAGGTTAACGTGGTGAAAACCTCTGTACAGGTGTTTGGATTAGTTTTAACTAGATCTAAAGCTAGTGCAGTTTTATTTCCGTTAATGAACCTCTTAAAATTAGGTAACTATCCAGTTCAATAATTTACTTATCCTTCCTGTTACACACTTAAAGCTGGTCATGCATAGAAGAAAAAGGCCTAAATTCCTAACTTCTTACTGAAAACTTCTGCCTTCACAACAGAATGCTCAACAGTGCTGTCATTAGAGGAAGCCACGCAGAATGGAGTGGGAGGCTTGGGATGGCTGAGTGGATATAGGCCAGTGCTGAAGATACCAAGAACCACATTCTTACTTTCAGGGTAAATTCACACTTAGAATAAGGTATTTAAATAAGAATAGGGCTTGGTACACATGAAAAAAAAGTCCAAAAATATTTATTTTTTTAAAAAAAGGTAACTTTTCCTTCTTCAAAAACACTTGCTTTTTTGGTTTCAGAAGTTAGTTCTGTGATTCGTGTATGTACCACCTTCTATATCATATGCAGGGACAAAGGAGGAAGGGAGAGAAGTAAAATGGAAGAGGAATTGATTCAGATAATGAATGTTTCCAGCTTCCAACAGTTGGCTCATCAGATTGAGATCTCTATGGATACAGTGTGCTCCCATTCAAAGTCACGTATCATCAACATCAGCAGTGCTGTCATTATCGCTTGCCACAAGGACCTCTCTGTTCTCGTACGTCCAGAACCCATTCAGATCAATTAGAATGCTGGTAACAGTGTCCCCTTGACTGCTATTGATCAAGTCTTGAAGGGAGATTTTGTAAGGGTCCTTAGGCTTCACCATATCAAAGATTTCATCCTATGAAAGACGAGTCAAAATTGGGAGAAAAGCCGCACACATTAATGAGCAGGATAATGGCCATTTCATACCATATACAGAATGATCTTTGGGTAACTAGTGCCACCCACACCAATTTACAAAAAGCAGCTGTTAAGCCCCAAAGCATCTAAGATACAAAGCACACTGACTGATTGGCTACAGTTCAGAGCAGTGTCCTCAGCTCCCACATATCAAGTAAGAATTTGCTTTTCTGGGGAGGCTTCAGCCTCAAAGCGGCAAAATGAAACTCAGTTCACTTGTATGAGCTAAGTTTTGTAGAAGCTCTTGTACTTTTTTTTTAAAGTACTGAAACTGCTAAATATACAGTAGGCAGTTTTATAGGCTGTTTGTTTAAGTCACCAGTCTGCCCCCTGTCCCCCAAGGTATGATCCCCAGAACTGTAAAATGGACTTAGCAAGTAGCTTCAAGTGTAAGAAACAGCAACATGTATTTAACAGGTAATTTGTCTATTATTAAAGAAACTACTAGACTAAAATAACTATCAGTTATTTTACAGAGCAACTGTTGACTAGAAAGGCATTTTCAAACCTATGAGTAGGACAAGTTAGCTCATTTCTACTACTCTCCAAGTAAATATATACAGTAACCTATTTTGCTGAAAAATTATGATGTGACATAACTAAATTATTAAATGCTTATTCAAAGATTTTACACAGTACTCCATTTGGTAAAGCTAACCTTGACATCCTGAAAAGAAACTGGTTCTTGTCCATGAATTTTCATTTGTTCCTGAATAGCCTAGAAGAAAGAGAAGTTAGGAATGGCTAGTGCAGGATTATACTGATACTGTATGGAAGTTATTAAATGCTTCTGCATTTTAAGCTGTACTGCCCGCTAACAAAGCATTCATGGTACAGCTTGCAATCATTTTTCTTCCACATGTGAGGCAGGGGTGAGTTAAGGCATTATCAATGATATACATCTCTAAGTTCACAGTTCTTAATTAGTATGATATGAATCTCATTTTCATTACGACCAGTGTTTGAACAATTTGCATATTATCCCTCAACACTCAAAACTTAAGATATTAATACACTCAAAGTTTACATAAGGTTACATTTCTGACATAATATGAAATATAGGCTAGGGAAAGAGAGAACAAAAATTATTAATCAGCAGAAAGGCCAATCAATTCTTTTAATGTGGTACTATTTGAACACCTTCATCACCAAACCTACATCTGCAAGTAACAGCTATGAACAAAACTGTTTCACTAGCACAAGCTGCACAGCCTTGTCAGAGCAGCTTTGCCAGCACAGCCTCTGTAGGTGCATATGGGGAATAAAACAGAGAGTACAGTGGAACTGATAAAGGAGCCTGATATCTTAGGCCTGATCCAGCAGAAACCATGGGAGAGACAAACACAGATAACTGCAACATGGGGAAGAAGTGACCAAGAAACATGTTGTGAAACTTTATGATAAGATACTGTTACCAGGTGATGTGATGTCATGAAGAATGTGTAACCAATGGGAAACTCCAACCAAAAACAGAACCCTACATAAGTGCCATACCAGTAAACCCTATATAACCATCTTGTATTCTCAGTAAAATCAGCTTCTGATCCAAGCTCAGATGTCCCCATCTCTCCATCACCACCAGGTGCAGACCTATTCACACTTGATGCTAGCAGAAAAGCAATCATTCATAGATTCAAGAGGAACTGTTCTGATTTCAAGGAAAACTTGGAACGTTCCATGTCCAAAAGGATACTTGTTACAATACAGAAATAAGGTGGATATAAGATTATGCCTTGAGCAGGCCTGAATGCTTTACTGACTCAATGAAGTATGTACCTTGTTCTTCATCCTTTAAACATACAGCTAAGCACAATGACATTATTTATTTTCACAGTTGTAATACAAAGATCCATATCACGAAATTTGGAGTGCTTGTCCCTGTGTCTGAATAGATACTACTGAGGGAATCCTGCACACGAATAAAGCATCAAGCTTGTAACTCAGCTGAAACCATCCACAGCAAAATACTATTTTACTGCATAGCACTTCCCTTCCCAAGATATCTCAGGTATTGATGAGAAAAACAAGACGAAACAACAGAACACCTGCCCCCTTTCCAAACCAAAATCACCACAAGTCAGAAGAAAAAGACCAAAACAACAAAAACCCTATCACACACAAACCACAGTTTGGAGGAAGATTTTACAATCTTAAGTTAATTTTAACAGCAACTAAAAAAAATTAAGCTTAGTTTAAATCTATTTTGGAAGCAACAGGTACAAATACAGACTATGAAAAATGCAAAAAACTTTTTGCAAGCAAAGCACTGAATGAAAAATCCCACAGCTGTATAGGCCTATCAATAAATTTCATTATCTTCATTTCTTTTAGTGAATTTTAGGATTACAGTTGAAATTAAAACCATGGGCAATAATCAGTTAGAACCATCATGAAAGATTTTAACAGGTAATCATCACACAATGTTAGGACTATTTTCAATTTAAAAAAAAACCCAACCCAAATCAATAGAAAATATTTTTCCTACTCAAAATCAAACCAGTTAATTTCAACTGCAGATAAACTACTAAAAATACCTTTTGAAATCCTTCCCATTTTTGTCTTTACAAAAAAAATTAAATCTTCTTAGAAGTCATTACTAGCTTGCCTGTGGCTATTGGTAATTTAAAGTGATTTCCTGCAGATCTGCATGCAGAAGCACATAGGCTGTAACACTATAAACACAGAAAATAGCCTACTTGTATAAAGAGACTTACCCTAAAGAAATAATTAAGGGAAAAGACATTCAGGTGTCCTTTGTTCTCTATATCAAGCAGTTTGAAAATATATTGCAGAGCTGCAGGCTCCTTTCTGTTTTCTAATGCAAGCACAAAGTCCAGGTAGGTTTTATAGTCCTAGAAGTAGATACAATCATGTTTATTACAGTCTTCTTTCTAAATTGATTTTGCAAGCAGGAACTCTATAATTGGCAGCTATTTCATTGTAGGGGATCAGTTTATTTTCCGAAAAAGACAACATGAAATAGAAAATGGCTGCTACCACTAATGTGCACAGAAAAGTTACTTTTTAATGACTTCTGATGATGGGAATTCTGCCATTTTAGAGGCAAAATAGCATTCCAAGCATAAATCCAAATGAAACATGCCATATATATGCTATTAAACAACGTTTAATACATCTTTAAACTGCTGAACTAGTTGGGTTTATACCCAACTAGTGAAGATAAAACATATGAAATGTTTTCATTATCATAAATTAAATGTCTAGTGGTAGTAAGCCTACTGTTACCAAACAGTGAAGTATATGGCCAATTAAGTATATAATCCTTAGACCAGAGTCAGTGGTTTGGCAAATTATGTGCTAGAAACATTAGTTAACATTCCAAGTATCACACTTATCTTTTTCATCAATATGGATTCTTTGTTTCCCAATCAAGATACAGTTGTGACAAGGACAGAAATCCTACAGCCCTGTGTGTATAACTATCCCATTTAGCTGTAACACCAGAGTTGTGCTGTCAGAGGGAGCTTGACAGCCTGGAAAAATGGGCTAACAGGAGCCTCATCAAGTTCAACAGAAGGAATGCAAAATCCTGCATCTGAGGAGGAATAACCCCATGTACCTGAAGAGTTGGGGGTGATTAGTCAGAAAGCAGCTTTGCAACAGGCCCTTGCAGCAAAGGCTGCTGACAGCACCCTCAGCTACATTAGGAAACGTTTTGGTGGCAAGTTGAGGAAGGTGATCCTTCTCTACTCAGCACTGCTTAGGCTACATCCACGTCTGGGTCCTGCTCTGGTCTCCCCCATACAAGAGAGATGAACCTACTGTTGCAAGTCCACAACAGATCAACTAAGAGGATCCCTCATGACCTCAATGATTATGTGATTCTAACAAAAAAACTGCTCAGGTGGCAAAAGGGCTGTATAGTGAATTTGTAACTTATCACTTTATACTCCAGTCATCTGAATGCAGACAAGAATTGTGGCTGAACATTAACTAAAGCTTCAAAAAATACAGATATAAGGTGTTACTTTAATTAAATTAGACTTCTCATTTTTCACAGCTATGGAAAGCTTATGATGATAGACACAGTTGTCTTCTTAAAGAAGTTGACAGCTTAGCTAACTTTCACTAATCTCAAGTGTGCCATTTGTCTTTGGTTCTCTTTAAAGCATTACATTTAACTAAAAAGTATTACTGCATCATTTTTTCAACATGCACTTTTGTAATTGAACCTACAAGTGGCTTTATCCTAGGCTGTCTGGATTCCCTATCACCTCTGCTTTTTTAAACAAGCAATTTATTTTTAGGCCACACTACAATCACCTTGCTCTTAAGAAAATTAATTTTCTAATATGTTGCATGGTCATTTGTGTGCACAGTGATAAACAAAAGTTACTTTACCTCAAGCTACTCTTTGTTTTAAAGATACTCATTATTAGACATTTCTCAACTCAGTAAGCCAAAGATGTTATGCTGTGGACAAAGGGAAAATATGTTATTACCATTTCACCATCATAAGTTAAGCATTCCTGAAAGACACGATCCAAAAATATGTTGGTCAGAGTCCCTGTTCCGTATCGGGACAGTTCTTCTTTGCTGAGCATGCCATTGTGATCTTTATCAAGGTTTAAGTATTGACCTAGGAAGGAGATAAAAAACCACAAACCATAATATACCTCTATCAGAAAAGAACTCTTTCAACAGAGAAAATTAAACACTGAAATGCTGAATTTTCTAATTTCCATAATAAAATTAATGCATTGAGAATTACTAGATCCACAATAATATTCATAAAGCATCAGAAATAAGCACAGAACATGGAGGGAGAGGAAGTGGGATTCCCATAATGAGGTGTTAGCCATTCTAATCTAAGTTAATAGCTGTGGATACGGAGAGAGGAGCAGAAGGCCAAGAGCATATTATTTTATACAAATATGCTGTAAGCATTAAAAAAGAGCTAATGATGATGCAAAGGCATCAACAGAGCCAGAAGAGAAGGTTACAGAGGAATCTTGTACCTTGTGCAACAAGGTGACAGATTATAAAACCACAATAAAAAGCAACAGCAGAGAACCGAAATTATAAAGTAAGCCAGGAAGATAAGCTGAAAGGATGGATACAGGATTTGAAAAGACCAGTTAGCAGGAGGATTTAACATGACAAAAGCAGAGGAAAAATAGCAGTAATAATGTGACTAAATCATATAAGAAAGTGTAGAAGAAAAGTGTTGACATATAAAGGAACCTACCATAAACTCTTAATGCAGAAGGAGCAGAAAACCAATTTGTTTCCTGACTTTCTTTAGAAAGTTCTTCATCCCTTAACTAAGTGAAACATAAAGTTAGAATTCAGAAAGAGTAAATTAAAATACAACAGTATGTGTTACAGACCCTTACCTCCAGCAAATCATCCAGGAAGCTGCAAGCTAAAATATCCTGTATCTTTATCTTCCCTGCAGCAAGAAAAGGAAAATACATTTTAACAGTTGCTCAGCCAACATATCTGTTTGACTATTCTCATTTAGGTGGTTCAACTTAAGAAAGAAGTATTTGGAGCAGAAAAAGATGCCTTTTTAAGAAACAAAAGCTAAACAAAACCTGTATCTAACATCAAGGATAAGACTCTGATTTCAGAGATAAAATACCTTTTAAAATGTTTTGTCCAAACTAGCCTGATATTGGCAGGAGCTATCCTGAAGCCTTAAATGCCAGAAAACTAGATTAAAATAAATGTGAGTGTTCAACATCAACTCAGAATGTAAAACAAAAATGCAAAGAAAGCACACTTAAAACATATGATGAAATAATAGTCTCCTAAGTGACATGATATTCTTACATCTTCAAAACTACAGCTGTGAGACAAAGCTAAGGTAGCAGAATGCACTTCTGCTGGTGCAGCTCTGACTGGTGCACACTGCTAACAGCTGTGCAAAATAACAGCGTTGTAACTTCCCACCCACTCTCTCCAAACATTTGTAATTACCTCTGTCAGAGGCTGCTGCCCACACAGTTCTGACCTTTACAAGGGGCACAGCTGGACCTTGAAAACTCTGCAGTTTGTGACTTAAACCAAGGGCATACGAGGGAGCCACACTTGTAACAAGCATTATCAGACCTAACTGCAGATCTTTTCTAGTGGGCCTACATGGTGCACACAGATTTAATCACAGGAAAAGCACATCACTCTAACCATTCCTGAGCACTTCCACAGCTCTGTGGATGTTCTGACAAGCAGTTGTATTGTTGGTTGCTGTGTTTTTTATTCACCCTAAACACATAAAAAATTAGCTAATGCTAATGGCTCATTATGACGTAACAATATCTTACTTGTCAGTTTCTATGAGATAACTCTATAGTACCTCAACTGACAGGTATCTCACAGAAATTCATTAGCTGTAAAAGTATATTATTAGACCCACAATAAAGACTCATTGTCTTCAGTGGAGATTAATCTTCAATGCTGAACAAAAGCCTACCAGGACAACTACACATTGCTTTGAAAACACAAGTCGCTTCAGTGGAAATATTTTAAGAGACCTACCTGTTCTGAGAGGATCCAGAAAGAAGAAGAACTTTCTAACTGCTGTGCAGACATAGAAGGAGTAAAAAGATTTTTCTAAGCCATCCAGCTGTGGCAAAGTAGGGATGAGTTCCAAAATATAGTTTTCTAAATCCTGCAAAATTAAGGAAAAAAAAGAAAAGAAGCATCAAACATTACTATTGTTCCGTGTTTGCTATATTATTCCCTGGCTTTCAAGTGTATTTTGTTAAAATTTTCTGCAACAATGCAGAAAACAGCAAGAAAGCAGGTAAAAAAAGCATCTGTCCCTGTGCAAGAAATCCCAGATCACATACATGCACATGTGATTCTAGGGCTAAAGCAATCTATTAATAAAGGAGAATTTAACAAAGTACACCACATTTATATGTAAATATAAATGCATTCAACAGTACCTTTTTCAAATATCAGGAGCAAAATTCATGATTGGATTATCCCATTGCTGAATATTCTTTAATAAATCTTTTTTCTTTGAGTGGTAACC
Source organism: Promerops cafer (assembly GCA_013398275.1). Lineage (NCBI taxonomy): Eukaryota > Metazoa > Chordata > Aves > Passeriformes > Nectariniidae > Promerops > Promerops cafer. The sequence goes on along the minus strand of VZSE01014783.1, from coordinate 1,509,515 downwards.
AGGACATTTCTATTTATTTTATAATATTACCTCCTTTTAGAAGGAAAATAATTAACTGAAGAATAATTTGTGATTTTTACCATATCCTACTAAATCTAGTAAAGTGCTAATGACGTTAAATCTTTGTCGATAAAATCCTTTTTTTCAGAAAATTACCCATAAGTTTAAAAGGCTAGCACCACTCTCACGACCACATCTCTTGAATACATGAATTGCAATTTATCTAAACAAATGTTTCCACCCCAAATCTATGTTATGATATAATCTTTTACAAGACAAAACTAGAAAAAAAAACAGGATCTTTCTGATGCTCTCATTTGATTTAAAGACAGACATTAAGTTTATCAAGAATTTACTTACTGATTCTCTGAGGTAGCCTTGTCCTGCCACATCATATAAACTGAGACCTATTCTTGTCTGATGAAGCCATACTGTGAAACAGAAAACAGAATTACAATGCAAGAAACCTATGGGGCTTTTGAGTTCTTGCCAAAATTTGAAGTTATTCTAGAGGCGCAAGGCACAGTTGGATTTTAAGTGCCTCTTCCCATTTTTCTGAGCTTTAAGCAAAGCCATGTCATGTACTGCTTAGAAACACTGTTTCAGTCTCTAAATTTGTAAGAGTCACTCACAACATACTATAAATATACACTTCATAAATACATACTATTTATAATATAAACATACACTGTTGCCACAACTGCCTTATAATAACTAGATTTTGTGGAAAAATGGCTGAGCAGACTCCACATTTTATTCAGTGTGTAGCACAGAAAGGCTAGGATTAAAAGCAACTTTAAAGATCACCTAGTTCCAACCTCCCCCTGCCACAGGCAGGGATGTCACCCACTAGATCAGATTGCTCAAAGCCTCATCCAACCTGGCCTTGAACACTTCCAGGGATGGTGCATCCACAACTTCTGTGGACAATCTGTTCCAGTGCCTCACCACCCTCTGAGTAAAGTATTTCTTCCTAGCATCTACTCTAAATGTCTCCTCTTTTAATATAAAACTGTTTCCCCTTGTCCTATCACTATCTGCCTGGGTAAGGAGTCACTCTCCATTTTATATGCTCCCTTTAAGTACTGAAAGTCCACAATGAGGGTTCCCCCCAAAACCTTCTCTTCTCCAGGCAGGACAACCCCAACTCTCTCAGCCTGTGGTCATAGGAGAGGCTCACATCTTTCAAGACTCCAGCTGGGGTCTTGAGTCTCAGAGCAGAGGGTGAGAATTATCTCTCTTGACCTGCTGGCCACACATCTTTTGAGGCAGCCCAGGCTTTCCAGGCTGCAAGCAGACAGGGTTGTATGGAATCGTATGGATTCGTTCTCTCTCACTGACTTAGAAACACGTAGCAGTGCATTTCCACTGCATTAAACAGCTGTACAATGTCATATACAGATAGATTGCTACAACTCCTTGTTATAGCACCAGACACTGCAGCTGCAGCCAAAGGTCAGGCCCTCACTTCTGAGTTACAAGACGAGAATTAGAATCACACAAGCATCTATCTTTGTAATGAGAAGGCACATTAACTGGACAATCTACAGGACAATGTGCTTGAAGCCATTGTTAAAGCACTGTAACACTGATGGGAGTATATATTAGGTTAATAAAAACTATTATTCACATACTCAACATTAAATTTAACTCCCATTTTCTGAAGAAACAGTTCAAAAGTTCCTCTTATGCAATATGAGCTGTCCTTCATAACATTCACTCTTCAAGGTAAGTGTTTCTCGTGGTGGGCTAAGTGTCACTCAGATGGCAGATGTTATACAGTGAGGCTGTTTCACTGTTGGCTTAAGTTTAAAGGTAAACACATCACACATGAAGTAATTTGGTGGTGGCAGGTTTTTTTTTTTAATAATTTTGTTTGTTTGCTTAGAAGGAAGGCATCGTCCTAAATACACAAGACTCAAAACTTCTGGGTGAAACAAAGCTCTGAAAGAATCTCTGTTGTGTCCATCTGGGTGGGCCTTTTGAAACTCATCAAATTCTAACAGACTTTGCCACAGGTATCCTATCCTGCAGCTTTTGGCTTTGCTTTTGGAAATGGGGCTATTACTCATTTCTTGCATATTGTGCACACCTCTGTATCATGCTTCCTGCTCAACACATTTCTCATCCCTTGCGCCACAAGATTTTAAGTTAAGCAGGCTGAGCTGCTCAGAGAAAGGTGCTGTTCTCTTCTCCTAAAGGAGAAGGACACAGTACCCAGGGCAAAAGATAATGAGACAATCTTCCTTTCTGCTAGCCAGTCCAGTGTTTTTAAACAACATCTAATATATTTTTTTAAAAAGGGCATTTTTCAGCCCAGGTGGCTATTTATAATAAAAAATAGCTGAAAATATGGTAAGTGACAAGCACAGAAACATACTGACATAATTGACAAACTGTTAGAAAACAGACAGCACCACTCTGTAGAAGGACAAACAGCAAACAAAGCTATCTGCCCGATCACAGTGGTTAAGATCACATCTGCCATGGAACTGTATTGTTTTGCACTTCATAGTATTGTCTAAGTAAAGGAAATCAGAATGACAATATATTTAACAAACAGATCAAGCGTATCTGTGGCTGGGGAGAGATGGATTACAGAGGTATGATGGACTCCCACCTTCTAGTAACAAGACAAAAATTCCAAGCCTCAAGAAAAACAGCATTTGCAGTTAAGGGTAGATCTCACTGCTGTTGAAGGGAACATCAGGTAACTAATAAAGCTGAAAATAGCCCTAAAATGAAACAACTTCTAACACAGAAGAAGCACCCACTAACCTTTTCGCATGACATAATTGAAAAACTGCATAATAGATATTCTCCCATAAGGATCATTATGGAGTAATTTAGCAAAGATCTTCGCTGTAAAGAATTGCCTGTAAAACAAACACAAAACTACTTCTATGCATCTGATTACACTGCACTGACAGATCCAGTTACAGTATGTGAAATTTACAGATCCTGTAAAATAATATTTTAACACAGAATGTGTTAATATGCTACATTACACTCATCAGGTGGAATCCTACAAAGTAACAACAGTAAACTCAATAAAAAGCAGCTACTTTTTCTGCTCATGAGACTCTTCAGTGACGTGGAACTTTTGAGAGCTTTTATTCAATTTCTCTTTAATACAATGTGTTTGGTAACTTCCAATCTTCTACAACAATAGACACATAAAAGAAACTGCCAGTACTGACAAATAACTTGCTTCTGCCCAAAGCTCAATCACACAGCTATGTGCACAGGAGCCATCTCCAACAGGAGCATACGAAGTACCATTCACTGCATGCTGTGCACATCTGGTAGGAAATTCTGCATCAGAAGAAATTAGGGAAGGTTGAGCAATATCATGGAGACGTGATTTCCAGTTCATTTACATAATGTACTGTTTGCTGACCACTAACATCTAAAAATGTTCATGCTGATAAAAATTTTTCTTCAAAAGGATGCACTACTATTCTTTTAAGCACCTCTATTACAAGTCACCTCAGAGATGCAGAGTACACCTTTGCAAGGATGTAAAGTAACCAGTTAATCAGTAACTACATGGATTTGAGTTTCTCACCATTAAACTGTTCCCATCTATTTTAGCAACTGAAAGTTACAGTAGCACTTAGGTTTAGTCAAAATGAGCACATACAAGAGAAGAAAGCCTTACTTGCATTTTGGTCCAGCTTTTTCACCAACTTTCAAGAAGTTCTCATAATTAATCATTGCTTCTTCCCCAATCATTGGTGATGTCTGATGTTTGTCCAGTAGAAACCACAGATTCTTAAAAGGTATTTATACTTGGTTAAGAAGATATCTCTTTAGAGATGTCAACGTGCTTAAGATATAGTGTTTAAGAAACTCAGCAAAAATGTGGGCTTGATGCAAGACTCTCTCAGTTAATCAGGACACATGGTCGGTTCAGCCAGAAAAGTGAGTGTGTGCTACTTCCTTTCCCTTAAATGCTGCTAAACACATGCACACTCTCCCTCCCTCACTCGAATTTCTAGGGTCACACCCCTTTTGTCTTTGCAGTGCAATAAAATCAACCATCTTAAAAGTCTCTCTCAGGGATCCGTAAACAGAACTTATTTTATCATCTGCACTCACCAGGGAAATCATTGCAACGTGCTGGAAAACTAGAAGCCATCAATTTAGTCCTCACATACATCATAACAAGGAAGCTTCACACTGGCATCACTGGCCCAAGGCTAGGCAGCACTTGAGCTTTACCAAGTATTGTGTGCTCAAATACAAAGCATCTTACCACAAGATTCTGTGGGCAGACAGGAGATCATCAAACTCTGACAAGAGATAATCTAAATCCATTCAGAACCCATTAAAAGACACACAAATTATTTTCCTACCTGCAGCTCTTCATTATCCAACAGTTCTCTACTTTTTCTTTGCAGAAAGACAGCTCTAGATTCTTCTCTTAGTTTCTGAAGTAAGACTTCATCTTCAGCTGGCAGCTGGAAACATTGTGGCATTTTAATTTTCTGCACAGTACCATTCAAAAACTACACATCCAGCAAGTACTCTTAGGTAGTCACATGCTCTGATTGATGTTGTTTACTTGACAGAAAATAGCCAGTCTACCAAACTTGCTTCTGCTACAAGGGATATCACTTGCACTCTGTCTCAAACCATTTCAGTAATGAAGCACTTACTTAAAGCNCTTGCACTCTGTCTCAAACCATTTGACATCTTGACATAAAGGACATCTTTAACAGGACAGACAGAGAAGTATCCATCGAGTAAGCACTATCCCATGGTCACTAGATATGAGTGCTCACACATAAAAGACATTTAGTGTTGTGTTTTACTCAGGAGAAGCAGCACATTCTATTTTGTGGTAGGCCTGACTCTCTAAAGTGTGAATGCCTACTAGACTTGTTTTGGCCAACAAATAAGATGAAAGAACACCTAGTGTGAAAGTTCTGCCAACATTTACATGCCAAACTGTACAGCATCCCTGAAACTTGGAGAGTTGCATGTGTACCCATCAACTGAAACATAGGTACTTGAGAACTGTATTGGCAGAAATGTGAGACCCTAAGGAATATGTGACCATGAGAGGTTTGACAGCATCTGAGTGATCAAGTTGACAAGTGCCAGCAATATCAAGACGTCAACACGTGCTCCCATCCCAATCTGATTCATCTCATAACTAGGTTACTGGCCCAAGCATTTCTTATGGATGATGCAAGCAACAGATCTATCTCTAGTCTGCAAGACCAACAACCCACCATTTTCATGAGGGAGCATCCCATCATGTCTAAACAGGAACCAGAAGATACACATGTGTAACATCGGTACGTCAAAATTTAGTTAGAACATTAAGTGCCTCTGAAAAAGAACTTCCTACCTTTACCAAGCAGCCTGATTAGCAAAACATTTCACTGACTCTGATAAGATTCTTAGTACTTATTTTAAACTGCTGAAAGTCACAATTGTACAAAACAAAAAATTAGACTAAGCAATTCACATCACTCAGATTTCAATATACTTTAGGTTCTGAAGCTGCAGGGTCCCTATGAGTAAGCATAATATTTTTTTTTAATATAGAACAGCCTCTTGTTAAAAGTTTATCTGGATACTTCACTTACCCTGTAGTAAAATCGTGGTATGTTTGCATACGATGTATTATCACTGTTTTTCCCTCCTTTCCATTCCATGTAATATTTTGTGAACAATTCCATTTCTTCATCCTTTAGCTCTTGTTCACTCTTTTTGGCTGATTGACACAGAAAAGAATGTTCACACTGTATTCCAACAGAGTTCTAATGTAACAAGGGGCTTTAAAAATAGAGTTAATACTGAGGCTTATTCGGTTGTGCTGTTTAGTAACACAAATACGACGTGGAAATGAGTGGAGCACAGACCAATCACATAAATTACATAAGAGTATGTTCCGTAAGTATTTTGAGTAGGTACACAGCATCTCTTTCAATGACTGCACACACCCGATTCACTGCAAGGTATGCAGCTACATGAGGATGCCTGACAGAGCAGCAGCGCTCCTGCTTCAGCAGCGGCCCTGTTTGAGACGCTGCGCGGTGCGAGCCGCAGCCCGAAATCGCCTTTCCGAGGCGGCTCGGGGCTGTCGCTGCGCACCTGCGCCAGCGCCGGCGGCGCTCACCCGCGAGCGAACCGCCCCCAGCCCCGGCTGCCGCGGGGGCGTGTGCGGGCAGCGCAGCCCTCACGGTTCCTCACCGCTCCCGCCCACTGAGCCCCGAACCACGCGACTTTGCTTCTCCGCAGGGCGACTCCGGGACCCGCCCGGCCCCTGGGGCAGCCCGGACACGCCGAACTACGGCAGCAGCGGAGAGGCCGACGCTCGGCCCGCCGGCCGTGCCCCCGGCCCGCCGGTGACTGCGGGCACCCCGGGGCGCTTCCCCCGCCCGCTCCCGACCCGGGGC
>VZSE01014783.1:1472293-1503032 GCA_013398275.1 Promerops cafer | reverse complement strand
GCCCGCAGCCTCCGCTCCCAGTCCATCGGCACGCGCCCGCCGCCGGCCACCTCCCCGCGCATGCGCGCTGCCATGCGCGCTGCCATGCGCGACGCGCCCCCGCCCTTCGGAGCTCCTTGCCCACACCCGACATGGCGGAGCAGGCCCGTCCCTCCTAAAGGGGCGCGCGGATCACGTGTCGCCCCTCCCGGTGAGACGCGATTGGCTCCACGCGCGGGCGCGGGCCCGCCACACGCTTCCGGGCCAATGAGAAGCTGGCCTGCCCTGCCACGGGGCACGCGCCTGCAGCGCATGGCCGCCGCGCGCAGCGTCAGGTGGGCCCCTCGCAGAGGGATGAGGGAGAGACGGGATGAGGGAGAGAGGGGCGAGCGGGAGCGGCCTTCCCAAAAGCTGGGGGTTTTCCGGTACGGCCGGGCCGGGTCCGTGGGTCACCGAGTGAGGGACGTGGCACCCTGCGGGGTCTCCCCGTGAGGCGGACCAGCTTGCGGGTCTCCCGGTATTTACCTGTGTAATCTAACCTGGGATTATAATGTACCTGGGATTTCAGTGTCATTACCGCCCGCGGTGTTGCTCTGCCTCTTTGGCAGCGGCGTTACCAAGGATTTGGGATTGGGAAAACAAGTTAAACGGAAGTTTGTCACCCGGTGAAAAATGTGAGGGAAGCGATGTAGGAACCCCGTCCTGGAACTGCCTGAAGGATCAGAATTGGAATTTCTCACCTGAAATAGTTGAGCTACCTTGAGTTTTGTATTTGATAGCATGCAGGTGTAAATATCACAGGAAACCACGGAGCAGGTCATGATGTCGTGGTGTTGTTTTTATTTTTAGGAAATCTCCTGATTTAACTGGGACAAAGGCAGGAAGAAAAACCCTGTGCTTTTTGTGGAGCTGCATCAGCGTTACCTTTCTGCATATAACATAGACGGTACACATCATTGCTGTAACCAACAAACAGGACTCATAATATACAAAACATCTTCTCTAGAAAGAAAGATACTCTCATTTTGGATTATTGTCCTCACAGTCTAAGAGATTGATTTTTTGTGAAAAAAGATTTTACCATTTTTTTGTGTCCATAAGAGACAAAAAGGACTCACAGAACAAGCATTGGAAACAGAAGCTTATATAGTTTGACAGCCCTTGGGCTTTTAATAATAAACATCCCCATGCAAACTGTATTTTTCATTTTATAACTTCATCAGATACAGTGAGCTACTAGTGAGACAATTTGGTCTTGTGATGGCACTCTTTTCTCGAACTAGTCAGCAGGGTTTTCAGGCTTTGCTAGGGAAATGTCACATGTTCTGGCCTGTTTCAAGATGCCAACAACTGTTTGCTGCCTCTTTCAGCACCCCTAATAGGGAAAAAATTAACTATTTCAGTTTTATGACATCTTCCAGCACTGCATTACCAGTGGACCCCAAAGAAACTGATGTCTTTCCTACAAAGAAAAGGTCTGAAATTGATTGCAAAGAAGGAAATGGATGGGATGAGGAGACTAAAGAAATACCCGAAGGGAAATTCCACTTTTCTTCCTCTGTTGGAGCTGCAGAGAAATGGTCAATGAGTCGTGTTCTGTCAAGGCATAAGTTTAGCAATGTACAACCTCCAGAAAAACCTTTGCAGGCTGAGGAATGGAACAAACTAAGGGAAGATTTCCAGTTACCTGAAATATTTGAAGAGGTGATGCTGAACAGTATGATCAGGTGCAACAGCCCCATTGATGTGGCCAAGTCCTTGCTGACGCACGTGGCAAAGCGTAATGGTGACATTGCGTACAATGTGTTGGTCAAATACCTGACATTGTGTGTCCAGCAGGGACAGGTTTCAGAAATCCTTGATGTGTATGACATAATGAAAGTCAGGTTTAAGATTTTAGAAAGTGGGGCTTACAACCTTCTCGTCAGGGGGTTGAGCAATTCAGATCAATGGAGAATGGCCTTGACTATTTTGGACGAAGTAAAAAAGATTATGATTCCCTCACGGACGTGCTATGAATCTTGTATCAAAGCAGCCAGCCGTCACCAAGAAATGAAACTCGCCTGTGAACTGTACAATGAAATGTTGGCTAAAGATGTGGTCCCAACCTTGGATGTCCTGCAGTCATTTTTTGACTTCAGCAGGGGTATGAAAGGTGCTGAGTTACAAAAAGAGCTCTTTGGTATCCTCCTATATTTGAGAGAGAACCAAATATACCCTCACAAAACATTTATGCGGAGTATAAAGCTATGGTTTGAAAGGTAAAGTTTCAATAGCAAGATGCAGTTCATGAGGAGGAGGGATTCGTATTATCCCACAGATCAACTCTGAGACACCTCAACATCTCATTTTGATTTTTGCTTCTCCACAAGAGACATATCATGAAAAGATGTGCTTTATTTTTGCTCACAAATTACTGTGCAACTTTAAAATTTTTACTGATGTCACCTTTTCTTTTACCTGTTAAATTTTACTCCTTGGTGCAAAAACTAGGAAATCGTGTTGGGTCATGGCAATTCAAAATAGCTGACTTCATCTCTTTGTGGGGTACTAGATAAGGAATACTGACAGATGTATGAGGGCTTTTCCTGTAACTTACTGGAGTGTAGAAGTAGTAAGCTAGTTGAAAGTTAGCTAGTTTCTTTCTTTAAAGGAAAGAGGCAGCGAATTCCACTAGGTAAAGTGAAGATTAAACGTATTGACTTTGTTCATCTAGTATTCTATACAATCTTAATATAAGGCTCTGTGTTTTAGCACAGTATTTAGCTGGTCGCACGGTTTGTTGTCATGAGTAATGATTGTCAGACTCTTCAGATTACAACTAGTTACAGTGCACATGCACAGTGGGGTTCACCTGAGCCCATTCCATGTTTTTCTTGAGGGTGGATGTGAGCCCATCTGTGATTTTTTAGCTGTTGGCTTTGATTTATGTGAGCTACAGAGCTGTTTTACAAGTTAGTCTTCCTGGATGGAAAATGTGGCCGTGGGAATGCACTACCATTATTGGAATGGCTTATGAATGTGTAGGGCAGTAACTTAAAAGTTGTCAGTGCACACTGATTGTTTGTGTGGGTCTTAAAATTTGGGGACAGCATAAACTGCTGAGGTTGATGGTGTTAGTTTTTTGCATGTTGTTAAATGCTGGTTCTTTATATAATATTTCCAGGTGTTACTGAATTTATATGTATTTTTATGTAATTCCTTTGTAGGGTAGATGTTTGGTTTTTTATTTCTAAATGTTGATCAAAATACAATTATTCTGACATGTAATTCAGATATTGTTAAATAAGAACCTACCTAATGTTTTTATTTCTCTTTCCCTCTGTACAAATTAGTTTACCAGGAGGGAACTGGAGAGGACACCTGACCAATATTAAAGACAGGTAAATGCAACGTTTTATTTATAAGCAAAGTGTTGTCTTGATCTGTCTATATTTAATTCTTCCTTCAAAAATATAAAAAAATTGCTTTCCTTATATACAAAAGTATTTCAGTCCTTGAGAATATAAACCTTTGTTGTGACATATAATTTCACAAACTCCAGTTTCCAATTAGTACATTAAACAAGACCCATCACGCACATTTGGAAAAGTTATGCTTAGCAGAGCCAAGACAGAAAAACACAGTGAAAAATAGGAGGTTCCATTTTACTGTGTGGGTTATTTGTTTCCTGTTTAGGATTTAAAGACTTTCTTTTTTGTTGGCTTTATAATACTGTTGTTTAACGTGATCTATAGCAGAGCAGCTTTGGTGTGTAAAGTGTTATCTTCTTGAAAATTGATACTATTTGCACACTGCAGTTAATTTGTACAGATGAAAGGTTTCTCCCTATCTCACTTTCAGTGAAGACAAAATGGTTCTGAGGTTTTCACAGGTGTATTTGGGTGTGTGTTTCTATTACAGTGCAGTTTCTTAATGTCTGTAAACTGTTATTTTAAATGTTATTCTATTTGAAACCTTGTTTTATGCTTTTGTAGCAATTTGGCAACTATAAATGTATTAAATATGAGAATGTCTCCAATGGATTATGGGGGTTTTAGGTGGTTTATAAAAAATATTCTATGTTGCATACAGTGAAGTAAAAGCACATGTAGAGCCCACAGTTTGGAAGCCCTTGAAAGAACAGCATAGCTCACTCTTTTAAGAGTTGTTTCCTATAAAATAGATTATTATTATGTAAGAATGTGTGTGGTACTGTACTCTGTTATAATAATTCATCATATTGTAGACAACCTTTTCCAGCTTTTAAGAGTTTTAAAATTCTAAAGTCAATTGTCTTGACTGAAAACTAAGTCTGTTTTCTATCTTACTGTCTGTAAACAGTTAAAGACCTTGAGAGCTAGACTAACTTAGATCACCTCACATCTTATCATTGGTTAAGAATCTGTGGACAAAATGGTGACAAGTGGTTCCATAGTAGTTATGTTGTTAGAACTGTAAAAACACTTTATTTTGAACTAAACAAGTTAGAGGTAGCCTACTTGGATAAATATTTGAATAAAATTAAAATGGTTTCAAGAAAATAAAAATAATATAAGAGCTGGTGACTTTAGTAGGTTTTAGATGCATCGCAGAAAGAGTACGACTGATTTTCTGATGATTGTACTGTGTTGGGGTTCTTTTAAAGAATTGTGCTCATATACAGACACTTGATAAGTTAGTAATATTTAAGGAATTTCTTATTTAAAAGCCTTTTTCCTTTTACTTTCCTGTTTAACTGTTATTGCAGTGGACAGTGCCCAGTTTGCAACCATCAGCTGGAGGACAGTAAACTCACCGAAGAGGAGTACAGTAATCTCAGTGAGAGAATAATAAGGGACGTGATACATGGAACTGACACTTTTAGAAAGACAAGTCCAAAGGTAGGTCTGGTACACTGTCAGGTTCATTGGCTAGAAGGGTAATGTACAAGTAATGTTCAGGCACTTTGAGAACGCCAGAAATTTTTTTTCTTTGCTTTAAACATTGGTATGAAGGCCATGAAGTATCCTGTGTGTCTTTTGCAGCTGTGTTTATAGTTTGCATCTAAATCTCAATATTTTTCATATTTTATTTGTTCTTACATTTTCAGCCAGCTGTTAATGGGTGCTGAAATAATTAAAATGTGGGGGGTTTTTACATTAAAAAATTAAAATCTTTTAATCCTCCAAAAGCTAAATTTTAAATATAGAATAAAACCCAGTGAATAGAACATAATAAGGTATCTTGAGCTTGCAAAAAAGTAAAAGAACTGGTTGTAGTTTTGTTCTGTCACTTTTTACAACCCACCAACCTGTCAACTACTACTCAATTTTAAAAATACACTTTCATATTTATAATTACAGTATACAGTATCAAGCTTTTTAAAGGTCATGGTAAACATATGAGAGGGTGCAATTTCAGACATTACAGTATATGGCAGTTCTATGACTTCAGTAAAGCTTTTGACACTACCTCCCAAAGCATTCCCCTGGGGAAGCTGGTAGCCCATGGCTTGGACAGGTATGCTCTCCCCTGGGTGAAAAACTGGCTGGATGGTTGGACCCAGAGAGTGGCTGTGAAAGGAGCCACATCCATCTGGCAGCTGGTCACCAGTGGGGTTCCCCAGGGCTCAGTGCTGGGACCAGTCCTGTTTAATACCTTTGGTGATGATCTGGACAAGCGGATCAAATGCACCCTCAGCAAGCTGGCAGACAACACCAAGTTGCATGGGAGTGTTTATGAGCTGGAAGGCAGAAAGGCTCTGCAGATGGATTTGGATAGACTAGATCAGTGGGTCAGGACCAATTCTATGAGGTTCAGCAAGGCAAAATGTCAGGTCCTGGACTTTTGTCACAATAACCCCAGGCAGTGCTACAGGCTGGGGACAAAGTGGCTGGAAAGCTGCCTAGCGGTAAAAGACCTGGGTGTGCTGCTTGACAGCAGCTGGACATGATCCAGTGTGTGTGCCCAGGTGGCCAAGAATGCCAATGTCATCCTGGTCTGTATCAGAAATAGTGTGACCAGCAGGACTAGCAGTGATTGTCCCCTTGTACTCAGCACTGGTGAGGCCACATCTCTAATCCTGTGTCCAGTTGTGGGTCCCTCACCATGAGAAGGACATTGAGGTCCTGGAGAGAATCCAGAGAAGGACAATGGAGCTGGTCAAGGGAGTACCGAGTAAGTCATAGGAGGAGCAACTGAGGGAGCTGGGGTTCAGCCTGGAGAAAAGGAGACTCAGGGGAGACTTTACTGGTCTCTACAAGTACCTGAAATGAGGCTGCAGCCAGGCAGGGCTTGGTCTCTTCTCCCAGGCAACTGGGAACAGGACATAACATCAAGCTGTGCCAGTGGAGGTTGAAGTTGGACCTGAGGAAGAATTTCTTGACTGAAAGGGTGGTAAAACATGTGATGGGCTGCTCAGGGGGTGATAGAGTCACCGTCCCTGGAGGTGTTCAAGAAATAACTGGACGGGGCACTGAGTGCTGTGGCCTACTTGACAAGGTGGTGATCAGTCACAGGCTGGACTCGATTTTGGAGGTTTTTTCCACCCTTAATGATTCTATGATTCTATTTCTGACACATTTTGTGTGGAGATAACAGATTTGGTGGTAGCAATACAGAACAAAGCTAAGCCCCACTAGATGGAGCCCACACCACATCTCGGGGCAGGTTTGCTTTATCTGTGAATATTGGTTGAGGGTTTGCTGCAGCTGGTATCTCAGTTCTTCACCAGCTTTGAAAATATGGAAGAGGATACCAGGTTTATTCTTCAGGCTTTCTACAGACACAGACATTAAACATGTTTATCAGTTACAGAAACTTGAAACAGTCTTGGGGTGTTTGTAATACATGCAGCCTATTGTGCAGACGTCTAATTTCCACACATTTTATTTTCAGTTCAGAACTTTTGGCCTGATCTAGCTGTGAATTGTACAGGAGAATAAAATTCTTCTTAAAAATGTAGCAGTCATTTTAAGTATTTAATAGGTTCTGGTGTTCTATAATGTCATGAAATAAACAGAAGGCTGTGTTTTATTGAACACTGTATGGCTTGAAAATTTCAAATGTGTCAAGTAGACAGGGCTAGATTGGCAGTACCAGTTGGAGAGATTTAGGAAGGGAGTTCTGGGTAACAGGACCTTCACACACAATCTGAAGAGTAGTAGAAATTATGTTCCCCCTGTGTTAGAGCCTGATAGATTAAATGCATGCAATCTAATGAAACAAAGACTCAATACAGTATATTAAATTTTGATATCGGTAGATTCTGTTAGTCAGTGTAACAGCTGAAATTCCATCATTTATCACTCCGGGGCCACCTACTTGTTAGTTTCAAGTTGATCTCATTCCAGTTCTGTATCAGCAGGCAGTCCCTGAATGGAGATGAACTTGGTGTGTTTACTGTTGTTTGTACAGCCTAAAGTCTGCTTCCTCACTGAATTTTGAGCATGGATATGGGGGTAGTGGCAAAACAGTGTCATGATGTATCAGATGTTTCCAGAAATAAATTTGGGACTTTTTAGTTGCCTTTGTGCTATGAAAGCAGACATGTGGTGATGAAAATATGCTGCCCATTTTTGGTATGTCAGACTGTGTGACTTCTTCTGCAGCCAGGGGCTTCCAGAGGGGAACTAGGTGACGAGGCTGAAATAAGGATGTAAGCAAATGCATCTGAGAAGGTGTGGGGGATTTAATTTTCCAGTCAGTCACTTTTCTTGTAGTGGCTGTAATTCAAATAGGAAGCTTTAGCTTTGTATTCCTTCTTTTCTCCTAACTAGTTTTCTTTAGTGCATCTGTATTTCCTGCAATGAAATAATTAATCAGGGAAGCAGTTTGAGTTGCTTCGAGCTCTGGATATTCTTTTCCAGCAATGTTTCAAATCGAGTATATAAATTAATCTGTTTTTTTCTTCACCAAGGAATAGTCTTTTGTCTTACTTTTGCAACAGCATCATTGCTTTATTTTATTTCCATCACTTAAGAATAAATGTGATCAGAGTAGAAAATGAGGAGCAAAGACTTGGTTTGTTGAGGATCCCCCAAAAGTAGCTTGTGCAGTGATTAAAAAAAAAAAAATCTTTTTTGTAATTAGTTTAGGAGAGAAAATCAAACAACATAGGTTTGTACATCAGAATGGTAGTGAACACTATTTACAAATATGTTGAAAAAATGGCTTGCATGAACTATAAAACTGATTATCTGTGATAAGGGAATATTACACATTAAAAATAGGCACCAATTCAGATCCTTATGCATAGCTGCTGGGAGGTCTATTAGGACATATGATGATCTAACACAGTGAGCTGTTACCTTGTAGGCTGCCACAGAAAGGAAGCAGTTACAGTAAGACTGTCACCTTTCGTACCAAGTTTCTACGTGATATTTTCTGTCAGATGCTTGTTTACTCTGGCTGCATTTAATTGGGAGCTATGCCATTGAGCCTGAGAGGATATAATTGGTATGCTGAGAGGCAGAATCAACTTTTGCTGTGATGACTTTCATGTTGCAGCTGCTCCTGGGTGTTTACGCAAATGCTGTAATTTCATTCCCTTTGTGGCTCCTACATACCTCTGATAAGCCTGAAAGGGCTGTTGTGCAGTGGGAAGGAAGCTCATGGGAGACGTGTATGTGCTGTCAAGAAGGCAGGAAGAAATGGGTTTGTGCTCATGTGAATTCCCCCACTAGATCTGGGCTAAGCAGGGATTTTACATATTCTTCTAGAACATAAGGGGACAACAAAGAGGAAGTAGCCCATTCATCTCAGTGTTCTTTTGCAACTGCATGAGGCGGTGCTATTTCCAAGGAACCTTGAACATAAAGTTCTATCTCTTACCTTTTAGACTGATACTTTTTTTTTTTTCCTGTAAAGCTTTGGTTCTGCTTCCAACTCCATGATTTGCCCCTAAGTGACCCAAAGGGGGCTTTGAGTATATGTCAGTCCTGTTCAGAATGTGGCACAGTATGTGCCACAGCCCGGGATAAGTGTGCCGTTTACCTCCTCTACCTCTGTTCCCGAGGATGTTAGCTGAGTCCTGCGCCGGCAGTGCCCGCTGTGGCCAGAGGCTGTGAACCGGCAGCACCGTGCACATGCACATCGCAGCGAGTGCCCGCAAGCACCTTCCTGTTCCTGACGGGGCCTCTGAAGGCTCCAGCCACCGGAGTGCCTGGCTGGGGGATTATTTGTACACTCAGAGGCGGGTGTAACAGCGGCCAAACAAATTGTGTGCGATCCAGAGTACATAGAGATAGCATACACAACACTGAGAAAAGCCGTCCGGTTTAGAAGGGTTTGAAGGGGATTTCCAAGCTCTGGAACTGTAGGGGAAATATTCCAACCCATCAGGCATAGCAACAAATAGATTTAAGAGTGATCCACCAAGGCGCCTTAAAAAAAAGAACTGGCTGGATTTCAGCTGGACAGCTGAATTTTATTTCTCACACTTAATGTTCATTCATGTGTTTTTCTTCTGATACCAAGAAACATTGCTGAAAACAAAGCAGCCCCCATAACATTGTATTTTATGAAACTGTTAAAAATGGACTGTTTTCCCTTCTCTAAAATACACCCTGTTTGATAATAGGGGTAGTTACATTATAATTAAGTGCAGTATAATATTCTGTTAATCAGAATTTGCTCTTCCCTTGCACTTGAGGATATTATCATTTAACAAGAGAGAAAGCACTGCTTTTCCTGCTGTACAAAGCTTAAAGTATTGTGACTTCTTCTGGAAAAAATATATGTTGAATATTGTAGTTTTGCATTTTTTTATTTAATTAGGGTCTCTCCACCATTCCTGAAGTGAGCAAAAACTTTATTGTCTAGAGGAAGTGACAAACGGCCTTTTCTGCAGTGATTTGAATACGTTTTAGTGTGGGTTTTATAGTTCTTATTTTTGAACTCTGTGCATTGGCAGGAACATAATAGCCTTTCTTGTATTTGTAAGTCCTCTGTGAATTTGCTCGTGTATCTCCTTTGTATGTTAGATTACTTTGGGTTTTGGCATTTAGATAGTAGACATTTTGGATGGTTCGAGAATTCAACCAATGCCATGATTTTTATTTCTAGCTGCCAGCATATTTCTTATTTAGACTTGAGAAAAAAAATGTTCAAGAGATTTACTTTTTCTGTGACTTTAAACTTGTCATACACTTGGAACTTAGACATTAAAATTATTTCAAAATACGCTGGTGGATTACTCTGATTGTTCTTACCAAGGAACATGCTTGTTTAGCTATATTTTCTTTGTTTTGAAATGTTTATTTCTGTTATCATGTTTAACACAGTATCTGTAAATACTAATAATGAATTATTTCCCTCATTTTTGTTCTGGTTTTGAAGCTTGTAATCTGTATGTACACTGGCATGGGAAGAAAAACGTTTATTTCTGTTCTATAAATCTATAAATGTATTTACAGAAGCTGAAATAGTATTGTCTTACCAAAAAGTACTATTTTCATATTTATTACTGCTGCTTTTTCAAATACTTCTCGCTGTGTAAACCAGACTTTTGAAGTCTGAAGGTACACTTATTTAAAAAAAAAAACTTTAAATTAATTATTTAAGGTGGCAAAACTAGTAATTTTTTTTCTTGCTTGCTTTTTCAGACTATAATTCCTATAGTTCTGGTTTTTTACAACCAACCTCTCTTGCTTTGCTGTAATATTCCAGGCTGAGAGTTACATTTCATAAAATGTTGTTTCATAATTTAGCCAGTTAGCATAGTCAGGGCTACCTGTGGGAAAAGGTGATCCCAGGAGTTTCACCTGTTACCAGTCTGATTCCATTTCTTGGCTGCTTTTTCATGCCAGGACAGTCCTCTGTGTTGTAACCTCAGCAGGGGGACTGATGCAGTCTAAAAACTGTTGTGTGGACTGAGTTCATCCACTTGAGTCTTTCTCCATATGCTAACAATATGTGTGCATAGATAGGTGAGGGAACAAAGCCAGGAATGAATGGCTGAGGAGAGGGAGAAGGTGGAAGCACCCCTTTCTGGGGCAGCACTGGTACATACCAGTATAAGATGGGGGTGAAATAGTGCATGAGCCAGCCAGCTGGTGTGGAATACAAAAATAATGCAGCTCTTTGTGCTTTTGCCAAGATATTAATGGATTTGAGCCACCCACACCCTACTGATTAAACAATAAATTATTTTAAAACTCTTAAATTCTTTACATCAATATAAATTCCATCATGGGTTTCGTTAGAGCTGGCTTTTTCTTTCAATTGATTTAGTCAGTGTGTATCCGTTAGTGAAGAAAATATTTTTTAATAGAAGGTGCAGTGAATCACTTTTAAAGGTTGCATAGCTGGCATTCCCCTGTTTTCCCAGTAAGGCAATGAGTGGAATCAGGTGGGTTTTTTAAAATTCCCTTTTCTTCTGTTCATGGTGTCAAACAGGATATCACTGGAGCCACTGTGAGTGCTGTGCTGTGCATGTGGGGGAAGTCCTGCAGGGAGGTAACAGCCTTGCTGTACTGCAGTACTTCTCTGCAGAACCTGAGCCTTAAGGAGGGTCATGTCAATAAGCAATACAAAATGTGTTTTTATTTTAGTTCCTTCTGTTTGAGTAATGTTTTTGAGTCCATAAGGAAAATGGACTTTCCTTAAAAGCTCTGTGTGATGAACCCAGTCAGAACAAGTTAGAAATCAGTGTAAGGTTTGCTGTGTTTGTTTTGGTGCTGTTACCTGGAGGGGATGGGGAGGGAGAGAGAGAGAGATGTGTTTTGTTACTTGTTGGCTTATTGAAGGAATTCTTCAGAAGTGCCCCTTGTCTTGTTGAGCAGGATGTTTCCATGTGAATGCTCCTGTGGCATACACCACACGTGGGGTGTGTGTGGATCACATGTTGCAGTCTCCATTTGGAAGGGTAAGCCTTTGTGAATAGCTTGCTTTTTTTTTTGCCTAAACCAGCTTGACTCTTGGGGATGGTCCTGTGCAGGGCTAAGAGTTGGACTCAGTGATCCTTGTGGGTCCCTTCCAACTTGGCATATTCTATGATTCTGTAACATTCATGTCATCCTTGTACTGCATTGATGGCCATCGTGTCTGGGTTCTCTTGATTAGTTGTACCCTAACTGCAGCTGTGCTCTACTTCATTTACTGCTTAGAAAGAAAGCCTTTAATTTCTTCTAACAGTTAGCTAATGGGTGAGATATCTTTAGGGAACTGTGGATGAATCATCTGTTTACTACTGTGGCTGAAGAAAGATCTCCATAAAATCCAGACGAATCCCAATCCTTAAAAGATCAGCATTCTTTGAATTGTCTACTTTCTCTCATTGTAGTGGGTTGGTCTTGGTTGGACAGCAGGTGCCCACCAAGCTGCTCTATCACTCCTCTCAACAGGACAAGGTATAGGCGTATAAAATGAGATGGAAAAACTCGGGTGAATCAAGATAGAGTTTATTAAAGCAAAAGCTGCATGCAGAAGCGAAGAAAAATAAAATATTTCTTCTCTACTTCCCATTGACCAGTGATGTCCAGCCACTCCCTGGGAAGTAGAGCATCAGTATGCATAGCAGTTGCTCCAGAAAATAAAGCTCATAATAATAAACACTCTCCCCTTGCCCCCTTCTTTCTCTTGGATGTTGTTCTGAGGAGGCGTCATATGGGTGGGATATCGCTTTGGTCAGGTTGAGTCAGCTGTCTTGGTTGTGTCCCCTCCCAAGATTTTGCCCACCACCAGCCTTCTGATGAGGGGGAATGTTGGAGGCACAGCCTTAATGCTGTGGGAGCACTGCTCAGTAGTAGCCAGAACACTGGTGTGTTATCGACACCTTTCTAGCTACCAGTGCATCACAAAGCACTGTGAGGGCTGCTGTGGGGAACATTAACTCCAGCTCAGCCAGACCCAGTACACTTCTACCGTGTAAGTCTTTGGGCGTTTGTATTATGTCTGGATGAGGCAGACTGCTGCTTGTTTCCAGGTTTTGCCCTTTTCCTTCCCTGTGTCCAGAGAGGATGAGAAATATAGCAGCTCAAAAATTGTCTCTCAGGGGAGGAGACCTTCTCTGTCATTCTTAATGTATTTTTTTCTGCAAAAGGAAAGAGCACACTCTCGTGTGTTGCTGGGGAAATATGGGTGGTGAGGAGAAAATGAACTGACCCTTGGGCTTTTTAGTCTGTCTGAGGCTTTTTATTGGAGTCTTCTGTATTTGGTGACATGAATTAAAGTTGGCCATTTGTCTTCTGCACTTTGCTATTAACTCCTCATTTCCCTGCCTGAATAAGTCTAGACCTTCCCTCCCTGTTTTGCACAGTTTACTCATACAGATGCAAAACAATTGAGCTGATCTGGGAGGCTGGCAGAGCATGCTGACTGTCAGGCATCTGTTGAGAATGTTAGGAGACGTGGACAGGAAGAGATGGTGTGGAAACGTGCAGTGGCCAAAGGAATGACACTGAAAAAGCTGCAGCATCTCCCCAGCTCCAGGAGTAAACCCCAGAGAGCGAGGAGATGGCTTTCTGAGGAGTGCTGAGCCAATCCTTGTGCCTCTCAGCAGGACTCTTCTGGCAGCCCTGCACCATCTGCCCTTCTGGGAGAGGACAGGGATCCAAGCACAAAGTGGGCAGGAGAGTGCAGACCTACTGAACCCCTCTGCTGCTTCCCCAACTCATGCTGTAGTATTCCCTGAACAAAATAGTCTACTCTGCCCATCAGGGAAAACCACCTTCTCAGGAACTGCTCTATAACCACTGTCATTTGAAATAAAATACCACTTGAAAAATTCTCTGCAAAGTGCTTGTTTTGTATTGAACTGGGCCCATAAAGACAAGATTACTTGTAGTTTGCTTCTGAAAAATGTCTTGACTGTAACTATGTTACTTCAAGTAATATTGCCATTAGTTAGCATTGAGAAAATAATGCTGTGTTGGAGCGTTTACCACGTTTCACCTGCTTCTGCTTTTTGTCTTTTCTGTTTTCACTCATCTTTGTCTCAGAGCTTTTCTATCTTACCTTCATTTGAGCTGCTTCATTTGCTTCTTTTCATCTGTCCCACATTTCAGACAGCCATCTAGTATTGCAGTGATGACTCGCCACATTTTGAACCATGGATGGTGAAAGCCCAGAAGTCAGGAACCCATGTTGTTTAGTTTTGCACTTGTTTCTACCTGCTATCCCTGCCACTGCCTTTCCTAGTGACTTCCTTCTGTGTCTTGGTGTCCCTGTCAGATGGCAATGAGAATTTTTTTTCATCTAAGGAAAATACATTTAGATTAGGGCAGGAGGGAGGGGAAAATACTTCACAAGTGCCAACAATTTATTTTTGTTTTAGATGATAGTTCCTTTGTCCAGTGTTTTATACTTTCTCAATAGTAACATTTATTTAAGCCATGGAGAAATGAAAGATCACATAAAAGGCGATTGATTCCTAGGGTGCTACACTCAGCCCTGTGTTGTCTGTATTCTTATCACTGTGCTTTTGACTGATACACCTCTGTTCACCTGGAAATTATTCCTGAAATTTTAACAGCTGAGTGAGCCATCTTATCTTGCTTGGTTTGTACTCTTAGTACAAGTAACCCTTTTCCTGGTATAATCTGTCATGTGCATTCCAACTAAATTTGAAGTGATCACTTCTTAGTGCCTGACAGCATTGTATTTTCTGGAAAAAATGAATTCTTTCTTTCATTTCTTTCTCCAAGGAAGAATTGTATATGCTCTATATGTTTTTGGGTGCTGAGGCAGTGGTTTTTATTTAGACATATGTTGCCATATTGCTACATGGAAGAAGGCAAGATTAGAAGAGTACTTCTTGAATCCTTTGCAGAAGGCATGAAATATTAATTGTTTTGTGTTCCTGTGAAAGTTAATTTATAGCCTGGACTGTGAAAGCCCTGTCAGTGATAAATAAATCTTACATGTTACTAGAAAGGTAATTTATGCAACTAGGTCACTGCCCATCAGGATAATGCAGAGTTCTTGTTCTTATTAAAAACAGTCAGAAGCAAAAAGTAGAAACCTTATGCAAGTATCTGCAAAAGAACTACTAAATCTTTCCTCAAAAATCAAGGGAGAAATTGCTGAAGATTTTATTATAGCTTTGTAGTCTGTTCTTCTCTTATGGACTCTCAAACCTAATGTAGTTGTGGTTTCCTTACAAGTCAAAAACTGGATGTTTTGCTCAATCAGTGCATTACATTTCTGACCTAGTAAGAAAGTTCATGGTTTTAGCCTTAAAGCCACGTGTTTCTCACAAATGGAGTACTATCTTTCTAAATGGATGTTTATTTAAATATTGACTGGCATTCAGAGATTTCATAATTCTTTCAGAGAACCTAAATATGATCATTATTTTACATTTGGATATGTTAAGAGCTAGTAGTAGTGAAACTGTCTACTGGATTGTAAAGTTGCTTTGTTCAGCAGCTGCTGTGTGACAATGACTATAGCATGTATCTTTTTACATGTACTTTATAGAAGTGTACAGTTCATATTGTAATTTTGAAAGTCTGGATAACTGTAAAGTTTTGGTTTTCAGTTGTGATGTAATTTTTGGTTGTAATGGTTTTATTGGACATATCCAATGTAAGACTTATGTCTTAAAAGATGGGGTGGGTTTTTTTGGTGTGGTTGTTTTAGGAAATAAATTAAGTAATGATGTGAAGTGTAGCCAACAAAGGAAAAGTGGGACATTTGGGCTTTGTTTCCTTTCTTAATAAAAATTGAATGGAATTTCTTTCTATTAAACTCAACTTATTATTCCCCTGTGTTTATTTATTTATTTATTTCAGGAATTTGAGGCCTTTCAAACATTTGTGGAAAATCGACTTCCATTTGATATTGTTATTGATGGACTCAATGTTGCCCACATAAAATCCAGAAGGATGCAGTGTGAAAATGTAAGTGCTGGTTAAATATTCATGAAGTGTTTTGTGTATACTGATTGTAAAACAGTGAGTGCCTCATTATTAGTTATCCTCTAGAGAAAATGAGCAAATACTTTGTAGCACATTACAATGAAGTTCAAAGAGTTATGTAGGTTTCACAAATTAAAAATTATTAGTGGGAAGATGGTTCTTCTTATATATTTGCCTGTATTAGTTGTAAAATGTCATACATTTCCTCATGTATTCAATGTTTATAGTTACATCTAAGGTATCAATAATAACACTATTACACAAACACTGTGTGATTGTGTAAGTTTTCATAGGAAGAGGGATTTGAGGGAACTGGATAAATCTGCTGTGTAGAAAACTTAGTCTAATATAGTTATGCTGGTAAAAGTTGTCATTAAAATAACCCCTTACTTAGTTCAAACCATATCCTGTACACATTTAAACATTATGTTACTTCCTATTGCTTTGAGACTTGAGTCCTGTTTGGCAAGGGTAGCTCAAACTGGCTTCAGTTCTTTCCACTTGACTTGTAGAAGAAAAATCCTGCTCCTTTGTCAATACCTATGTTTGAGAATTCTTGATACTCCCTTGTAACATTTTACTAAGTATTGGCTTAAGGTTATTTGGGGTTTTTTGTCAATCAAATTTACTTTAAATTAGGAGTAGCAAAGTAGCTGCTCACACATATTCCAAAGCCAGAATTTAAATTTTCACGCCCTCAAAATTAAAATGAATTTATAGATGAGCTTGATAATAAAAGAAGAAATTCACTTTTAGTAATTAAAAGAAATACATTTTTGTTCTAAGAATTACTTTAAAGCTGTTGTTAGGAAGTAGTGTATACTCTCATATATGCAGATAAAAGTGAGCTAGGGAGGTTAGATAAACTTGCTGAAAGATGTTTCCGAGTGGCAGTGTAATTTCATGAGTTACTATCTCACAAAGAGGGTACTTCAGTTACTACAAAAATAGAAAAAAAAGTTCACAAGTTATTTTGGTGGGATCAGGGAGGAAGTTTTGAATATCTGAGAAGAATTCCAGGCAGAACATAGTGGCACAGTGTTTTAACATCTAGAAAGACAGATCTATGCTGCCAGAGATGAGGAGGGGAAAGGAATGTCCTTCCTCAGTGCATGCCTTTCCCACTGTGGGAACTCTAAACAGGATTCTGAATGGTTTGTATAAACTGGAGGCAATTGAGCAAAGAGCCAGCCTGGTTTTGAAGATAATTACTCCTGATTTCTGATCAGAAATCTTACTAGGAGATATTAGCATGCTGAACAGCATAAATTGCCTTTGAGTTTCTCCTTAGCTTGGGCTGTTGTGGAAGGACTTTGGGATCCATTATGCCAAAGAGCTCCAGAAGGACTCTGTGGAGGCATCAACTTTCATTTAGGTTGTTCCATATAGGTCAAATTTCTCTTGAATCCCAGCTGTTTACTGATTAGGAGGATTTTGGGAAGACCTGCCTTTCCTTCCTACACAAGAGAACAGTAATTTGGGCTCACCCCAGCTTATCCAGGAGAAGGTTCTCTTAGCTAAAATTTACTTGTCCTATGAGTTAGGTTGCTGTGAATGATTATTACATTTTGTCATGCCCAAAAAATGTTAATCATTGGGGTTTCTACCAGTCTTTTGCTGCTCCTGTTTTCTGGATCCTGTTTTTGAGAGTATGGAGTCATTACATGAGAGATTGGAGATACCCATTATTTCTGCCATAGGCCTGTAGATACTCACTACCTGAATAGTACCTGTTTTGGCATGGGAAGCGTATATTTGCACTCTAAACAACAAAATAGCTGCTTCACTTTCCAAAAGAAGTAATCTAGACACATGGACTACTAAAGACTTTCCCCTGCATTGATCCTCTCAATTAACTGAGATACTTTTATTTTTTTTTAATGCTAGATGTCATTATACACAATTACAGTATTAACTATTGAGTTTATAGTTTTTTCATAGTGGAAACATAGTTTAAATGCGAGATCATACTGGATGCTAGCAGACCCTGTTTTATTTCTTCATGATGCTGAACTTCTGTGTTGTAACATGTCAAAAAAGGACTAAGTCTTTGTTCTTATTTTGGATACTTCTGACAAGAAGCATGTATTCTCGTTTTCTGACTTTTTTTTCAAGACTGCTAAAAACAGAAAGAAACGCACAAAGCAGAGCAATCCTTTCTTCTGTCTTCAAACTTTTTTCAGATGAGGGAAGAGAAGGCCACAGTAATCTGTTCATGTGTTGCTTTTCTGGTTACGGGTGTTGCTGCCAAGTTGTCCCCCAGCTGTGAATGCTGACCTCCCTCAATGCTGTAGCCTGTCCTTTGAGGGCTGACTCTGCCACAAAACATCCTCTTCTGGAGGCTCCTATCCTCATGATGCCTGTGACAGCCAAATGGAAAATGCGGAGTGGCACATATGGGGCATTTACAGCCTGCCTTATTAACTTCTTCAGTCTACATAGGGAAACACAGTGCTGACCTGAGAGGAGAAATGATGTGAGAGAAGTGGGAGGCAGAGCACAAAGGATGGAAAAATCGAAGAGTGAAGGCTACTGAGGTCAAGCTGGCTGGCTAGGGTAGCATGACAATCCCATTTTGAAGATGAGAGGTATGCTGTGACTTCTTCTGCTTGACTAGAGAGGTAGTAAATCAGAAGTGTTTCTGAGGATCTATGTTAAAGCTGTCCAGCTTGTCAAAAGCTAAATTATTTTACTTGTCAAAAAGCTAAACTGTTTTGAGTCTCCAAGTATGGGTCAGTCTGTGTTCTTTTCAAGGGTTCATTACTGCATCTGTTAGACCCAGTCAGGATATTGTTCTATAAACATTTCTGTTAGAGTATGTAGTTAGTACGCAGCATGGTTTCTAACATACTTTTAAGTGTTACTATTTGCAAATTATTAGTTTCTTTGGAACCTGTCCCTTAAGTGATTTAGCGAGAAAGGCAAAATAAAGGGTGTTGTTAAACACAAGAGAAGGCCTAAGATTTATGTGACAAAAGAATGGTAATTTAAATGCATTCTGGTCTTAATTTAAATTTAACAAGAAGTACTGTTTAACTTCATGATTTAACTTCCAGAACTGCAGCTGTTCTGCGGAAGACCAAGACTCTAGCTAACTCTTAATCATATGATTAGAATAAGAAAACATTGATGAAATTCTGTCTCTGTTTCAAACAGCCTAACATTTGTAATTCCATTTAGCATGCCTTAGGCATCTTGGGGAAGGGCTGGGTTGTGAAGCAAGGCACAGGTACCTTGAGGGATGAGAGGAGACAGAAAATAAGCAGAAGGTGAAGGAAAGATTTTTACTCATTTAATTCCCAAAGTGTTCTGACATTTTAGAAAGCTAGATATGTGACTTCCCAGGCAACTTCAGTCCTCATAGCCAGCACGTAGCAAATCATCATGAATATTATTGACTTGACAGATTTACTAGAACATCCTGTGGCAGTTTCTCTGGTTTATGACACTCTTGGTTTGTAAATATAATCTTCAATCACCCTTTTTTCCAGGTGGGTTTTATTCTGGGTCTGTTTCCTGGCAGAAATTACGATGTGGCTGCATCAATTACTCAATTCCTGGGGGGAAAAAAAAAAGGGGGAGGCAGCATGAAGATGGGAACCAAGATTTTTTGAGGGCTATGGAATAGTGAGACCATTTGATTTGAAGGCACTGCACACAGAGCGACTGTAAAACTGCAACACCAGACAGCACCTCCTTTCAACCCTTTGCTTCCTTACTCTGTAGCATTTTAAATTAGACACTAAAGTTGACTCCTTATTAAAAGATAATATAGAATGGAAATTATTTTTGCTATACAATTCAGACAATAGAAAAAAACCCCAAACGTCCCTAAAGTCTAAAATCATTCAGCCTTATCATCTGCTGCTGTTTAAGACTGTACCTGATGCAGTTTGCCTGGCTGAGTCAGTCACTGTACTGCAAACATGTGGTTTGTAAACAGAGATGTCCTTGCAGTTTAGCTAAGCAAAGTTGATTGAGGCTGTATCGTGATGTGTAGTTAATCCTTTCCTCCAGATGTATCTAATTACATAAATCTTTACCCAACGCAATCATACTTGGTACTCTCTGTAGTACTCTCTCTCACCTTTCACCTTGTAAAGGTCAAGAGAGGGAATTTCCACACACTAAATTGTCCATTTCTCCTTCTAAACAAACAGTTACGTAGTTCTTAAATGAATGTTTTCCTGTTTATGACAACTTTCTGCAGAAGTATTCCTTGGAAATGAGAGGGAATCCCACTGCAAGAGGGTATCTAGGCTCTAGAGACTGCTCTTGCGTTGCAGAAGTGGAGTGAAGGCACTTTGCTCTGCTTCAGCTACCCTTGAACTGTGGAGGACCAGGGTGGGAGGTGAGAGAGGGGTGAGAGAGCATGATCTGCAAGAACAGTCTGAAGAGTATTTTGCTATTTTTAATTTACAATGAGTTTGGTATGTTGTAAATTAAGTATGCAGCCAGGTCCTTTTTTTTAGCTGTACCCATCTGGTGTTAGAAGTAACTGAACATATATTTCAAATGTGTGTTGGATCAAAGCTAACTCACAATTCCCTTCTTCAAACAGTTTGGCAGTTGGGGTCAGCTCTGCCCTAACTTTACCTTCTCTAATCTCTATATTAAACTCAGACTTCTAAACTATTGGTAAAATAGTTCCAGATTGGGTTACTCAAGGCTGACAATGCACAAGGGAATAGTTTTTGCTCTTGGCAGGTAATTCAAAGTGATTCCTCCTAAACGTAATCAGCACTTCTATAAATGGACCTCATGAGTTTGTGTAATTCCCATATAAATTGCAGTAGGCCTGTAGAATAGCTGAGGAAGCCAGGTCCTTGCTGGTCCGCTCCCTTCCCAACCCAGTCTGCTGGCAGCAGCCAGCATACCACATCTCTGGCCTGAAGCAGCAGTCAGCTCCTGCCAGTAAAGCCACCAGACCTGCCCTCCTGCACCTCTCACAGGCTGTCACAAAAAGCCAGGCTGTGACTGCTGTAATTGGGAGTGCTGTATGGCAGGTGCAGGGGACACCTCATGTTTTGCGTCTCTTGCTTGTCTCTTCCAGGGAAAGAGCAGCAGCTTGTTGAGTGGAGATTGCTCTTTGAACTGGGGACGGGACTAGGTGAATTTTGCGGTAATAATAGTTGTGCGTAAACATAATATTGCATTTTGTTTTTCTGTATGTTAAAGTTCTAAAATTATACTTAACAGGAGGGTTCAAGGTTTAAAACTAACATTATAATTTTAGTTATTCTAGTGGTTCTGTAGTAGTTATTCCTGGACTCCTGGCTACATTAGCAGTAGAGAAAAGAGTGGGTAGAGAGAGTTTGCAGTCTTGAAAGGAAAGCTGATAGTGAAAAAAAAAGTTTCATCAAGATAAGGGAGAAAACTAGGACATAGGATAGTAGTCTACAGGAAAATGGTGAATGGTCCTGTTAAGTTTTTGAAAAAAAACCAACTTTGGCCACAGATTTAAAGAACCTTGATGAATTACACTTCGTGAATTCAGCTCAGAACCATTGCTTTGGTGTGTACTGTATTCAATTTGCAAGGCTTATTTTCCAAATATAAAGACAATTATCAAGACAAGAAAAACCCCAACTCTTCTAATAAAGGCAAAATTTTAAAAAAGAAGAAAAAAAAAGAAAAACAGGGCATCTGTGACCCACGATTCTCTTGGCTTAATAGCGCAAATCAATTTTGAAACATGATTTTGCTTCTTTGAAATCTCTGCTTCATGCCTATAAATCCTCTATGATGGAACAAGGAGAGCAAAAAACATATTGGAGCTTGTAGTGTTTGAGAAAAATAGTGAATACAATTCTCTCCCGAGTTCCAGTTACTAAACTGTTTTTGAGGCCATGGAACACACAAAAAAATTAGCTTCTGTGCATACATGTATAGTTGACAAATACACATACTAGTATGCTCAGGTTTTCATGTGGTAATCTTTAGGAGTCTTCAAGTCAGTCTTAACCATGCAACATGCATAAAAGATCATCTGTACAGTTACTGAGACAGTGATACTTTGTACAAAACATTAGCTCCACTCTATGAGCTGTTCTACAAAACAAGCAGTTATTAATAAATTTGACCCCAAAAAACTCATCCATGGGAAAGAATTTTCTTCTTCTCTGACTCCTTTGGCAGCATCTGTGATTTGTTCAAGTACTTTACTGTCTGTAAATGAAGCAAGAATGAAGTAGATCCATGAGTCATACTCTGTTCGGAATCAATACATCCAACAGAGGTCTTATTTGTCATACTGTGACAGTTCATCAATTCTTCCTCTGACCACCTCTTGTCTTACCACTCAACAAAGCAGTCAGACTTGTTTGTTCATTTGCTCTCAGCCTTTTCCATCTCTTTTTTTTCCTGTCTTCTAATGGTGGTTCAAGTTTGCATTTCCATGATAACAAAACATTTGGCCTGTTGCTCAAGACTGGAGAGATTTTTATCTTTGCAACATGTGTTTCATTTTTTAGACCTGTAATTTCATTTCCTGTAAGTATTGCTCAAACTGTAAGGATGAAGATTTTTAGTGTTTTCATTGAAAATCACCTTTACTGTCTGTGTAACATGATCTTAGAGGAGAAAGAAGCTCAAGCAGTAAGGGGTACTCTTGAAACTTCACCTATTTTTAGTGTTAGAGATTCATGGCTGAAATATCCAGCATTGAATCCATATCTCATCAGTTAATTTCTGTAGGTTCCTTGGATATCCCAGCAGAAGAACTCAGTTCTTCTCTGAAGACATATCTCAATCAATAGAGATCAATACCAATCTGCTGAAATCTTCCTCCTCTCCTTCTATATTGGAGCCATCCTAAAATAGCATAGTTCAAGCTCAAGAATTTTGGTCACCAGATGCGTAAGAAGAAGGCTGTTAAACTTCCCAGGAGAGCTGAAGGTGACAGATTCAGTTGCCAGTGAAACCTAGAGGGAAGGCTTGGCCTGCAAGTTCTCCTCTCCCTGCAGCTCTTCTGAAACCTGGCAGTTCCTGATTGTGGCTAAAAGAGAAATAAAAGGGCATTTAATATATTCAACTTTGTATACCTGTACACTGTAAGTGAAGCTGTATTGGACATCAGTGTGTCAGAGGTTCTAGAAGTAGTCCTACAACTGGTTGACATGGATGCTTCCACCGAGGAAATGCCCGTGTTGCCTACACACCTCGAGCCACCAAGTTTGGCTCTTCCCGTAACGGTGTGCTCCAGTGTCCCCCACTGCTTCTGCAACACTGGGACAGGAGAGTAGGAGGTAGATGGGACATCTTAAGAAGGGAAGCACGAAGTCAGACTTGCTACTTGTGAATATAGGGGAGACTTTCTCAAAACTTTTAAATTCCAAAAATTGTGAGATGGCGGAGGGGAAGCTGACAGGATTCCCTGAGTAAATGCCTCATCAGTCGGCTGTAAACAATTATTTTTCCTTTCAGAGGTTTGCATTTCCTGGTGAGAACAGAGCAGCAGAAATTGATCAAGTTAAAGAAATCTGACTATCAGGCAATTTGACAGGTTCTGCCTGTTACTTTCTCTCAGAGTCAGATTCTTCCTGGTGTTGCCTCCCGTTACTATTTGCAACCTTTGTTTCCGGCTATAAAATTAATAAAACCCATCTGGTTAAATTAATTATCTCTATTGGTTTCCATCTGGTGTTTATGATATTTACCTTTGTATTTAATGGTAATAGCAAATCAAGAGTTAGTGTAAGTACAGGAGCACCCAAACACCAAGCATACTTTTTTTTTACGAATGAATTTGCATCATGTCTTTCATAATAAGATTCTTCTAATCACTAGGAATATAAGCTTGAAATTCAGCAGGGCAGAGTGAACCTGCCTTGATGATTCATGTCCCAGTGAACTTAGCAAATAGGTTGTATGTTGTAGAGAAGTCGTGCTAAAATCTAGGTGATGAAGTCAAATCAATGTTTCTTCTGAACTGGCTGAGTTTCTGTCTTGCTGTTTTCACGTATCCCTTAGGAATCACAAGATGGGGGTTTTCTTTGAGCAGCTCAACTGCTTCACATAATCATGGAATTGTTAGTGTGGCAGTAGGAGGTGTGCTGGGCCTCCAGATTGGAAACCTGGTCTTTGAGGAACTGAACTGCTGCTTTAGAAGTGATTCTCATATGAAAAGTCTGCATAGTAGTGAGAGGCTATGGGAAGCAGGCCAGAAAATGTGAAGGCTGGGTTACTATAGGCCAGTTCTCTGTAAGAATAAATATCTGATTTGAATGTGAGAAGTGCTGGTTTCACTGTCATCTTAAAAGCAGCATAGGTAATCCTCAGGACAACGATTGTGTTCATTCATGTACACTTGGATTTATTTATATATTTGAAAAACAACCAATTTTGGTTCACGCTTGGCTTTTACATTTAATATGCTATTTCTAGTAAAAGCAGGAAAGAGAACATATTTGAAAGTTGTGTTATCTGAAGGTGAAAAGGTACAACATAACAAAAGCCTAAAGTTCATTTGGATTTATTTAAGAAGCTATACAAGCCTAATTTTTTTGAACAGTATGTTATTCCGAGAGATCTCCGCATATGGACATGATGTTTAATGATCCAGCAATCCATTAAGCTGCAGTTGTTGGTTTTTCTCTAGCTGCATTCTCTTTGTAAAGCAGGATTGGAAGAGACATTTATATATAAGTAAATATATTTAAATTGAAATTATTAAATTATTATAACCTGCAATGAAGTTTAAAACTGAAGTTAAAGTAATTTTGTTTTTTTTTTTAATCTAGATTCATAGAAAATCAAGTACAATTGTCCACAGCTTTTAATCTAAATCTCTTCATAAACTGATTGTTTTGTGTTGTCCGGAACATGGAAATAGGAACTCCTATTTGAATCTAGGAGACCAATTTCACCAGAACTAAAATTCCACTCTGGGGATGACAATCATGCTGGCAGTATTCTTGCTTAAAACCAATTCACAAGAATTCCTGTTTCAAACGGAACTTCTGAAAAATGGTAAGAACTCTTCTTACTCAAAATACTGTTGCCCATTAGAGGTGACATCCTATATCAAACACTTCTTAATGCAAACCTCACCTTTTGCCAGTATTGATTTTGTACATCAGATACAGACACAAAAGGGAAGAGGCTATCTCTATTTTACTTTTTACTTATTTTATTTAAGGGTACATTTGTGCAGTTCTTCCAAATAAGGGAGAGGAAATGAGGCAAGGCAAAAAACCTATGAGTCAAAATAAAATAGTCCCCTTGCTAATTCAGATTTATTCCTTTATCTGTGGTGTTAATCTAAATTAGATCAAATTAGATTAAACTAATATGTTTACTTGTGTTAATATAAAGAGGAGATCACATTCAGGTATCTGTCACTTCTCTGAGGACTGCTACCAGAACTTTGCCATTAAGCTGGTATTGTACATACTGAGACTTGTAAACAGTTTTGTTGCTTGGTATAATGCGAGGAACAGGAGTGATGCAGTAAGAACACCAGTACCAAGGACATAATAAGATAACTATGGCTACCTTTGCTGCTGCTGTTCTTCAAGTTTTCAGGAAAGTAACTGTTAACACAATAGAAATCTACACTCACATCCCTCAAGGAAAATGCCTAACTCAAGGTCTTAAAAATTAGTACTTGAAAACCATTAGATGAAGAAACAACCTTATAAAGCACCATTTGTGTTGGTGTTCTCATTTTTCTGTACAGCTCCATAAAATAAACATTCGAATCTTCTATTCTGTAATTATCATTTCCTAAATATGATCCCCCAAAATTACATTTTAAAATGCTTTATCTCTGGCATTGCAACTATTTGCCCCATATCATTGTTAGGAAACCCTTTTCTTAATGAGAAATTCTCTATTTCAAGTATTTTACATGTTTCCTACTAATCTTTACATGCATCTACTGATTTTTCCTTTCCACCCAGAGATAATAGCTTGTGATGCTGTTTCTTCCTGATTTACTGTTCACCAGTCAGTTCTTTAATGATCTGAATAGTTCTTTTCACAGTTAGCTTTCATAGCTTGAAATATGCATTGAATTATAGTGAGTCAGAAGCTAAAGAGGCTGTCAAAATTATGTAAACATTAGGTACTCGATTTTCCAAACAGTTTAATGAAGTATTAAGTCCTTCTTCTAATTTTTCTGAATAGTTTCTACCATTTCCAGCTGCTGTATTGTCCTGTCCTTGCACAATGCTTCCTTTAGTGAAGTGAATGCTTCCTTCCAGTGTTAAAACTGGACCTGTGCTTCTGCCATGTTGTTGATACCAACTTACCTCTTAGATAAATCAGAAAATATTAGTGATGCTTATGTCTGTCCTTATTGTCCAGCATTTATCCATTTACGTGCTCGCTTCTGTGCTTGACAAAAAGGAAGCAGTGAGTTGGCAATAATATTTCTTCTGCCTCTAATGTTTTGAATTTTTGAGTCTTGAGCTTTTAAGGAGTCAAGTTGACATGGCTGAGCAAGCTGTGTAGAGAGTGTGCCATAAGCCCTCTAACAGCAGCTAAAAGCCTGTTCAGTTCCACAGGTTCTGAAGTAGTTGTTATTCAGAAGTTGTTCCTGACTTACGTGGTATACCAGTGTGGGAAGATCAACCTTGCTGATGCCTTCTCTCCTTGTTTGTTTCCTTATTGTGTGATACTTTGGTAAACTAGGTAGTGCTTACACTATACACTGAAAAAAAAAAAAGTAGAAGTATGATGCAGGTGTTTGTTAGGGCTGTGTTCTCTGGCGTTTGAGCTTCTACATTCAGTGCAAGCTTAATGGAATACCTATTCCTTGAATACTACCTATACGATTGATCGGTTGATAGGAGTTTTCTTCCACCACAGCCCTAAGTTGCCACACATTTAAATAAATAAAATGAAGTAGTAGTAAGAGGGCTGCAAGTAATCATAGAGCAGAACCAGCCTTCATGATGTTGATTTGATGTTGATTTACCGTGCTGCTTATGAGGAGTAGTTACCCTGGGCTCATCTATCATTAGTGTCACTATGCTGCTTTCATTGTCAGAAGTCATGTACATGATGTCCCTGTAAAACATTGCACTGTGCTGTTTAAATCTGTTTATGTGGAATGGCCATAAGTCTCAACAGTGAGAGGAAGTGTCTTCAAGAATTGGAGGGTTTTGACATTTTCACTTCTAGTTTATATGTATGTATCTGCATATCATGCCTTAAAGAGTGAAATCTCTTAACTTTCCATTGAATGGGCATTCCCAAATGGGCTTTCAGAAATTTGAATGCTATAGGTTAGGGATTTCTTTTTTGTCATCCCACCCACTCTCATTTCCACAAGCCTATTTAGTCCACATAACCAGTTATAGTTAACATAACTAGTAATAAAACACAGTTTTAACCATTTTGCTATCAGATAAATTTGGTGAACAAAACACTTCTGAAATAATAGTAGTCTTGAACTTGAGCACTGATGTTCAATCCTGGATGATCCAGAATTGTTAGCTGGATATCTGCATCTTTTCTATGGAAGTGGACAAAAGAGGGCAAGATGCAACGTAATTCCTCAAAAGTGCTGGCTGATACAGTCGTATAGGTACCTGGAAACTGTAATTCTGAGTCCCCAAGCCAAAAGTTGCTTTTAAAAATAGATGCTTTTATGAAATAGGGCTGGCGCTTGGGTGTGGTTCTTATTTGGCTTCTGTTGCCCAAGTCTTTTTAGTGGTCATATTTTCATATTCTCAAGCTTGTTTGTCTTGACAAGGGGGAAAAAATGGCTAAGTGTACAAAGTTTTTCATATAACTGGTCGTTCCCAGGAGGCCAAGCCTTTAGACAAATGCCAAATATCATCTATAATTAATTTGTGGGAGCTGGCAATATTATCTATTTGTCAAATTGCTGTATCTTTTGAGTTAAAGAAAAATACTTCAGATAAAACAGTGGCCTGCCCAGTGTCCAGCTATTGAGTATTGCAGACTGCTACCAATATACTTACATGAAAAGCATCCAAGTACAAAAATTAGATCTTGTGGACCTTAGCTATCATGGTGGGCTTTCAGACTTTCACTGCCTGGGATCTCCAGGCATGGACATTGCTGGCAGTGTTACTAGTAGTAAAATGACACAAGTCTACAATGATGCACAATCAAAACTAATGACTGTGTAAGATAAATAATGCTGACCCACATTTTACATCAGCTGCATTACACTGCATCAGATTTTTGTTGGTTTTGTAGGAACAGTGAGTTTCTTCCCAGGGTAAGCCTTGATCCAACTGAGACAGTTGAACCTCTGCCTCATGGTACTGGCAGTGCAGAGTGTACTGATGGCTATGAAAGTCCCCTGGGTTTTTTCGATCTGGTAAATACCAATTATGCTCTTAGCAATATTAAACAGATTCCTTCCTAGGTTCCTCCTTGCTGAAAGCCTTGGTTTCATGGTTGGCCCAGGACAGATAGGTCTGATTCTGGCCACACAGCTGCTCCTCCATCTCAGAACTTTGTGATTTAGTTTGCTTCTGCTGATTTTTGTACTGTTGAAGAAGAACATTTTATATGTTCTCTGTTACATTAAACAAAATTTTCCTCTTTCTGACCTTCACAGAGAAATCACCATTCATTTCAGTAGTGTTTGTTAATGTACTTATGTATGTTAAGAGCTGCAAAGGTTCTTATTGAAACAGTTGTTTTTGAAGGTGTGTAAAAGTTTTGAA
Organism: Promerops cafer; assembly: GCA_013398275.1. Taxonomy (NCBI): domain Eukaryota; kingdom Metazoa; phylum Chordata; class Aves; order Passeriformes; family Nectariniidae; genus Promerops; species Promerops cafer. The sequence goes on along the minus strand of VZSE01014783.1, from coordinate 1,474,582 downwards.
GATAACCTCTGTATAATAATCTGTAGCGGGCAGCTGGAAAATAGTACCACTGAGAAACAGCAGAAAGGCTGTGTGAAAATTGTGTTATAAATGTTTGCCGCATGCTGTACTCTGATGCTTTTTTTCAACTGCAAGGTGTCAATTTGCTGATGTTTCCTTGGTTATCATGTCATTGTACCTGGATGTCTGTTGTCCTGTGAGCTTAGAAATAGTTCTTACGTTAAAGTGTTTGTGGAACTGTCAAGTTTATTAAAATGTGGGATGTCTCTGCAGAAGTATAGGTTTAACATACCATAACAGCATCGTGCCTGTGCCTGCTGTAACAGTGGTGTCGCCAGCTGCTGCAGGACCTTTCCTCAAAGGACAAAAGTACTGTCTGGGACTTTTTGAACCACAAATAGGACACGGGGAAAACACTTAACATCAGACTAGGTCAGTCACGCTGTTAGAGACATCATAGGACAGTGGTGAGAGCTGAAGTGTTAGTACCTTCTAAACTGTCAGTTTCAGTCTTACAAAGCTGATTCCAGTCCTGCACCGAGTTATTTCCTATCTGTGGAAGGGATCAGTCAAGCTTATGCTTTCATTTTCATAACATCCCATTACCACTGCCACCACCACCACCACCACCTGGAGATCCTGCTCACATTTTGGATTTTCAGTACTTAAATATAGCACCTGACCCACTCTGAAAATCTTAAGACTGGCACAGCTCCATTGGCCTCACAAACTTAATAGCTACATTGTTTCTAGGTCATTTCCCATGGCTAAATTTTTACCTTGTTTCTAAAATGAAACATGGTAAGAGAAACTCCCTTATTTCCTTTAGTCTTTGTATATAGTGTTCTGATAATAGTAGAAAAGCAAGAGTATCAATGTAATTACAAAGACTGGAATTCCAGTGAAAGAAGGCAGACCCTGGAAGCTGTGATTTCAGTTGGGAAAATTATTCCATTTACAGTCAGTGGCTCTGACAGGTAAAATTTCACATCTGAAGCTTATGCAAGAATAAGTAAAACCTCATATGTTTTCATTTTTATTTAACTTTCTATCTCAAGAATATAAAGACAATGTATGTGTGATATTGGTGCAATGAAGCAATGTGTAGTGATCAGTAAGAAAATACTGTTGAAGAAATAGCAGTGCAAGCAGAAAGAATTCAAGGATGAGAACAAAGGATAGTATTGATATGTGGAAATGCAAAGGGAACACTTCCAGGTTTTAAAGTTTCATTTCCTACTTTTGTATAATCACAGATAGCACCACCTAACTCCTCTCCTTAGTGTGGAGGGTTAAGACTTTTTAATACTTTGTAAATCTCCAGGTTTTGGTACAAAATAGTAGGTTCTCAGGAGATGTCTGGATAAAATCAAATCCACATAAGCTGCCCCTTATGCATTGTCAAGATCTTGGTATTCTTTGTTACAAGAAAGAAAATGAGTAAGAGGAGAGATGAAAGTATACAATGGTATCAGCTATGGAGAAAAAATATCTCAGAGAAGATCAGAAAAGGACAAATACCTGTGTCCTTTTACATGACGCTAGAAAGGAAGACATTCAGAAAATTCAAATTCATGAAAAAAAATGCTTTACTGCCAGTCCCCAACTACAATAGAAAATCTTAAGTTTTAATTAAAATAGAAGGAGTTAGTTGTTAGCACTGGGCTATAGTTAATGGTGAATTTCCCACTTGCCACTCCAGAAGAATGCTCCTTTGGATTTCAGATTCACCCCTTCTCTTCGTCATTATTCCTACTTCATAATTGCTGACACAACGTCTAAGGGTCTGCCTGTACATTTAAATCCACATTACATTTTTTAGTAAGTGATTGGGAAAGAAAATGGTATTGTAGCTGCTTAACAAAACTTTTGGATTTAGAAACGTGACTGGCACTGAAGTAACCTACAGTATTCAACTTCCAAAAATGCAGTTGGACAAGTGAAGAATATTTGTTTGTCTGTGTATTGTTGTGGCGCGGGTCTGACCGCCGGTGATCTTGGACCCGGCTAGCAGCGGAGCGGCCGGGGACGGGCCGGCAGCAACACCCCGGGGGATCTGTGGGGCGCGCAGGGAAACCTTCTGACCTCGGGAGCTCCACGGTGGTGTGGTCGCCTGGCGCGGAAACAGAGAAGAGATGGGTGCAACTGAAGTGCCAAAATGAAGATATTTATTAAGTAAATAAAAGGGCACAAATGAGGTGCAAAACAAAACATAAAAGGGCACAAACGAGGTGCAAAACAAAACATAAAAGGGCTGCTTTAGAAGACCCTGAAGGGGGGGGGGGGGGG